>OZ023157.1:33331850-33668534 GCA_963678695.2 Diplodus puntazzo | reverse complement strand
ATCTGTTACAATAGCCTACTTTTTAATGCTTGCTATGATACTGAGCGGGGTATTCATACTTAAACTTCTCAATTCCATCAAACGTAATTGTTCCAGATGTGCTGTTATTATATAGGCTACACTCCTCCCAAAATTAAGCCTTACATGTTCAGTATCTCTGGCATTATATAGCATAAAAAAATCATAGCTGTACCTAAGCTTGTGATAATGCAGCCACCAGTGGGGGAAGACATTTGGCTCAGGTTAGTGCTGGGCGGTATACCGGTTCACACCGAATACCGGTGTATATTTTCGTTATGATATGAATTTTTAATATACCGCCATATCGTTGTATTTGAATACACAACGCTCGGAACGCTATGCTGCGCCGTGCAACACTGTTTCAGACCGGACCCTTTTCAATGTTGTGCTGCTAAACAGGTATGGTGCGACTGCGAGGGTAAACAGTAGTGCTCTGGTGTTTTGTTACGGTGAAGATTGCAGATCATGACTTCACCCGCGGACGTCAAGATGAGCAACTGAAAAGCCGCTGAGATCCGGGAGATGCTAGCGTCTCCTCGTCTCTGTAACTGTTTGGTTGTGTCCGCTACTTGTGTAGCGGCAAGCTAGGAACGGTCGCTACTTTCAAATTAAAAGCCCCCCGCTAAGAACCAGTTCTAAACTCCAATGGGGTGCAATGTAAAGCTCTTATTTTGAAGACAAGTTCCACCTGCTTCCTGTTAGCTGTCTGTTTCTTGAGGCAGCTAACGAAGGGGGTGGTGCGCTAGGCCGCACGCTTTCATTACTAGCGGGGGTTTAACATCGGCTTGTGTTTGACTGAGGAGGCAAGAATATGGGCCACGGATCTATAATTAAATAAATTTCTACACATTTCTACCGATACATATGTTGTACGTCACTGTTCACACCGAACTTCGTGCTTCACGTCACGTCACATGTTTACGCCGACCCCAGTGGCAGCTTTTTGGGAAAGGAGGAATGAGAAACTGGTTGAGAGAGGAAAGTTACACCTCCCTTAAAGATAGACAGAGTGCTGCCTTTACCTTGCAGCAAATGTGCTGCCTTTTCTATCTGAAAAGGGGCTAGTAATTCCTCTCTCAACCAGTAGAAAATGCTGTGAACACCTGATTATGCATGAAAAAAAAAAATACCGTCATATACCGTGAAACCGTAGGGATTTTGAAAAATACTGTGATATACATTTTTCGTCATACCGCCCAGCACTATCTCAAGTGTTCTCTCCATACTCCAGTCTGAATCAAAGACCACATCCAAACCCTTGTAGACACATCACCAGCAGAATACAGTGTAAAACGGCACGTTCCTTCACACCCATTCTTCATCTTCACTGCTATCATGAAATCATGCATTTCCAAAGTGTGTAGGCCCACATGCTGCACTGTATAGAGTGAGGGGACACTCCTGGAAACCTCTCTTGTGAAGAGGGAGCTTAAATATTGGAAGTTACAGCAGGTCAAAAATAAACTGTCCTCACACTTTTTAGTTCATAAACATGAATTGTGTGAGCAACTATACATGATCATTTTGAAGCTAGAAGCAATATGAATTGACCATTGTGGCGAAGGCGTCCTGTAAGCTCTGCTTCACTTGACTTACAGCCATTGTGTAGTTGGATTTGGTATTGTTTTTATTTTGCATTAAGAAAATCGTTATGATACAGTTGAAGGGCTTTGATGATATTAATAAGATGCTGACCAGTGTGAAGTAGTTTGATTACTGGAGATACGTAAGAGAAGTTCCCATGACAGTTGTGACTAACATTAAGAATTTAGTCATCAAATCAAAATACAGTCCTAGAATATGACAACATTATAAGAAGAAGACAAGTCTTAATGTTCAGAAAAATCTTTGTACTTTAGTGAGAATAAAGTCAGATGTTTAAGACAAAATGGAGATGGTGAAGGTCATCAACATCATTTGATGTTGACAGGACAGGTTTCACCAAGAAGTACCAGATGTTAATATCAGAGAAAATGAGAGCATTTACATGATGACTCAATAACCAGATGTGTTTTGAAGACATCGCACTGTGAAGTGAAAATGGCTTGAACACACTGGGATCAGACATGAATCTCACCATTGTGAGGCAGTGATGTATGATGTTTATCAGCCCCATAGATTATCAGCTGAATACTGGGAAATGTATAATATCGGGTAGGTGTGTGAATCTTTGGGTGTCTCACGATTCGATTTGATTCCAATTCTTAGGGTCACGATTCGATTCAAAATCGATTCTCGATTCAACTGATTCTCGATTCAAAAACTGATACAATGCATAGTGTGTTAAGGCAAATTATGGCATCAAAACAATACAGTTTGTATAAGATAATGTGATTTTTAAATAAACTGATTCCAATGATGTAATCACACAAAGGCAAACTTAAGACAAAAGGTAACATCTGTCTATGGTCACATTATGCTATATAAGAAATGAGAATTTCTGTCATGAAATGTGCAACAGCACAACTTTAATAGCGCAATCTGCTGCAGAATGAAAAAAGCAAGCCCTTAAAGAGTGTGTTTTGACTAGATGAATATGGGTTTTGAAAAGGTTGCTGTCTCTCTGCTTGGAAGGAAGGTGCTGGCTACACTGTGTGTGGATGTTATGACCTGCACCTTCTTTTTGTTAACTTCTGTTTGACATTGTGCCTGCTAGGGCTGCACAAAAAATCGTTAAAAAATCGCGATCTCGATTCACACATACACGTGATCTCATTTCTATGCACAGCGATTCTGAAGCATGTTATATCTCGAGCTGAATCACAAACAAATGCTCCTATTTCCTCCCGGATTTTGTGAAGCGCCCTCAAACGCAGCACTGCCACTGCCTCCTCCCTCAACCTGTGGTAAAGCGTCTTTACAACACGTGATTCAGTGGAGGAAGCCCGCCTGCAGTTGAGTGTTTGGAAGGAGTGAGAAGCCGTTTTTAGACGGGCCAGCAAGCCGCTAATTTCCCGTCCTTTTGGCGGCTCGGTCCGCCGTTTTAGACAGAGGGCCGCAACTTGGGGGCCGATTTGCCGCATCGGAGGGTACACTTATTTCCGCCTCGCCTGCTAGTGACAACTGGACAGCCGCTGAGCCCGGGAGATGCTAGCGTCTCCCAGATCTCTAGCTGTATGGTTGTGTTAGCTTGTTGTTGTAGCGACAAGCTAGGAACGGTCGCTACTTTCAAATTAAAAGCCCCCCGTTGAGAACCCAGTTCTGAACTCCAATGCGGTGCAATGTAAAGCTCTTATTTTGAAGACATTTTCATTGTTAACTGTTCACAGGCCAACTTCGAGCTTCACGTCACGTCACATGTTTACGCCTACCTCAGAGGCGGCTTTTGAAAAAGGAGGAATATTATGCCTCCATTTTAGAAAGCCGATAACAGCAGCTATCACATATCACCTAGCCAAAGATACGGCCCCAATAAACACTGTACAACATGAGGTATTACAGGATGCCCTCTCATCTTGGAGACTATTTTTTTTTTTTTTTCACTTTTGTAAAAATCATTTCTCATCCAATGATAGAACTTGAACAAAACAAAAAAACATTGCTTTGGCAGAGGCATAGTAGTATGCCTCTGCCATACTACTATGTTTTTTTGTTTTGTTCAAGTTCATCAGTGCAATAAACATTTTGTGAAAAAAATCGTGCCAGAGAATCGTGATCTCAATTCTAAGCAAAAAAAAATCGTGAATCACATTTTTTCCAGAATCGTGCAGCCCTAGTGCCTGCAGTGCATGGCTGCCCTTGTTTGCATAGTTAATAGCCGCTTATATACTGGGCAGCAAGCTGCCAATTCGACCGTCCTTTTTGCGGCTCGGTCCACGGATTTAGACAGAAGCCGGTAAATTGGGGGTCTGTCCTGGTCCGCCAGTTTGCCACCTCGGAGGGTACACTTTTATCCAACTCCATTCCGATCTAAGTCTGAAACGTCGTTATGCCGGAAATTGCGTGAGATGGGCGGAGGTGTGGATGACCGGTTTGACAGTTTAACTGCCACTATGTGTTTTATTTATTATCAAATGAGGCTACTTTTTATTTAGTATATTTTCACATTTTTATTGTAGGCTACTGCTTTTATTTAATAAATACACCAAAACATGGCATCATTGAAATGTAAAGGGAAGTTCAAGTAGCCTATATTTACTGTAAGCATAAGTAGCCCACTGCAGAGTTGCCACATATACATTAATGTTTATTTTGGCTTCATATAAAACTTGACAGGCTAAGTTTGACTGTCTAGGCTGCGTTACCTTCATTATAGTTCACAAATATGTTTTGCAGCTCCAGATTTTTGTGGTGAGGGACTTGTGGGCAAAAATGGCTCTTTTGATAGTGAAGTTTGCTGACACCTGCCCTAATATAATATATAACTTCTGGTGAGGAATCAACTTCTCCCTTCTGATTTACGTCGTTATACCTCGAGAATAGTGTCTGGGCTTCCCTATGAACCACTGTGGACGGTCGCTACAGGTGTTTGTACCACAGGTTGATCTGGGCGTCTCTCGCTTTGCCACAGCTGACTGACGTCACGCTGAGTTCGGGCCGGATGCCAACGTACTCTGTAGACTCTTTGACGA
The DNA here is from genome assembly GCA_963678695.2 of Diplodus puntazzo. Taxonomy (NCBI): domain Eukaryota; kingdom Metazoa; phylum Chordata; class Actinopteri; order Spariformes; family Sparidae; genus Diplodus; species Diplodus puntazzo. Next base: position 33,663,942 of record OZ023157.1, on the reverse strand, counting down.
GCAGGCTGTAGGACATTATACAGGTTTCACATCGACTTGACTTTGGCTTAATAACTACGTATGTGGCTGGGAATTGTAGCTTTCATTCAGTAACCATTTGAACGCAGTGCGGAATGATAGAAATACTCGATGATAACTGGTGTCACAAGTTAACCTAGACGCTGCGCACTCAACGCCACAGCAAACAGCGGTCTCCACTCTGCTCTCGAGCCGCTCGGCGGCTCAGACTGCCTCAGACTGTTCCACCCATGAGTTGTTTGTGAGTGCAGACATTCACGACAAAGATATAAGCCCGACAACACGCACTTTTGGACGATTTATAGACAGTTGCGTTTTTTCGGACAGGCATCGACACAGTCACCTACACTGTCACTGTGTTCTCTGTAGCGATCGTCTAACAGCAGTCTGCAGGTCGCAGCCCCCGGCATCTCCGTGTGGAATAGTAGTGTTCAAGCCACGTCAAAACGAATACACATATACATGACTCGGATCGATGAGCAGGGCGATCGGTATGTTTTTCCCGGTTAGCGGACATGGCCGAGGACCCCTCTCCAGACGAGATTCTCAAGCCACACCTCCAGCACACCTGGGACCCTCGCCAGTTAAAATGAACGCCAGCTCGCCAGATGAGCAACTGGACAGCTGCTGAGATCCAGGAGATGCAGCGTCTCCTCGCTCTCTGTAGCTGTCTTCGCTGTTAGCTTGTTGTTGTAGCGGCTAGCTAGGAACGGTCGCTACTTTCAAATTAAAAGCCCCCCCCGCTAAGAACCCAGTTCTAAACTCCAATGGAGTGTAATTTCAAGCTCTTATTTTGAAGACAAATTCCTTGTCATTCTTTCTCCAAGCTTGCTGCAACGCTGTGTACGGAAGCCCGTGGGGGTGCACAGAGAGATGGGGGAACGTTAATAAAAAATCGTTTTTTGTAGTTTATGAATCGATTCAGAATTGTGGATGATTAGAATCCCAAATCTTATGTGAATCGATTTTTTCCCCCACCCCTAATATTGGGTATTTATAGGTATTGGTGAAATAATAGCTGATAAATGGAAGCAATAATGTGAAGCCCGTTAACATGACCACAATAATCTGATCTGTGTTTACATGCACTTTACTAATGTGATAATGGAAAAAAGGGGTTTACATGATTCAGTTAGCTGTATGTCTTTCCAAGTTACATGATGTAAAAATGTGTTTTTTCACTTACTGGATGTGCGTTAGGAGCAGGGACTATGTGAGACACAATCCAGTACATGAGGTAGTGGTATGCACTTTTAAAGGTTAAAGGTAACACAGAGAAGAAGAAAAACAAGGGCAGCACACCCTGCTGTCAAACTGCTTCACACGGTTAGAGCCACACGTTGTAAATCAGAGAGCCAAACATGACACCGCCACATCTTACAGTGTGAGAGGAAGACAACATGATTGCATTCTGCAGTACATGTTCCACAAGAGTTCAGCCAGACAATCTGCACTGCACTGATACATGCAGTTTGTTGGAGCCAGCTGCCTATGCTATTTACATAAAGTATAAGCGGTGGATCATTAGATCAGTGACTCTGCACCCCTCAGATCCCCCGGCCTGCTCGGCGTCATAACTCCACATGGAGATCTGCGAAGAGTAACGCATAATGTAAGCGAGCCTGTATCAATTATGCACCATTTGTTCATGCCACAACAATACCTCACACAGTTGATTTGGTTCCTTCTCCCTCATGTATAATTCATTAGAGCCGTGTCCATTCTTTCAAAGCACTATAGTTTTCCAGCCGTCCGACATGCACACATTTGTGTTGATGCACTGCTGTGTGTGATTTCCGTCCCTGACACACATTAGTTATCCTGTTTGACTTTTGGAGACGCATGCTGCATGTGTGAGGACCTGTCTTCGGATCATATTCTCACATTTACATACAATACACTTTGAAACTAGTTTATTCAGCTGATTGGCAGCTTTGTAAAAAAAAAGTAACTAAGATATTTGATCTTCAAAGATCTCTGAGGATTTTTAATATTTTATCACCACAACAGTTTCTCAAAGCTGAGTTTACAGGTCAAAGCTTTACAGCTGTGGACACGTTGACAGTTAGTTCAGCAGCAGTTTGACATTATAGTTGGATACATTTGACACTTCAGATATTTCCTATACTGAAATATCTTCTAGCTTCTGATGTAAGCATTGCATCTGGCAAGTTAACCAGTATTTAAATCAAATAAAAGGAAAAAAAGTCCAACCCAACCTGGAACATACTGTAGGGCTGAGAGGTGGCAGTTAGGTTTAACTGTGGGCCATTTTGTCTGCACTGTTCACTGTGGGTCCAGTGTTTTACAGGCTCTCAAGGTTTATGTTGTATTTGAGTATTGCATTTCTTAAAAAAAAAAAGTCAGAGACCACCTTTAGCAGTCCAGGACAGTCAGGACTCCTTTGTTTGTCTGCGGTCTTCGAGTAGCTGTGTCAAAGCTTTGAGGTGTGTTTGGGCACATTATCCTGCTGCAGTGTGAATCCTTCTCCACAAAGATCAAACCAGACGGTGGACGGGAATATTCCCACCCCCATGTTTTACTGTGGGTTTAAAAACACTGTGCTGTCATTCTCAGTCCTGTTCTTCTTCTTACATTCACCCTCTGAATTCTGTAACTGGCAGAAATCTATAACTTGGATTAACCAGTAATGAGGACTTTTCCAGTCATCCACTGTGAAATTCTGTGATTTGTTAAGCCACCTGAAGTGTTGGCCTTGTTTCCATCTAGAGAAGTGGTTCAGAAACTGCTACTTATCCTCTTAGACCATTACAAGACAACCTTTTTTTTGTTAATAAATTCTGCATGTGTGATGCATTTTCTGTAAAACATTTTGTATTTCCATGCACTGCCCCCTGAGGATTTGGGTTAGATAAGATGGTTGGAGCACGTTCCAGTCATTGAAATGTTTTCCTGTATATTTGGGATTGTCTCTTAGATAAATGTCATTAACGATTAACACACATTTAAACATAAATGATGTCAGGATCCTTCTGGCAGTTTCCTTGGTTCTGTATGAAAACAGGAGCAGCATAAAGTTGGAGAGTAGCAACTTTGGGTAAAAATTCTTAAGCTGTAATTCAGCCGTTGGTGTGTGTCTACGTGTGTGCATACTGCGAGAGGTCAGAGAAGCTGCCAAATGATTTTCACTTCGGGGTCACAAGGTCAACGTCAAGGTGTGGAGAACGGGGCTCAGCCGGACCTCAGGCTGAATATCAATGCTCCACCTCTCCCCCTTGGTGGTGCTCACATTTACATTAAAAATCACATCCATCCTTCTTTCTCCTCCCGTAGGGAAAGAGAGCAGAGCCACCGGTACATTCTGTCTCAGCCACGGACACAAGCCGTCCACTGCCACAGTGAGAGGTCATACTTTACAGGTAGAGATTACACAGCTTCCACACTGCCAAAAATTGTGTGTTTTGTGATTGTGCTGGTTTTAAATGTTTCAGTCAAATGATTACTAAATCTTTCAAAGCAGTGTCTGTATACAGACAACACTGTGAAATTGAAAAGGGTCATTCTCATTTTATCTTGAAAGCAAGCGAATTAAGCCTAAACCCAGTACACCCCCTTGTCCCTTCCATCGGATTTACTAACTAGCTAGCAAGCTAACTGTTGTTCATTGTGTTATTGCTGACTTGAGCATGACAGTCCCACATTTTGACATTTCAATGTTGCATTTTCCCTCCATTAATGGCATATGATTCAGAGAAGTTGCTGCACTTAGTACCACTCCTCTAATATCAGTGCAGACAGACAGGGTTTGGGCACAGGCTGCTAATGTTGGCATATTGGCCAGGTAATAGAGCAGTGTTATTCTTTATTTCATGACTTGATTGCAAGTGATTGAACAAATCACAAGTGTCCTTGCTTTCCTATCTCCATCAGATAAATGGCAAATGGCATTGTGATAATATCAGGATTGCCACAGTAACGCGAGAGAAGTCTCCACAACTGAAGACAATATATAGAAAATGTCTGGTCACTTATCCCTTATTATCCCTTAAAATGAGGTGGGGTAAAAATTGGAAATGGGTTTAGGCCTTAAAAGGAAGTTTAACTTTTGAAAGTGATCAGCTGAATCCAGTGGTTTGAAGAATTGAGCATTCCTAAACAGAGAGGAGTTTTTAAACACAGTCAGTGCTGCATCACTTCTCAGCTGCAAAGTGGTCCCCATTTGTGTGAAGTGTTTACAGTTAGTCCCACCAGCACTGTCCTTTAAGTTGGAGTATTCACGTTCAGTAATACATTAATTCAACTTAGCTGTGGTGCAAACAAACCCTTATAAGCTGTGAGCAAGCAAATGGCTCATTCAGCCAGCAGTCAGTATTTGTTAGCTCATGGTGCTTCAGACTGAAGTCCTACCTGTCTGCTCAGTCTGCCTCCATTCATTTTGGACTACAAGTAAGTCATTTGATCCTCTAAAGCCCTAAACTAATATTTGATGGGGACGTCCAGTAATTGTGGAGGACATCTGTGATCTTCATTCTCATGCCGATATCTGTGGTTTGTGGTTGTATTTCTTTTTAAACATCTGTTTTCTGTTGTCAGATGTAAGACATTTGATCACGGCTCATGATATGTAAAACAGGTTACAAGCCCACCATCACATCCAGGATAACATACAAGTAAAATTAAGACTTTGCAAACGCGCTTTACAAAACACAAACGTGGGGAGGTAACCTCTGAATCATATGATGCCCCCTGATGTTACCAGTCCCATGTGAATAATGCTTAAGATCTTCAGCCACAGGACAGGAGATTCTCACAATCAGGTGACATACAAATGTTCTGGGCTGGTACCACACAGTGCCTGTTGACAATAATAGTCAATGATTATCAGTGATGTTGTCATGTTGATGTTGATGTTAAATGTTAAAGACTACAATCAGTATGTTTCACATTCCATTATCTCCGGTCCAAAAAGCACACCCAAAGTGCTTTAATCTCTCCTCTTGACATGAGCCAATGCTGTTTGTCCGCCAGCACTTTTGGCCACGCCGAGTCAAACGCCGCCACGCTGATTTGCTTTTCCATCACCACATTTACTCCGCCTTAGTTGAGCCAAGCTACAGCGACGATGAGCCTGTGTCATGTCTGTGCCGGAGACCTGAGTGAAAGGAGTTCTTAAAGTCAGTGTGTTCAGCTCTCTTTACTTTTGTAGCCTCTAACTGAATCTCTTTAATTTCTCTCGTCCTGCTTGTAGTTTCAGACATCTGCTGTGTTTTACTGTTTTACACGTTTCCTATGATGCTGCTTTATATTAAAAGATGACTAAAGAATGACTAAATAACCACAAAGTAATAATTGCAGAGCCACTTTGTTAGCATTGATTTCTTTGATTGTACTGCAGGGAACGAAACAAACGCATCATTGGTGTAAGACACACCTTCAAACAGGTAACCCAGGAAATGCAAAATCCCTGCCGTGTAGAGGCCGGTGGGTGTGATGTGTCCTTCTTTTTGAGTTTAGGACAACAAGTTTTTGGTAGTCGACCCCTTGTGTCGAGCTGACATGCTACCAGAGTGAAAGCACATCCCCAGATGCACATTTGTGACCCAACATGAACACAAAATGCATACATGCTCTTTACCATATTACATGTTTGAGACCAGCTAGTTGTGTGCCTTGACTTTGACAGTAAAACTGAGGTGCTTGTATTGGATTTTTAAACTTTGTTCCCTGATAAGGAATTCTTAGGAGCTCACACAGCGACGCCCTAAACACCCTACATGTAAAGATAGGAGAATTACTGTGTGTAATATTAAAGTGTGGACTCTAAAACCTCAGTGGATATGTGAGCATCAGGAGTGTCAAGTAGACAAACTCTGGATGTGATTCAGCTTTATTTGTGCATCTGAACAGATATACATGATACATGATATATCTTCCCCAGGCTTGTGCACATGACTACAGTGTGTGGTTACTGAACATTGGTGCTGTGCCTCTGACGTGCTGCTGTCACTCTTCAGCAAGTGTGTGTGATCAGTGAAACAATGTATAAATATGTCTGATTTTGAGACAATTTTAATAAATTCACACAAATATTTTTCCACAAATGTTCCATGGACGGTCTGTAATATAGACATGGGCCATTAGGGGTCCACAGACCCTCAGTTGAGTGTCTTATGGCTACTGACTGCTGGGAAACCCTCCGCAGGCAATCTCTGTGTCTCCCTTTTTGAATTACTGCTGAAAAGCACTTCTTTGTATTAGGGCTTTTTCCTTAACTGCTGGTATTTGTTGCAACTATTTAGACTATCTCATCTTAATATGCAATGTTTTGGTTTTGGTTTGGTTTAATTGTTTTTTTAATTGAGAATAGTATTGCTTTGTGACATTTTTAAAGGTGCGATATAAATAAGTTGCCATTATTATAAAAGGTTAAAATGCAGTCATTTTGAGTTTGAGCCCTAGGTGACGATGTACAAAGTACAGAGATTAATTTGGACACAGAGATACTTCTCTTTAGGCACCAGCACGGCCACAGGTGTAAGCTGAGTAAGACACAGGCTGGGCAGATGGAAACACTGCACCAGAGGGCTCTGATCCTCCTGGTTGGGACTGGAAACACCCCCTTTCAGGCACTGCGGTACTCATTACATAATATCAGTTTGTTAATTTTTAAAATTTTTGGATTTCACCCATCATTTACACTAGTAATATAATGAAATGAAAAGGAGGTTTTTGTTTTTTTTAACAACGCTACCTGTCAGCTTCCTTATTATTGTGTTTGGCTGGACAACATCATGGCATTCTGATTTGATCATTCTGTATAACGATTTAGTAAAAGTGAACAGACTTTCCTGTTGTTCATCATGTTGACGGACAGGTTGTAAAAATATGTCATATTCTATTTGTATCCTTTATTTTCAATTTCATTTTTAATGATAATAAGATATGGCCTATTTAATAGCATTTGATTTTCAGAAACCTCTCTATCACAATCAAATCCATAAAGATTATGCAAGGATGGAAAATATGAACAGTGACTGACTGTGCGGTCACTATTCCTGTCAGCACCACACACAAGAAGATGAGTGACATTGGAAGACCCCAGAACATGGGCAGCCTTCATGTCTAATTAGGCAAATATGAACAATGCAATTCTATACATTTAGACAATCGTGATTAAAATATGAACAAACCATTTACAAGAAATGAAATTAAACTCAATCGACCTGCTGGAACCCATAGAGAGCTGAAGTAACAGGCCTTCTGGTGGACCCCATGGGACCTTATTTTGGAAAAAATATGCATGGTATTGTTGATGAAGGTTCTCAGTCATCCAGGCCATGGTAAATCTAAGTGCTGTATCATAGGCAACTGAACGTGTTTCAGTTTGTTGAAGACTATTCACCTCTCATCCAAGAGGCTTCTTCAGTTCTAACTAACTTGGGGGGATTTACAGGCTTTTGAACTCTGTGTGGGAGAGTCCTTATAGTTGTTAGGACCACTTGTGGAGTTGTTGCTGACGACTCTGAAAGTCAGATTTAAAATATTTAGTCAATGGGACCTCTGAAAGCGAAGCTAAAAGCTTGTGAACTGCTCAACAGACACTGTATGCCTTCAGTCATTTACTATATTTATTTGGACTTACTGTTTGCAGGGGAGAGTATAAAAGTCAACAGGCCAAGATAAAAGTCATTGATGATCTTTTGGATTATTAAAATGCAATAAAAAGGGCAACAAGGAAGATTTTGTTTTGAAATATACTGTAACATGCTTATTTCAAATGGCTCTCAGCGGAGTCTATCCTGTTAGTGTTGCTGCAGCGGTGGCAGCTCACTTCTCATGGTGGGAGCTTAGTGTATGTCAATGTCAGCACTTGCTGAATAGGGAAGAAAAAACCCACTACAGCTGTCTGCAGATCCCAGCAGAGGATTGTCATTTATCCCCACTCTGTAGTTTGTGCCATTCATCCATATAAAAACCAAGGCACTGGCCTCCTCCCCTAGCTTCTAGTCAGACAAGGTTGTATCACTCTAATTTCTATTTTTTTTATTTTCATAGGCAGAACTGTAAATGTCTTTCAGGACAGTCTGTCTTAAAATGTGCACTGCTATGTTGTTCTGTTCTTAAACAATATTGCTTCCACCTCTCTCTCTATCTTTTCATTCTGACTTTGCGATAGCATTTCAGTAAAGCCATAAACACTTAGAATTTCTGAAGTCAGGAAAGTCAGGTTTTTGTGTCACATATAATGACAAGCAATCTATAAGTCAAGACATTTGACTAAAAAACAAATGGGAACATCATGATGAAAACAGTGTAGATGGTCAGTAAGTGTCATGCTGTTGAAAGGAAAGGAGCAGCGATCCTTGTCAACAATGGCATTGTATGTGTGTCTGTGTGGAATGCTGGACTCGAAACCACTGGAAATGATCATTTATGGGTTGGTGGCACTGTTACCATAAACTCAATGATGCATTACATTTGCTTTTGTGGACATTTCCTTTAGTTTAAAGCTTTGTGTAAATTGTTGATGAGTGGGGACGCAGAAGTCACCTCAGGCCTCTAAGCTCAACCTCCCCAGCTGTTTCCAGCTTGAGTTATCTTCAGTTGATGAATTCATGTCTTTGTTGGGTTAGGGAGAGGGACATGCAGTGTGAATCCCATCAGGTCCCACGAGTGAAACCTAGATGAATACATGTTGTTTTTTATGTGCAAATGGCCATACAAATATAGTAAATGCATTTGGTGAATGAAATGTAGAAAATGAGGAGCGAGAGAAATTAGAGAGAGGAGGCAAAAAGCAAAGTGTCTACAGGCCACAGTAATCTGCTGCCTGTTTTTGTCAGCTGCCTCGCCTCAGGCTTAAATGGAGCTGGCCAAGCTCTTCGAGCAGGTACGACTGAAGTGAAATGTCAAGATAATTCTGTCTTCACTAAGCCACCTTCTCTGTTTCATGGTAAGCAGACACATCCTCGTCATAGGTATACAGTATAACAGCTCTGTCCTGTAAACAGCAGTAAAAATGCAATATGCATTGCTCCTGTGATACTCAGATGTCAAATGAAAACTCTCTAAGTCTACATATGAAAGCTTTGAAGGACCATGCCTGTGTAAGCTTGACGTTACTATGAACTTGAATACTTCAGTCAGACGCTCTGCTCATGTTAGCTGGTTTCTGTTTGAATAGGGGTATTATTCTGCCCTGACCAATCAACCAGTTTTTCTTGTACTGGTGAATAGCAGGTTGGGCCAACCAATAATCATTAGATTTATTAATCATATTAGTCTTACTGTTGAGCTAGCTTGGGGCTTCTTTAGCTACAGTTAGTAGACATCTTAGGGGTCAGCATCAAACGTATTTTAACCACCTAAAATTGTCAAGATAGTTGCAGCCGAGGCAGCTTCAGAATACCTTACAAAATCAGCATGGTTCGCCTGTGGAACAGGACTGCCTGCGAGACTGAGCATTTAAATATAATTATTGAAGTGGTGCAACTCCACACTTTACTCTGACATTTATAAAAACTACTTCAAAAATGAGAAGCACATTACAAGAGAGGAGCACTTGCCATGTGCACCCACCGGCTGTGAAAATAGTGGACATAGCCTCCAGGATGTCACCCATAGGTTTCTTGAGAGTCAGTCACTCACTGTCCCTCAAGTTGTGGCATGTTGATATATATTGGGCAGCTAGATATGCCCTGTCTCCTTCTCCCAGGAGTATATTTAGTTTTGATTGGTTATTCAGCTCTTTGAAATCGGAGATTATAGAGCTGAATATGTTAAAAGAAATGTTTCTTGTTTCTGTGAATTTTTCACATTGTAGGAGAAAGTTCATCTCTGTCTCAACCTCACCTGTCCAACAGTGACCACATGTTTTGTTTTCTTTTGGTTGCCATGATTTTTTGTGTCTTCCTGTTTGGATTGTCAGTTTGTGGTCACTGAGCCTGTACCTGGTCAGGATCTGTCTCTGCTTTCTATCTCTGACAGTAGAGAGATATTCTGCTAGCTCATAATCTCTGTTTAGGGCCAGATAACATTCTAATCTACTTTGCCTTTTAGTTTCTTCTTTCCAATGTTCCAGATAGGTTTCTTTACATTGTGTTATACTTTGCTTGACTCTGATTGGTGTTTGGAGAGCAGTGTTGTTGTGAGGCTGACATAGGGGACTCTTTTCTGGGCTCAGCTCTTGGGTTTGGAGGGCTTTGGAGTGGAGGGTGTCTCGGGGGCAGTGGGTATCTGCCTAATTCTGCTCTACATGCATTTGTTGGTGTGTTTCTGTATACGTTTCTGTGTGTTTCTGTGTACTGCAAGACATTATACAGCATTTGTAATCTTCCTCCTGCAGCCTGGATATTTTACCAGCAGGGTTCTTCAAAAAAGTTTCAGTCTGCACAATTCCAGATCTCCTACAGATTGTTAACACGTCTCTTCTCTCAGGTGTCTTCCCCCAAGCCATTAAGACTGCAGTCATTAAACCACTCCTGAAGAAGAGAACTCTAGACACATCAGTAATGAATAACTATAGGCCCATTTCAAACCTCTCAATTTTAAGTAAAATAATTGAAAAAGCTGTCTTTCAACAGCTGAACAATTACTTAATAATAAATGGCTGTTTTGATGTTTTCCAATCAGGATTTCGACCACATCACAGCACTGAGATGGCTCTTGTTAAGGTCCGACATTCATTCAAACACAGACAGCGGAAAAATTTCAGTCTTAGTATTACTGGATCTCAGTGCTGCGTTTGACACAGTCGACCATAATATACTACTAGACCGACTGGAAAACTGGGTTGGACTCTCTGGTACAACACTAAAGTGGTTCAGATCTTATCTAAATGAGAGAGATTACTTTGTGTCTATTGGTGATTACACATCTGAATGGATGAAAATGACAAGCGGAGTACCCCAGGGCTCCATTCTGGGGCCTCTACTATTCAACATTTACATGTTACCTCTAGCTCAGATAATGGAAAACAATGACATTTGCTACCATAGTTATGCAGATGACAGGCAAATTTATATAACCATATCACCAGGGGACTATAATCCCATACATACCCTGAGTAGATGTATTGAACAAATCAATGATTGGATGTGTCAGAGTTTTCTTCAGTTAAACAAAGACAAGACTGAAATAATTGTTTTTGGATCCAAGGAAGAACGACTTAAAGTCTCTGCTCAGCTTCAGTCTGTAATGTTGAAAACTACAGACCAAGCCAGAAACCTCGGTGTAATTATGGACTCCGACATGAATTTCAGCAGCCATATTAAGACAGTTACAAAGTCAGCCTACTATCACCTTAAGAATATATCCAGGATAAGAGGGCTTATGTCTCGGCAAGATTTGGAGAAACGTGTTCACGCATTTATCTTCAGCAGACTCGACTACTGTAATGGTGTCCTTACAGGACTCCCTAAAAACTCCATCAGACAGTTGCAGCTGATTCAGAACGCTGCTGCTCGAGTCCTAACAAGAACCAAAAAATTACATCACATCACTCCAGTTCTTAGATCTTTACACTGGCTTCCTGTCTATCAAAGAATAGATTTCAAAATCCTGTTGTTGGTTTATAAAGCATTGAATGGTTTCGGGCCAAAATACATTTCTGATCTGCTGCCGCGTTATGAACCATCCAGACCTCTGAGATCGTCAGGTACTGGTCTGCTTTCAGTCCCCAGAGTCAGAAATAAACATGGACAAGCAGCTTTCAGTTACTATGCGCCACATATTTGGAACAAACTCCCTGAAAATTGCAGGTCTGCTCCAACACTCACCTCTTTTAAATCAAGACTTAAAACATTTCTTTTTGCCACTGCTTTTAACTGAAGCAATTCAAGTCTTTGAACTGCATTATGACTGTGACTCTACAGTCTTGTTTCTTTTAAAGCTTTTCTATTTTAGCCTACTTTTTTTTATGTTTGTTTCTTAATGTTTTTTAATGCAATTTGTAGTGTCTTTTAAATTAAATTTGTATGTCTTAATGTAATTTGTGTGTGCCTGTAAAGCACTTTGAGTTGCCTTGTGTCTGAATTGTGCTATACAAATAAACTTGCCTTGCCTTGCCTTGCCTTGCCTACGTGTAAAATGAATCTGCAGAATTCTGCATGTAAAGATTCTGTTTGATGTTTATCCCAGCGGGTATAGCTCTGATGACTGAGTGGACCCCATACTTCAATTTTGAAATTATAAAATCTCTTGGAGCTCTTGGCTCTTGGAGCTTTTTCTTTTAGTGCATTCACTGCCATGTTGAAACTCCCTGATGCTGTGATGGTTATACCAAGGTAGGTATAACTCATGCTATGTTCAATGACATGATTATTTATGGTAAACTGGTGCTTGTTCTCCTGACATCTGGGGCGTTTTTGAAAGATCATAACATTAGTTTTTTTTCATATTTACTGCCAGGGCCCAGTTCTGACAGTATTTTTCTACTATGTCCAGCTGTTGCTGTAGTCCTTGTTCTGTAGGAGACAGTAGAACAAGGTCATCAGCATAAAACAGAGACTTCACTTCTCTATCTAGGAGGGACAGGCCAGGAGCAGCACGTTGATCCAACTCAACAGCAAGTTCATGTGTATATACACATTAAATAGAGTCAGACTTAAATTGCAGCCCTGGCGTACACCTTTCATTCTCTGGGTGAAGAATTCAGTTTGTTCGTCTCCAATTTTAACAGCACACATATTTTCCAAATACATTGATTTGATTTGTGAACCAGCTGGGATGAAAATCAGCATCTCCAAGTCTGAGGCCATGGTTCTTGACCGGAAAAGATGGCTTGCTCCCTCCGGGTTGGGGGAGAGTTCTTGCCTCAAGTGGAGGAGTTCAAGTATCTTGGGGTCTTGTTCACAAGTGAGGGAAGGATGGAGCGTGAGATTGCTAGGCGGATCGGTGCAGCGGCCGCAATAATGCGGTCGTTGTATCGGTCTGTTGTGGTGAAAAGAGAGCTGAGCCGAAAGGCGAAGCTCTTGATTTTACCGGTCAATCTACGTTCCTACCCTCACCTATGGTCATGAACTTTGGGTCGTGACTGAAAGAATAAGATCCCGGATACAAGCGGCCAAAATGAGTTTCCTCGACAGGGTGGCGGGGCGCTCCCTGAGAGATAGGGTGAGGAGCTCTGTCACCCAGGAGGAGCTCGGAGTATAGCCGCTGCTCCTCCACATCGAGAGGAGCCACCTGAAGTGGCTTGGGCATCTATATCGGATGCCCCCAGGACGCCTTCCTCGGGAGGTGTTCCTGGCATGCCCCACCGGGAGGAGACCCCAAGGAAGACCCTGGACACGCTGGTGTGACTATGTCACTCGGTTGGCCTGGGAACATTGGCCGTCCCTGCTCAGACAGCTGCCCCTGCGACCCGGCCCCCGGATAAGCGGAAGAAAATGGATGGATGGATGGCATTGATTTGACCAGATCATACGTTTTGCTCCCTATACCACAATGTTGGAGCCTGTAATAGAGCCCTTCATGCCAAATAGAGTTGAAAGCTTTTTTGAAATCAATGAAACAAGTGAATATTTTACAATTTTTGTTTGGTGTACATGTTTGTTAATTGAAGTGTGAAGGGTATATACACTTGTCGGTGGTGCAGTGTTTTGGGGGAAGCCAATTTGACTTTTACTCAAGATGGAGTGTTCCTCAAGGAAATCTGGTATTCTTTTATTTAGAATACTGCAGAATAATTTACCCAAACAGCTGCTGACACAGATTCCATGGTAGTTATTAGGGTCTGATTTGTCCCCACTCTTATGAATGGGGGAAATGAGCCCTTTGCACCAGATGTCAGGAAAACATCCTGACTGTAGTACAGTATTGAACAACTTCAACATTACACCCTGCATCTCTGGGGTGCTGCATTTTAACATTTCATTTTTAATGCTGTCTGGACCACAAGCTTTCCTTGGCTGGAGAGATTTGGTCTGTGTTGTCAATTCTTCCCAAGTAATTGCGAAACCAAGGGGGTTTTAGTTGTCTTTAATTGTTTCTTCTAATGTTTGGAGTTGTTCTTGTATAATATGTTGATCTGAATTGATTTGGTTTATTGGTATGTCTTTGTACAGATTTTCAAAATGTGCTCTCCAGATGTCACCATTTTGGATTGGTAATGTCTGTTGCTTTGTGTTGAACTTGTTCCACATATCCCAGAATTGATTCTGATTAATGGCATTCTCAATATCTTCAAGTTTCATGTGGGTATAATTTAGTTTTTTGTTCCTAATTGTACATTTATATTTCTTTAAAATTTTATTTAAATCTAATGCGCAGGGCTGGGTTGTTTGGTTGGCGATGTTTTTCAGTTGTTATTTTTCTCAGCTCTTTTCTGATGGTCTTGCATTCTTGATCAAATCATTTCTCAGTGTTTTGTCTTTTAACAGGCTTCTGTTTTCGTTTTATGAGTTCAGCTTTTATAGCTGCCTTATGGAATATCATATTGATATCATCAGTGGCCTTGTTTACACCATCTCTGGTAGAGACATATTGGTTTTGGTCATATATTGATATGTCATTCATCAAATCAGGTGAGCTCAAGGCCATGATGAATTTGTCTCCACTGTCTGGGGCCCATCTGTAGGTAGGATTTAATTTAAACAGCTTACTGGGTTCCCTTTTTTGTCACTCATTTGATCTGAGAGTTTAAAGAACATATTTATTTGGTTGTGGTCTGAAAGGGGGGGATTGCTGTCTGACAGTGAATGCACTGATAGTGGAGGGATCCATGTCAGTCATTGAATAGTCTACTACACTAGACCCAAGAGCGGAGGAGTATGTGAATCTCCCTAAAGATCCCCCTCTGAACCTACCATTAACTATGTGCAGGCCTAAGGCCCGACAGAGATGCACTATCTCCCTGACACTTTGATTTATTTCAGAGTCAAGGTTGTTCCGACGGGTGATGGTTGGTATGGTAAACAGGGGGGCCTGACCAAATACATGGTTGTTGCCCTGTGGGTCCATGACATCAGGTTCAATTCCTGTTCGTCCATTCAGCTCTCCAGTTAGAAGCACGTTTCCAATCGTCCAATCCAGAGACACTTCTGTAACACAGGAAACACCAGATGGATGTGGCAGGAGTCCAAGCTCTGACAGATCACAAGTCCAGGCAGGGGGTCAACGACGATGATGCTTCTCTTCCAGACAGGCTCAACAACCTCTTTGCACGCTTTAGAGCAACAAACCCGACAACCAGAGGGAGAGCTGTTCCCTCTCCACCATCTGTTGGGCCAGCCCTCACCATCAACGCAGCAGTCGCATGCAAGATGTCCTGACTGATATCTTCAACATCTCCCTCAGTCAGGCCATCGTCCCCAGATGCTTCAAAGCATCCACTATAATACCAGTAGCAAAGAAATCAGTTGTATCCTGTGCGAACGATTACCGCCCCGTCGCACTGACACCAATTGTGATGAAGTGTTTTGAGCGGCTTGTCAAACCACACATCACAGCCAGCCTCCCTGCATCACATGACCCATTTCAGTTTGCTTATCGTCCCAACCGCTCCACAGAGGATGCAATATCCACCACTTTGCACTCAGTCATCATTCATCTGGACCAGAAAGACACCTATGTCAGAATCCTGTACATTTATTTCAGCTCAGCATTCAGTACCATCATCCCCCAGAAACTAATGGAGAAACTCCTCCTACTCGGCCTGAACACCGCTAAGCAGAGCCTACCCTTTCTGTGACTGGAGGCGGAACTGTACGCAGCTATAGAGCGGCAGAGCGCACGGAGCACAGAAACAAGACAAGCAGATACAAGTTTTGAGATAACTTGTTCTAGAAATAAAAGTGAGACAATGCCTAAACCTGACGCCAAGTGGGAACAATTGAACGAAAGCCTGACGACATTGAGAGACGATCTGATGGAGGAGTTGAGAGATATGAGGGAGGAGATGAGAGACGTGAAGAAAAAGATTGAACCGCTCAACAAGTTTATGGCTGAAATCACTCAACTCCGGGAGGAGAATGTGAAAAAAGACCAGCTGATAAAGGAGCTGGGGAACAGAGTGGAGGAGCTGGATCAACAGGGAAAGCTCAAAGATGTGATTGTGACTGGCCTCAAAATCAAGCCTCCAACCTACGCAAAGGCGGCTGCAGCTTCGGCTTCAGTCACTGAGCCTGACGAATCTGAGATCAAATCTGTGGAGATGCAGGTGTTTGATTTCCTGAATGGGAAAGGCATCAAGGTGGATTTCGATAACGTTGAGGCATGTTACCTCTTACCCCGAAGGAGAGAGTCGGCAACTCGAGCTGTTATGCTGAAATTCACCAACAGAAAATACAAGACTGCACTGCTGAAGCAGGGCAAGAAGCTTAAAGGCTCGGATGTTTACATCAATGAGAATCTCACCAAAAAGAATGCAGACATCGCCAGATCAGCTCGCCAACTGAAAAAGGCTGGTAAGATACAACACACTTGGACGGCAAACTGCAGAATCTACATCAAAACAAATGGAGCATCAGCTGAAGAAGTCAAAATAATCCAGATCAGGAGTAAGGATGAGCTGGAGAAATACGATAACTAAAGTATGGCTCACGAACACTCCATAACTACAGCACAGCAAAGTTTATCGGTTCTTACACGGACTGATGGTATGATGGGAATATCTGAAAGGATTGCTGAGCAGGGAAGTGTGGAGTTCATTATAAATCAACGTGTGGATCACACCTTATCTGACCCGAATGAGAGAATTGACCCGGATAATCACTTCTGTTTCAACATGATTGGGAATTGCAAGTATTACACTGAAGTTCAATACAATGACAGCATTGAGATGGATGGGAAACTGTCTCTTATACACTTTAATAGCAGGAGTCTATACACCAACTTCGGCCACATTAAGGAATACCTACATCACTTCAAGACCCCTTTCACCATCATTGCCGTGTCGGAAACATGGATCAATGAAGACAAAGGCACAGATTTTTTCCTGGATGGATATAATCTTGTATGTGTTAACAGGAACAACAAAGGTGGAGGAGGAGTGGCACTATTCATTGACAATAACATCAAGTATGTGACAATACAAAACATGTCTAAAGCTGTGGATCACTTATTGGAATGTGTGACAATCGAAATTTGTGTAACCAAAGGTAAAAATATAGTTGTAAGCTGTGTTTACAGAGCACCTGACTCAAAAACAGAGGATTTTAATGAATGTGTGGGTGAAATATTCTCTGAAATAAGCCAAAAGAGAGTTTTTATCTGTGGTGATATGAACATTGACTTGCTCAATCCAAAACAAAACACGGTAATTGACGAGTTCATTAATCTGATGTATACAATGGGCTTACAACCTCTCATCACTCGCCCAAGCAGGATCACGACACACAGCGCTACTCTAATTGATAATATTTTTACTAATGTTAATGTCACAGCAAGTGGTCTCCTGATAAATGATATAAGTGACCACCTACCAATCTTTGCTATCTATGACTACAAATACACTGTGAGAGAGACACCGAACAAAAACACATACATAAGGGTCAGAACTGAAGAAGGTATGAATATTCTAAAAAATGAACTACTGAGGCAAAACTGGAACAATGTTTATAATGAAACAGATGTGAATGATGCATATGATTCCTTTTTGCTAACATTTAAAACTCTGTATGACAGACACTGTCCTGTGAAAAAGAGACACAAAAAAGAGAGGAAGGAGGAGAAACCATGGCTCACAAAAACTCTGATAAACGCCTGCAAGAAGAAAAACACTTTGTATAGACAGTTCTTAAATTCAAGGACGGCCCAGTCTGAAATGAGATATAAAAGGTATAGAAACAAGCTAAACGGCATCCTAAAGGAATGCAAGAAAGAATATTACAGCAATCTACTAGCAGAAAATATGAAGTATACTAACAAATTATGGGATATTCTAAACAACGTGACTAATAAGAAAAGCACAAAACCAAACTACCCTCCATACTTTCATTATAATAATATTCAGGAAGATAACCCGAAAGTCATAACAGATAGATTTAATCACTTCTTTGTAAACATTGGGCCTGAGCTAGCCAAGGACATTCCTGACTCACCCCTACACTGGGACCATTTTGATAAGGATGGAGACAGAACTCCCAGCTCAATGTTTCTCACACCAGTGAAGGACACAGAAATTAGACATCTGGTCGACGAATGTGTGGCAAAAACTTCCAGTGATGTCGATGACCTCGACATGAGGCTAATTAAGAAAGTATTAGACGGTATCATCTCACCTCTAACATATATTTTTAATCTTTCATTTCAAACCGGGATATTTCCCACCAAAATGAAAGTTGCCAAAGTTGTGCCACTGTTTAAGAATGGTGACACACACGAGTTTACTAACTACAGACCAATCTCAATACTGCCTCAACTGTCAAAAATTCTAGAGAAGCTATTCAACAATAGGCTAGATAACTTCATCAACAAACACAAACTGCTGTATGACAGCCAATATGGATTTAGAAGGAACCATTCGACTGCCTTTGCTCTAACTGAGTCTGTGGAAATCATTACCGACGCTATTGATCAAAAACTATATTCAATAGGAATCTTCATAGACTTGAAAAAAGCATTTGACACCGTTAACCATGATATTTTAATAGCTAAACTGGAGAGATATGGCATTAGAGGTGTAGCACTGCAGTGGGTCAAGAGTTATCTACACAAGAGATCTCAATATGTTAAAATAGGTGATAATACTTCGACTAGCTTGGACATAGTCTGTGGGGTTCCACAGGGGTCAGTTCTGGGTCCAAAGCTCTTTACACTATATATAAATGATATATGCAAAGTGTCACATATTCTGAAATTAATATTATTCGCGGATGATACAAATATTTTCTGTTCTGGGAGCGACTTGAACCAACTTGTGAAAACAGTAAATCATGAAATAGACAAACTTCAAGTGTGGTTTAATATAAATAAATTATCACTAAATCTTGGGAAAACAAAATATATGTTATTTGGAAAAAAAGGCTATAACAACAGTACTAATTTTCAAGTAAACGGAGTCAATATTGAAAGGGTCCATGAGAATAAAGTACTGGGCGTGATTATCGACGACATGTTAAGTTGGAAGCCACACATAAGACAGTTAAAAAGGAAGTTGGCTAGGAGTGTGTCCATACTTTGGAAAGCACAAAAAATATTAAATCAAAAAGCACTTCATCTGTTGTACTGCGCACTAGTTTCTCCACACCTGCAATACTGTGCAGAGGTGTGGGGGCACACATTTAAAGGCTCCACACAGCCTTTGTTAATACTCCAAAAAAGAGCTTTGAGAATCGTATCTCATGCCGATTATAGGGCACACACAAATCAGTTATTCATTGAATCAAGAATACTTAAACTTTATGACTTAATAAACTATCGCACACTACAAATGATGTATAAAGCAGCTAACAATAGCCTCCCTCATAACCTGCAAATACTTTTCCTTGACAGAGAGAACAGTTACAATCTCAGAGGGAACATGATTTTCAGGCAAAGGAAGGTACGAACTACGTTAAAATCCTTTTCCTTATCGGTGACAGGTGTCAAATTATGGAATGAGTTAGAAGAGGATGTCAAAAAATCAACAACATTACATAGTTTCACGAAAAAATATGTAAACTTAACCGTTGATCAATATAGATTAATACTGGATGGTTGATTAAGGTCAGAGGCACGACTCAACAGACACTGTGTTGAGACGGCATGTGAGCATAACAAAAAACATTCTGTACCCAAACAATAGGTTGAGCCTGAGAAACTTGCATGTTCCCAGGCCAATGTCAGTTGTACGTAGCAGGATGTTGTTATAATGTGTATCAACAATGTGATAACTTAGGCACGAATACAAACTGTGACACTACCATTAGTTCTTCTGAGCTGTGAAGGACTTCACTGAGCCCTGTAAATTCGACACACTAAAGTCACTCGATTAGAGACTTGTCTAATAGTGAACAACAACGTTCTCAACCAATCAATCAATCGATCAATCTACGATGGAGTTGCTAAGTTGGTCACTGAATGCTATGGACAGAGTGTTCTCAACACGGCGTGCGGGTTCTGGTGAACCGACATGCCCGGACGGGACCTTCATGTCCGGCTACGTTATGGATGCTTGGGGAAAGTGGAAAGTCATCTGCCTTTCCGCACTGGATGTGGAGGATGTCGAGGACGTGTACATCTTCACGTTCATGATAATTGGAATGATCGTTCTGGGATTCGGAATCCTTATGCAATATCGGAAAATGAGAAAGATCGCTACTGAGCAGACCAGTGCGCGGGCGGACATCGCCAACACTCGGAGTGCTGTGGTCGGGATGCGCTCTGACATCTCCGCAACCCGTGAGTTCGTGGCACTGATGCGAGTTGATGTAGCAACTAATCGGGAGGATATGGCGAAGTTAGCTGCGGCGAAAGCTGCAGATGAGATGGATGA
Organism: Diplodus puntazzo; assembly: GCA_963678695.2. Classification (NCBI taxonomy): domain Eukaryota; kingdom Metazoa; phylum Chordata; class Actinopteri; order Spariformes; family Sparidae; genus Diplodus; species Diplodus puntazzo. The sequence goes on along the minus strand of OZ023157.1, from coordinate 33,643,550 downwards.
TTAATATAAAAATGGCACAAAAAAAAAAATAAATAAATAAATAAATAAATAAGTGGCCCACACACCATCCCACCAAATAATAAATACACTGGACTTTTGCTCTCTGTCGATTGGACCATCATTCTGACCTTGTGACATGCCTGGCTATAAGATGAGACTGTTGTTACTCATGACGGACTAATATGGACACATGTGCAGACACACACGTAACTGTCTAGAGTTGAATTCTGCTCTGTATGCTACTGCTGCAATATGTTTTGTCAAATGTCATAGTAAAAGAAATTATTAGGTGAAAATGTAAATTACAAAAGGTAACAAAAGATTTGGATGAAGATTTTATCCTATGGGTAATGGGGGCGGGACTTGATAAGCTTTGGCTTCTCCCGCTTTTCCCTTTCGGCCATGTCTATGTGTATTACATTATTTGAACAATGATGTAACGTGATGATGATGAATTGACATGCCCGAAATAAAGTTATGATAATGATAATGATAATGTCTCTGGATCCAGGACTTTCTGATGGAGAGACCTCAGGTGTCCGTGTCAGAAATAACACTTTCAACTCCATCACGTTGAGCACAGGATCTCCTCAAGGCTGTGTACTCTGTCCATTGTTATCTACATTGCTAACACATGACTGTGCATCCAGACACGAGGGGAACCAGATCATCAAGTTCACGGATGACACCACAGTGGTGGGACTCATTCATAGAAATGAGGAATCAATGTACAGGGAAGAAGTTAAACACCTAGAGGGTTGGTGCAGACAAAATAATTCGGTGCTCAATGCGGACAAAACAAAGGCGATGGTTATCAACTTCTGGAGGTCACAGCCTGAGCATGCTCCTCTCAGCATCAGTGGCCACACAGTGGAGAGAGTGGAGAACATCAAGTTCCTGGGAGCAGATCTCACAGGACCTAAGCTGGAGTAAGAACACCTCAGAGATCACGAAATGGGCCCAGCAGAGACTTTAATTCTTGAGGAAGCTGAAACAAGCCTCTCTCCCCATCAGCATCCTCAGAACTTTCTACAGTGGTGTGGTGGAGAGTGTTCTGACGTATTGTATCTCGACATGGTACTCCAGCTGCTGTATGTCAGACAAAAAGGCTCTGCAGAGAATGGTTAGAGGAGCTGAGAGGGTCATTAGAGTTTCCCTCCCCTCTTTCCAAGAACTCTTCCAAAGCCGCTGCAGGAGCAGGGCACTGAACATCATCAGGGACGCCTCCCACCCTCTCCACCCTCTCTTAGCTGGACAGAAGCCGGGTGCACAGGGTGTGCAGCATCTCCCTGATGTATCCCAGCTCAGAGATAGCAGGGGAAGGTGCTGTGGCTGTAGGCTGGGCTACATCTGCAGCATAGCGCCGCTGCTGTGGGTGGGGAGGTGGACCAGGGGCAGGTGCTGTTGCATAGTTCTGCTGCTGTGGGTGGGGAGGTGGACCAGGGGCAGGTGATGTTGCATAGTTCTGCTGCCGATGCTGTAACAGGGAATGGTGAGCAGGGACTGAGGAGGGGGAAAGTAGCCTCCTCTGGTTGTGATTCACAGTGGTGAGGTGGTGGGCGTGTGGGGAGTGGGAGGTCCAGGCTGAGCTGCTGTGTCTCCTCACAGCAGGGGGGATGATCCTGGGGTTTAATGGAGAAGAAGAGGTCTTTCGTGGATAATAGGGTGGAAGGACTGCGTCCTAGGGCCGTGTCTTTGAGGGTCTTTGCAAAGATCTTCACCTTCTCTTTGTTAAGATGGAGTCCATCATAGAGGTCCCATGTGCCAATAGTTGGGTGGAGGGCCAGGTGAATGTTGGGTAAGGTGGCACATCCTCTTCTGATCTCCATATTGATGTCATGGATGACTTGAGAAGGAGTGACTAGGTAGCAAGGTGGAGATCACAATGCGGGTGTGAGGGACTTCCTTATTAGCCTGCTCCGCCATCTTCCTCACTACCTCAGCAGCGTCCTTTCGGAGGCTGTGCAGGTCATTTGTTCCTGTGTGGATCACCAGGTATTGAGGGCTCCTGAGGGTCTCCTTTTTTTAACAGCTTCATTGCCTGGCCTGTGGTGCTGCAACGCTTTTGACAGTACTTTTTTTACCAGGAAAAAGCTTGTTTGTGTCCAGGAATTTTCCATTTGAATCCGCCAGTGGGACCACTTGTGGAGCTTGTTCTTCTGGCTGAGTGGAGGGAAGCTGGGATGGGAAGAGCTGGCTGTTGGTGGCTGGCTGTGTGGGTGTATCAGAAGTTGCCAGGGTGTTTTTGGGTGGGGTGCAGAGCAGAGACGGTGGGACAGAGACAAGGCAGGGGTTTGGGACACTTGCAGGGAGAGTTTGTGTCTCTGTAGTTGTCATTGTGGGGACTGCTGAGAGTTGAGCCCCTTTCACACAGCCGTTTGCATGCGGGGATCCTGCGCCAATTCTCTGCACCCTCCCCTGTGTCAAATTTTCATATGTGGATAGGGGGGAAATTTCGCTCTGGCTCTGATCCGCCTCTGGAGGTAGTATCAGGTCCGCATTATTGGTGAGCCATCCCAGTGTGAACGGATAATCCGGAGGCGAGGGCGTGTCGGTCTGACAGTCTGATAACTACACAGGTCCTTCACTCAACTAAATACAGAGAAATGTCCCACAAAGCAATGTTACAGGACCGAACAAAAGTAACGTAGTAACTGTAACTGTCGTTGGCAACTTATATGAGGGAAAAAAATACCGCAGCTGTACGTGGAGAAGCGTCTGTCCTCCTGTCTGTCCTCCCAACTCTTCCTTACATTTGTGCCTGAAAAACAGCATCTGTCACCAGCAAAAAACTTTTAACTCACAGAGTGTTTGTGACGAAAATAAATCACTGCGACCATCAGCTCTCCCGACTGAGACTTCAGGGAACTTTCGCCCAGAAAACAGCCTCCGTCCCCACGAGTGACAGAGTCAGACAGCGTCCTGTTTACTGATGGTGATTATGTATAATTATGTAATTTAGCGCGAAAAACTTAACTCCGTCACTTTCCAGGATGTTTGGTGGGTCAGGATCTAGATCACTACACATTATAACAGCATCATATGATTATAAACTGTCCGCGGGTTTAGACAGACAAGGGGAACACCTGGGGAAACACCGACGTCATCATCATGACGTGTACCGTCACGCCTCTTTAGAAGCCGCAGCGCCGGATTTCTGTGTGAACTACACACGTGAAGGCGGAGAGGCTTCGCTCTGTGTGAATCACCATCGGCAGAGAATTGCCGAACCACCACTCTGGAGATAATGTGGAGTGGCTGTGTAAAAAGGGCTTTGGTCTGTCAGGTGTTGGACTTTCCTAGTGAAGCTCCTTTGTCTATTCTCAGCATCCTCCTTCACTTTGACTAACCGAGCACGGAGCACACTGTTCTCCTGTTTAAGTGCTTCTAAACTTCCTCTGAGGTCAGATGCCAAAGCTTGGTTGTCTCTCTTGAGCTGCTGGAGTTCCTCATGAAGCTGAAGGTGTGGGAGGGGCAGAGATGGACAAGGTGGTGGGGTTCTCTGTTGGGCTCAGCGTTTAACGAGGAGAATGCTTCTTCAAAGGACTCCAGGTTGGCTTCATTCCCCTGGAGCATGATCTTTCCTTTGGTGTAGTAAGTGATGGTGAGCAGAAGGTCATCCTTGTCAAGCTGTTTATCTTTACAGATCTTTAATCTGCCTCCTGAGCCGATGCCCTCACTGGACACGTATGCATAATTGTTACACAAAGTTTCTTTCCAGATGTGGATGGAGTCAGTGAAGAATATGAGGTTGTTCTTCTTCCTTCCATCTTTGTGTTGGGTGTAGTCAGTGAAGAGGACCTCTGGATTTTCACATAGTGTCTTCTCCTTGTGTTTCTCCCTGGCTGCTGTACTCTTACGTTCAGCAGGGTATCCAACCTTCTGTTAGCTGCCTTCTGACCGGTTTCCATGGCGACCACTTGTTTACTCCACAGGGGGCTAGGCTAACTGTTTACTTTCTTTGCTTTTCCAGCCTTTAAACACAGTTTTTTTGGTTTGTTTGTTTGTCTTCTTGTCTTCATAGGATACCTCTTCTGTTATCATCTTTAGTGCAGTTCTTCCTTGTACATGTTGGTAGCAGTGGCAGGTAGTATCCCAGTTAGCAGTTGACATCAAGCTACACAGTTGGCCAGTTGTTTTGATTTAGAATATATATCCAAAGATTATTTGTTTCCTTCTGTTTGGCTCATTAAAGTTGTTACCTCTTCTTTTGAGTCCTTTCTGAGGAATATTTGAAGTTTTTTTGTAAAATGTCCCACTTTGTAGGTCCAAGTTTGAGATGTATTCAGGAGCTCATTTTTGATGCAGCTTCTTCTCATGGAATTCTTCTTAATTTGCTAATGTGAAGTTTCTTTTTAGGGTCAGATAACATTTTAATTTACTCTGTGCTTTAGTTGTTTCCTTCCAGTATGTGATATAGATTTCTTTTTGTTTGTTGATAATTTGGTTTGGTCTGATTGGCTTGGTGTTGTGGTCTCGAGGCTGTCCGGGGCATGTTAGGTTGTCTAGACAGAGCCTCAGGACCAGCTGGCTGAGGGGACTCTTCTCTGGCTTCAGCCTCTGGCAGGTTAGGGCTTCGTGATGGTATGTCTGGGGGTCACAAGTTTTTAGGTGATTATAAAATGTAATTGCTCTTTCTTGTATTTTCAAAATGAGGGGGAATTGGCCGAGTTATGCTCTACATGCGTTGTTTGGTGTCTTTCTCTGGACATGCATTATGCTCTTACAGAACTCTGTGGAAGGATTCTGTTATTGTTTTGTCCTATTTGTAAAATTCATGATTTAATTTTGGTCCCCAGATTTCGCTGCCTTAGAGAATTATCAGTTCTAATACAAATTGGAACATTTTTAGCCAGGAATTGTCAAGTTGAATATTTCTTCTAATTGTATAGAAAGCTCTCCTTGCTTTGTCTCTCAGATTTTTCACAGCCAAGTTGAAGCTCCCTGTGGAGCTTATGTTGAGGCCAAGGTGTGTGTACGTTTTTGTATGTTGTAATTTAGTGGTGTCCAAATAGAAATTTTGTGTGTTTTCCCTGACTTCTGGACTGCTTCTGGAAGATCACAATTTTGGTTTTCTTTGAGTTAACTGTCAGGGCCCAGGACTGACAGAATGTATGCAGGAGGTTGAGGTGCTGCTGTAGACCTTCTTTTGTGGTGACAGCAACACCAAGTCATCTGCATACAGGAGACCCTTAACTTCTGTGCCATTCAGATTGAGGCCAGGTGCCGTGGATTGATCTAGTTGACATGCAAATTCAGTAATGTATAAGTTGAAGAGGATTGGACTAAGGTTGAATCCCTGCCTCACCCCACGACCTTGGGAAAAGAAGGCTGTTTGTTTGTCTCCTATTTTAACTGCACATTTACTATTCACTGTTCAGTAGTCTGTAGAAAAGGCCCTCATGCCAGATGGAATCAAAGGCCTTTGTGAAATCAACAAAACATGCGAAGGCTTTTCCTTTCTTCTTGTCTAATTCTTGCTCAATCAGAGTGTGGAGAATATAGATGTGGACTGTTGTGCGAAAATTTGGTAAGAATCCAATTTGGCATTTATTCAAAACATTTTGGTCATTTATAAAACTGAAGTATTTTATTCATAATGCTGCAAAAGGTTTTTCCCAGGTTACTATTTACACAGATTCTACAGTAATTATTAGGGTCATATTTATCTCCATTTTTATAAAGTGGTGTTATTAAACCTCTCTCTCTCTCTCTCTCTCTCTCTCTCATTCTCTCTCTCTCTCTCTTTCCCCTTCTCTCTCTCTCCTCTCTCTCTATCTCACTCTCTCCTTCTCTCTCGCTCTCTCTTTCAATTAAGGCATGGATCACATCATCATCTTTCTTGATCATCATCAAAGGCAAACTACATGTAGAAAGATTGTGCTGGCAGTAGCCTCGCTGTAGTTCAATTACGCAGCCAACACACACTGCACGTTCAGGATATGTGTTCCACTCCTCCGCCTAAATGTAATTGAAATGAGTGAGTTATACAAGTTCCAGCCCCCATACAGTTGTGATGAACAGGGAAACTAGCTAAAGATACTGAAGCCGTTGTAAATGCTGTAAACATGTTTATTTCTGCTGTGCGGTTGAAGTTTGAGGAGCTGCAGTTTCTGGTACTTATATGTTGTTTAACCAGCGGAGGATGCTGCTTGGGAGCACCATAAAAAACAATGTTTTTGCTGGCTTCCCGTCTCCATTGATATTTCTCAAAATACTAAATAATAATTTAGTAGCCCATCTCTTAAACCTTTCAGTTTTTCCTATGTATTTAATTGATAAGGACACCAGATTAGAGGTGACATCAGAGTCCTCTCATGACTTGAAAAATTTGAAAATAAAGTAAAAAAAATAAATAAATAATAAAGAAAACGTCTTGTGTCGCCATCATAGAATCTGTCATGTTTTCTGACATATGCTTGTGGAATGGTATGATAGTCGAGGTAGTAGTAAATAAGAATTCCAGATTTTGTAAACAGCTGTGATTTTCTCATCTGACTATGAATTAGATGAAAAACATAGTATTCTCTGAATGCTGGACTGTCCCTTTTAAGAGTATGACTAAGAGGGAAAAATGTAGGCCAATGTTAAATAAATGGGTTACCCCATTTGATGGCGCAAACTTAAGTCGTTAGGGACAAATCTGTTCCTTTTGATCCCCCTTAATTTTTTTTGAGACAGACAGAATCCAGTTTGACATTTGTCTTTATTTAAAAAAAAAAAAACAATCATCCTCTATTAGTAGGCTGACTTCATTTTGAAGGGTTTGATCTTTGTATTGTTGTGTTTGAGCATTATCTCTGTCTGCGATCTGCCAGATCTGTGGTGTTAAATGAGTCCACTTTTATCGGATGTAGAAACATGTAATGTTTTCATTATATCTTACCCTATGATCCATCAGTGTCTCCTTTATATGCACAACCCTGATCCTAAAAAGTCAGGACGCTGTGTAAAATCTATAAATAAAACAAATGCAATCATTTGCTAATCGCTTTTGAGATATACTCAAATACAATATATTCAATGTTTGACGACATAGGCCTTGTATTTTGCAATAATAATGTTTAAGCAAAACCTTCTTTACTGGATCAGGGTTGTAAGTCTGTACTCAATAAACTGATGTCTCAATCAGATTTAAACATGAAACAAAAACGCTGGTTACACACTGCAGGGCTCCAATGTGGACTGTAAAATGAAGTCTCTCACACACGTGATTCCACTTAATATGAAACGTTTCACATACATCCATGTTATGATGAATATAATGTAACATACTCATGTTTTTCTTGAGCCACATATATTTCACTGGAACCTTTTAGTTGAAAAAGATATAAGCAAGGCCAAATCTCAAATCAAGGTCCGCCTAAACATGGTTGAGGTGATTATATATTATATTATTATATATGGATTATAGAATCCTGGAAGTAAAGTAAGTGACAGCTCTCTTACAAATTCGTTAAACTCCATATCTGTATTGTCAGTACTAAGTCTTCATTGTCGTGACATGACCACTAACCACTGGTATATGCCACTGCTATGATACAGTCATGGTCTAAAGTGTGCATACACTTCCAGTAAAGAACATGTATATCATGGCAATTCTAATATTTGGTTAAAGTTCCCTCCGCCTCTTGTAGCTGTTTTTGATATCTATCCACAAGCTTCTGGCATTTTTAATCCCTCCTCTTGACAGTTCCACTAAATTTGTTGGCTTCCTGACACAGACTTGTTTTTTTCAGCACAGTCCATATGTTCTGATGGGGTTCACTTCAGGACTTTGGGAGGACCATAACCACAATTCTAGACTGATTGATCCATTCCTTTATGACTTCTGATGTGTGTTCGGGGTCATTGTCCTGTTGGAACACCCAAGTGAACCCAAGAGCCAACGTTTGCTGATGATTTTAGCTTTTCCTGAAGAGTTTAGAGATAATCCTCCTTCTTCATTAGTACCATGCTTGACAGTAGGTATGGTGTTCTTGGGTTAAAGGCCTCACCTTCTCTTTTCCAAACATATTGCTGCTCATTGTGACCAAACAATCAGTTTTTTTTCTCATCTGAACAGAGTTTTCCTCCAGAAGAAAATCGATTATTTAAGCTTTAAGCTTGTAAGTCCTCTTAATTGTCATGGTACTAAAGTATCAGTTCAGCTGTTGATACAATGGCACTTGACAATACAATATAGCTGTTTTATAAGACAACACCACATGTTACAAATTAATTTGAATCTTAGAGTAGTATGACTGTCTTCAGCCATGGAAATTTCCCACTCTGACAGTCCATCCTTCATTTAAAAGGTGCAGTGATCAAGGTCACTCTGCCTCCAGATCCATGGGGTGGAGTTCTGCTGGAACAGGTCCAAGAGCTTCCCTGCTGCATCTTTCTGCATCCGTCATGCATGTCAAAATATTCTGATACTATAAAGCAGCTCTCTTACCAGAAAGATTCCTTCTTTACCTATTCCAAAGTGACTCTGTGTAAGCTATGAGAAGACTATTCTGAATTCTTGAAATTCCAAGTGGTTCCTGTCCTTTCTTCTGTAGCTAAGGAGGCATAGATTCATTGTTCAAGGGTAAAGACAGACGATCCCATAATCCCATAGTGTAAACAGTGTCGCCTCGTCTCAGAGATGCTCACCAGTCTTTTTGTGCAGGTCTAAGTTAGGTCTCAGTCTTTGAGCTCAAGTCCAAGCCAAATCCTGTATGGCTGAGATGAGTGTGCTAGCATTCACTTGCCATCGAGTCTGCTTAGAGCACTGTATAACTGCATCCAAGGAATTCAAAGCGTGCACTGTTATTATCACTCCTTTATCTATTAGCATACAGTATCAGCATTGGTAGTTTTCTTTGGTATATGATCACTTTGAACAGGCTTATTGCATTTCCTAGTATTGAGGTTATGGTTTTTGGATTTTGATTCTGCAGTCATTGCATTTGGTGAGCATTGCATTTGGCCTTCAAGGCGCATCAGAGGTGGAACAAAACTGTTCCCCTTCTCTGCATCTGAAACTTTATCTTGGTAGCCTTCCGCTTAATTGATTAAAAATAAACATAAAGACTAGTAGTCTACTTGCTTTAGATTAAATAGTTTTTTGACTCTATTATTTTGCACCGAAATTAATTAATTAAAATGAATTAATTAATAAACACACTCGAGTCTGTCTCTGACAGCGTTTTCCATCACATGCATCTGCGCAATATCATAGCCCATGATTTCCGAAAATATACTATGTCAACTAGTGATATCAGCACAAGAACTGTTGAGAAGATATGGATCATTGTTTATTGTTTATGTCATGTTATAATAATTGACAGACACTATCATTTCCCTCTGTGCGTGTCCTCACACAGAGTGAGACTTAACACAGGAGCTCAGCTTCATGGCTGAGACACGAACTATTAACCTAAAACTTTTATTCAAACACCAAAGGCAAGTCCACTTTAAGAAAAAATAATATTTATTAAACAAATCAGATCAAGACCAGTGCAGAAACGAAATGCAAAAACGTGCATAACTGAAAAATAAAACGGCTCAAAACAAATGGACTACAAACAGTGGGCACAGCGCAATTGCTCATTAGGCTAAAAAAAAAACTGCCCAAATCCAATAAATAATACTATGAATAAATGTGCACAATAATAAAACGGAACCATATTTAGCCAAATTTTAAACTGAAATGAAATAAAGTGCATTACAATAACAAGGTAGGCTCACTCAGAACAAATACAAAAAATAAATCAAATGCCCAAATCCACAATTATTTCAAATAAATGTGCAAAACTATAAAATGTTATTAGTGTCCAAAACGAAATAATGTAAAAACAATGAAATAAACAAATGGCTACTCACTCACAGAGAGTACAATCAGTGTCTACTGTCCACAAACTGTCCACACTTTTTTGTGAAACACTAACATATCGACGTTCTGTGGAAGGAGACAGCTTGTTGATTTATTGACAATAAATCCTGCTTTGGAGAAAATGCGTTCAGAAGGCGTGGATGTTGCAGGGATACAGAGCAGTCGCTTCGCTGCTCGGGCCAAGCTCGGGTATCTGTCTTGTTTTTTTTTCCACCACCCCAGTGGTCCAGAGTCAACTTTGGTTTTGTCCTGAAGATAGTTTTTCATTTCTTCTGTACTTATCCCACCTGATTCTGTAGAATCGAGATTTTCCTCATCTCCGCACAACAGCATCTCAATCTCCTTCTCTTTGTAGGTTTTCTGTTTTTGACACATGTTGCTCCTCACCTCCAGGTTCGTCTGTGCCTGTGGCTGCGCTCAGTGCACTCAGTCGGTCTGCCAGCTGTGCAACTTCTGTATAGGCCTTGTCTCGTTTGGCATTTCCAGAAAAGACAGCTGCTTAAAACGAGGGTATAATACTGCAGCTGTAATGTATACACTGTTAGTCATCATCATTCGGTTTTTAAACTCCCACCTACTCTCAATTTCTTCGACCGGCTTGCTTTTCATTTTTTTGGTAATGGGGATGTCATCATCCGTGATGGCCAGGTGATGTTTCTTTAAGTTTGCCAGCATGGGTATTGTTGCAGACAGGGACGTGTTGTCCTCTTCAGACAGCAGCTCCATCAGGGTTACCATAGGCTTCAGCACATTTTTAATGTCCTCTACCGCATCCCAGTGTGCTGTAGTAAGGTTCAGTGTACTGCTGCCGCTTTTCTTGGTAAAGTTTGGGTCAGACAGCACTGACCATTCTCTGATCATTCATGTGACTCCTTTAGTGTTTCACACAGAGTGCCATATTAGCCGCATAGTCACATACAACAGACACTCTCTTTGCTTCTGGAATTCCAAAGACATCAGCAACTTCGGATACTCGCGCAGTGATGTTTCTTCCTGTGTGTGCCTCTTGTATTTGTTTAGTCTCAAGCACAACACTCTGCGCTTTCCAGTCTCCATCAGTGAAATGGGTAGTCACTGCCATATAGGACTCCATTCGAAGAGGTGTCCACATATCCGTGGTCAAGCTCCGTGCCTCGCTGTGTCGTATTAACTCGGAAACTTTCTCTTTGAGGCCCTCATATTTTGCGGTTAGTGCATGCATGATTGTCTGGCATGCCAGCACTGTATATCCAGGTTCCAAACCTTTTCACAACTTCTTAAAAGTTGTGACAAGTCAGCTTACTCCTTTTAGGTGATATGCCATGTTTGTAGTCGAGCTGTGATATGCAAACTGTTGTTTGCAAACTTTCCATTCGACTTTTTTTCCATTGTCTATGTTTATAAAATGCTGCCACACTGCTGATGTCTTTGACATGGTAGAATATGAATGACTGGAAATGAAACGCATAAAAATAAATAAATATTTAACAATCCACCGGACCTAGGCCTTCTAGTTCGTTCTTCAATCTGTTGTCTGTTTAATTATTGTCTGTAGTGGGTTGGGCTAATCCAAAATAGTGAAAACAAGGGGGGTGTTCTAAAGACACACTGTTATCTGTGAAACAGGGGTCCTCTGAAAACACCCCCATTAGGACTTGGTACTTTCCTCCTGATGAAGTCAAATATGCCACATGCAGGACACACAGCATTGGGATGGAGAGGACCTGCTGCAGGTTTACGCACTGCCGTAGCAGCATGTAATTAACACGCCAAAAATCGACCGATCAGAATTTTGGTCAACTCAGAATGTATCGACCAATAATTTGACCAGTCGACTAGGAGATTACAGCCCTAGAAAATACTGACATGCTGTCTTTCACTCACTCATATACACAGCAGTGTTCTCATCTTCTCAGCCTGGGATACTTGAAGCTGGTTAGTGCCTTCATTGCAGCCATATCCTCCAGGGCTGATGTAGCTGTAATTAAACCTTGGCTGAGAGGCATCATCGTTTAGTTTTCAAATTATGTGAGCCTTTGTAAGGAGTACACAGTATAGTATACAGTATTAACTTACAGCTCATGAAAATAAGACAAACCCAGTGTCTCAAAATATTAGAATATAATACAGAAATATCTTCCTTCTAAAAGGATTTTCATTTATGCACTCAATACTTGGTCAGGGCATTTACACATATTGCTGCATCAAGTCAGTTTGTGTTTTCAACCTGTGTTTTTTTTAACCTGGTGGCAGTGACACAACTGTGCCATGCACTTTATACTTATAAACAGTTGTTTGTACAGTTGATCTTGGGACCTGTAACTGCTTTGAAATGGATCAAAGTGACTTTCCTGACTTGTTCAAATCAATAATGTGCTCTTTCATATCAATGCTGAGCTCCTTAGACTTTCCCATTGTAGTGTTTGTAGCTGAGTCTTATGGTCGTATCAAACAGGTCCTGTTCAAATGGGCTCAGAAAAGTCATCAGCTGTTATCAATCAGAATCACTCAGAAGAAAATCTTTCTATTATCACCAGAATTGATTGTTCAAGTTATCTGTATCTTTGATCCAGCAGATTTGGTCACATTTTGAGAAGACCTATAATAAATTAATTACTGAACCAAGCTTCATGAATGTTTTTATGACAAAGTAGTATGTGTTCCACTCATTCTATCATAGAAACACGAGCTGTAGAAATCATTGGAACTCAAAACTGCCATGATGTACATGTTCTTTACAAGTGAATGGAAACTTTTGAACACAGCTGGAGGTTGCTCCTGGAAAGCTGCAACCTATAGTTTCACACAAAATAACCTTCTCCCCGTTAAGCAAGCATCAGTTGTGATGGTCAATTATGTCTGATCAGGAGTCCAGGGAGAGACTAAATCATTCCCTGTTTGCACTTTCAGACATCGGAACAAGATGAAACTGTGAGATATTTTACAATTTCATCGTTTTTTGCCTTTTAGCTGTTTCAGGAGTCGTGACTAAATAACAGGGCACCTTTATTGTGAATCACTGATAGGAACATATTCATTTGATCACTAGTCACAGCAATGGAACAGCCTGCTGCTTTTAAGTCATTAGTAAAGACAAACCTTCAAGCAAGCTCTGTTGTGATGGACAAATTCCTGACAAGCCTAGTCAAACCAAGTCAAGCCATGCAAGGTTATGTGTAAAAGCCCCAGGTGCACTGCAAGCTAGCACATCATTTGTCACTGTTATTAGCAGACAGCAAGCTTGGAGAGAAGAGAACACAAGTTTAACTGATTTCTTAGCAGCAATTCACTTCTATTGGGTATTTCCAACCTAAATCACAATCCAGATTGTCAGTGCCTTTTAAAACAATCCATGTGAGCCTTTTGAATCTGCTGTTACTACCATGTATTGTTTAGCAGTCCAAAATACATATACTGATTTTTTTTCAGATCTGCTACCTCTGTGTCTACGGTTTGGCTACTTGTTCAGAGTTGGAGAGCAGTCATGTTCATGGTAAAGACAACAATTTTGACTGTTGTTGAATCCAAATGATTGTGGTTTCCATGTCTTCTTCTCTCACATCCAAACTCCTTCATTTTTGCAACTTAGTTCTGCCTTTATTACTCTCAGTACCTCATGGAGCCTCTTTTTAGGGAAGAATAAATAGATCCTAAGTCCACGTTTTGCTCAGCGTGTTGTTGAAGTTGCTTTTCCAACACAGTGGCAGTGTTGTCGCAAAACAACCTGCCTGCTTTCCAAAACAAAAATCCCGGTTTGACCTAGAAGCCCTGATCTCAGTGCTATGAAAAGGCAGAGAAAACATGTCTTTTTTAATAAGAAGGCAGGTGTTGTCACTTACTGTCTCGTAGAAAGAATGCTGGTTTTGAACCCTCTCATGTCCTGGTGGTATGAGAAACATATAACAACAGTGAGGGAACAAACTGTGATGCAACTCCTCAGCGTTCTCCACTGAGTCAATGCCTGTCTGTTCACTGTTCTTTTACCCCACTTTCAAACACTCTCTTCTCATTTTTTGCCACTTCCATCAGTAAGATTCATTTTCTTTTGCAGTGTCGAGTACCCACAATTATTCCAGTCGTTCCACTTTTACTTGGTTTTGGCGACTGGGGAAAACAATGCTTTTTCCTGCTTGATTTTACAATGACAAGAATGACCTTTATTTTTCTGGTAAAAATCCTGTTCGGTGGCAGACTAACGAGTATAGTAAAAGGGAGACTTATAGGGTACTAATCTGTACACGTATGGCTTAATTTTTCTACAGCTATTACACTGTGTAATCAATATTTACTTCAGAATGGGAGGCTAAAGCAAAAAGTTGCCTATTGACAGTTTAATTAATAGAATTCTAATTGCAAACAGAGCCTCTACAGATATTTTACTGCTGATGTACTACGATTGCACTTACCAGACAGCTTGGGCTCATTCATAAACAGTTGCAGGCCAGGAGAACTGAACGATATCAACTTGACTCGCAGCCAAAGACACATGTAGGTATATCCCAGCCAGTCAAATAGAAAACACATCTTCATGCCTTTGTGCCAGGAAGACTATTGGAGAGCACTTGAAGAGTGGCTGTAACATAATTCTGATGAGCAGAAACGTGCATATCTCGCTCTCTTTATTTTCTGTAAGCCAGGGAACAGAAAATCCAGATTATTTCATTCTGATTCATCACAATAGTGATTAGAGTAAAGTGAGTGAGTAAAAAAAACAAACAAATAGATAATCAATTACTGCCATGGCAGTGATTATGTTCACATGTTGAGCGCTGACTGTCATATCTTGTAAGGCAAGATGTTGTAGGCAGAAGATGTTTTACAGGTGCTGCTGCGCTCAGGAGGATGAGGTTGGGTGCATTGGACTTCATTTAATTGAGTTATTTCAGCCCTGACCTTGTGAGGGTATGTTGTCCTCAAACTAGATGCTGGCTGCTGAAATGAAATGTAGCAGATGTTTGCTGATTTTTGCAGATTTTATAATTGGGGATTCAATCAATTTGAAGATGCTTTGATGTCTGTGTATTAATGGCTCATTGACTTTTTAACCAAAACACTTAAGAGCTAAATTTGAAATTATTTCTTATAATGATAAATTGTTTATCACAGACTTAAAGTGAATAATAACGTATGTGTATGTTTATATATTTTGTGTCTTATCCTAAAACTGTTGTTTTGACCATGTTTGGCACATCAATAATTTTGACAAGACGATGTCCACTCGTGGTCCTCTTACCTTTCTCAACCAATTGCAGCATCTGTATAGCCCCATTTTAAAACGGGTAAATAAACTAAAGCTAACATCCAGTTTAGCTCTTTAACATCAAATTCCAATCTTAAAGACACACTATGCAAGATTTGTCAGTTGTTCGATGTAAACCCACCATCCAAAGGTAGATTAAATTAATTCTGGAGAAGTGGTAGATAGCAGTTGAGTCTCAGATCATCATATACCAATGCCTAGAAATGTCTTGAACCAACACCTCCTCTAACCTTAGCGACTGAATGGCTCGATTGCCAGTGACATCCAAAACAACATACAATATTCAGCTGTTTTTAAAACATCACGAACATTACACCAGTACATTTGTACTTTATTTCTTGCCAGACACCTGGCAGCTCTTCTGCTCATATTATCTTTATATTTAACAAAAAATATGCACAGTACACTTCTGTATGCATATTGCTTTTAGACAGTGCCAGTATTTTTACCTTATAAATAACTTGGTTAAACCTGATGTCTAGGCTTACAATGACAACATTACTCGCCCAAGATGAAAACACTGTTGTTTGCCCTTTTTTAAACAAATCAATAGTTACAAACTGCTGGAGGCATCTACTCTGTGCAGTAGTTGTTGAGTTGCTTCAGAGAGTAACAGGAGTCACATTTAGCTTTTAGAAAATAGAAGCAGAGATCAGGGTCTTTACAGGCACAAAGGCTGCAAGACTCTTCTTTGACCATAAATCTTAATTGAGAAAACCCTGCACAGTATACCTTTGAGGAACGCTTAAGTCAGTGCAACTTGAAAAAGTGAATCTACACACTGGATAAACTGGCTCTTGCTATGATATTCCTCATAAACATTGGATAAGTATTTGTTGTATTAGTCATATTTACTGATTGGGACTTACTATTCAAAGTATGAATAATACGAAAATATAGATGTATTCATTATTATGTGTGACAGGGAAAAAGTAGGTCCAACAGTCTTGTGCTTGGCTTCACCTTAAACAGCTCTTAGTAGAGTACATCTTCTTGGCTTTGTACAGTGTTTCTGGGACTCGTGTGACAGTGCCTCCCCTGAGATTCTGCCCCAATTGAAGTGACTGAGGGGGAAAAAAAAAAGTCTCCTGTTAACTTGAAGACTGATCTAATGTGATATCTGTGCTGTATTTTCTGCCTTGAGAGAGATTCTTGTTTTCTCCCTGGGTGTCCTCCTTCCGTCACTCTAATCAGCCTTTTTAATTACTCTCGCTATCAGCCACCCAATGCCTCCCTGTCACCCCTGGGAGTGTCTGAGAAATGGAAAGGGATATGCAGAGGCTGATGGCAGGCAAGGGGCTCATCAGTGAGGCTGTGGGGAAACCAGGGGCTGTGGTAATATGAGGCCTCTGCCAGTCCATCAATGGCACTGCCAGCTCGCCTCCCTGCCTGCTGGGCAGCTGATGTTGTGATAAATGGGCCGCTTTTATTTTTTTTTTTTTTGTCCCAATCCAGCAGTGTCCTCTAACAGCATGACACAGAGCCAAGGGGAAGAGGCTACAGAGGTGCTCAAGGGGTTTGGTCTCATGTATATAAGATGTCAAGTCAACTTGATTCATATTTAGCCTCTTAAACATTTGATCTCCCTCTTACATTTATCATCTTAAAGAGTTCTGTTCTGGTAAATATGGTAACACTAGGGTAAAATAAAGTACATTTTAATAATTCATATAATCTGTGACTCGAGGAGTGTCTCCATCAGAAATGCAAAAGAGTAACGGCAAATAGTGAATGCAGTGTGTGCCAAGATAATTCATCACCTCCTAATGTTTGTATAATTAAAAGACCAAATGATATTCCTTAGTTTAGGTCCATCTACCATCCTTTTAAAGAGCTTTCAATCACACTGCACCTCCTTAGCATATGTGTCAGTCGATGATACAGGAGACAGAGACAAAGATCAGCACTGAGCAGACACACAGTTACAAGCTTTTGAAAAGTAAAGCTACCTGTGTTTTCTCCTGCTCAAAGATAAAGCTCCATCCTGCTGCGTATGCTGCATTCACATACCAATTCATGTAACCATCGGAATACAACCGAGTAATTGAAAGAATCACATTAGTATATTAGACTTCATCTAATAAGCTGAATTGCCTTAGTGCTACACAACAATAAGAAAAAAAAGATGTCTGTCATGTCCTGATGTCTATGGAAAGCTTGTTCCACCATTGTGGAGCCAGGACAGCAAACCAGGCCCCCAGGATGACAGCAGGCTTTGAAGCCAGTTTTCAGGCTCTAGTTTTGCAGCCCAAAAATACTTTTTCCCATAAACGAACATTGTGAAAGAAGGCTCTGCAAAACAGTGGATATCTTTTTTTGAGTGTCACAACCCCCATTAAATGACTCGTCTGACTGTCAGAATTTGAGTCCAATAACATCTGGCGAGTCTAGAAGACCCACATGATTAAATAATTGTATCCGCATTTAAGTTAGCCAGTCGTTAAACCGGAAGCCAACCAGCTCAGTCTTAATTGTTTTAATGTGAAGGTCAGTCCCTTTGTTTTAAACCATGCTGACAATCCTTGGAATGAGATTCATTCATAAGGTCATTTCATGGTTGCTGCCATGAGGGTCCGCATGAACTAAATTTAATCATCTGCCCAAGTTTCAGACGGACTGTCCACAATCTATGTCCATGCAAACCATACACACTTGGTTTACATTAAGCAGCACATAACATTTTCCTTTTTTACCTTTCCAGATTGTTCAGCCAAATACAACAAGGGAGCTCCCCTTCTCGCTGTAAGGAGATCGCCATAATGGGTGCATGTGGAATTAGTCTACGTATGGCAGATCTTGGATTGTAGTGTGCATAAAAGACCATGAGCTCCTCTGTCGTCGGCTAGCCCACAGCTGTCCACATGAAAATATTCAACTTGATGCAATGTGTGGACAGGATTTTCAGAATTTCAAATTGCCTAGTGATGTACATAATTTCATAGGAAATGATGAATGCCCTGTCTCGATGCATGTAATGCAAAAGGCAGCATTAGCTCAATATTACCATTTCATGCAACACTGTTACTGTTTACTATTTAGTCTTCTTCACAAAAAGTGTGATGACCACTCTTTGTTCATAATGTAGAACAGAAAGCTCAGATATCTGATGAATCTGCATCGATGCAGTGTTGACTGGTGGTTGTGACGTCATCTTGTCGATCATTCTCGTGCTGTGGAAATTTCTCGATTTTTGATGCATCACAATGCAGACATGGAAGAATCTGCATGGATGCAGAGACAGATAATCGAGAGTCTGCTGTTTATGTTGGTAGTTGTTGAATGTTGTTGGCCTCAGCTGGACAATAAAGTTATGTTGTGATGCTTCTCCCATGCTTTGAATTGTGGGCAGACATTAGGATCATCTAAGTATTCACAGATTATATGAACTCGCTGGGAAGCATGAACTGAACAACAATTGATAATTATGTTTTCATCTGAGTCAATAAACACCTTATTTTAAAGCTGCTATGTGAAAGCAATATTATCATAGATTACAACAAACTTGTAAGGCACTGCAGGTGGATGCATGATTTGTTTTTGTAACGTTCATGTATTGAAAAGATGCAGCTTTTATTTTGTAGACTGCTGCAGTCTGATTATTGGAAGGACATTCTGAATAAAAGCGTAATTTAAATGATGTGAAGGGAGCCATGTACAGTAATATAGATAATTGAGGATGCAATACTGACATACACTGACATGCATCCAGAATTCTTTTGCATTTGAAATGGTGACAACTGAATCGTAATGGAATGGTGAGGCCTGTGAATAGTCACACCTCTGGTTCAGACAGGAATTTAAAATACTTAATTTGCATATAAAGCACTGCCAGATCTCTGCCTGCACATATTTGGAATCAATCGCTTACATACAGTACGTGTTTTAGAAATCTTGTGACAGTGCTCTGGGGCAGCTGAGGTGAGATAAAGAATGCTCATTGATGGCAAACTTTAAAATCTAAATGTGTGAGCAATTTAAAAATGTAAACAGAGCCAATGGGAGTTTGACTAAGATGACTTTTGTGCTTTTTATTGTCCTCTTTTCAGCTCCACTCTTGTCTGTTAAAGTAAATGTTAGAATATTATGCATTGCCTCCCCACAGACCCAGAGAACACACTGCTACATCTTTAATATGAGGAACAGTCATTGCTAACTCCCAGGTTGAGCTGGGAGTGCTTTTACTTTTAGACATATCCAGTGTGTCTTTTACCTGACACGCAGATCCACGACACAAAATACGGCATGATGAAGTGTTTATTAAAAAAACATTAAGGTTGGTCGGAGTAAATATTTCATCTGCAGTACCTTGGTGTATTCATGCAAGTATTTAGGCATGTGAATGTCAAGCACCGCAAATTATTTATTTATTTTGATTTATCTTTTCATTTTTAATGGACACAACACCAGCGAGTGACTGCAGAGAGAGGTGTGACATGCATGTTGGAATCAAACAAAAACGTGGCCATATACAAAATACACCTTTAAGAATAATCCACACCCAATAATTGAATGTAATTTGGGCAATCAGAATGAATGCACATAACCTTAAATATTGGCAATGTCATGCTTGTTTCCATTACTGCCTCAGCTGTGATAAAGCAATCAATGGTATATACTGAGATATTTCCGTTGTACTATTGCAACTGATAAACAGTTGATGACAGAAAAAAGATGAGTTTGTCTACTACCCAGCTGTGCCCCTTGTTGGTGATGCCTTTCAGGAGCCCCTGGAGCAGCTGTTCAACAGTCTAGATCTATTTGTTACCTTGCTTTTACTGTAAGTGAGCTTAGAGCTTATAATGAGGGCATTATACAGTCAAATAAGACTTAGAGTCTAACAGTTATTTGTTGATGTACTTGCATTGAATGGATTGAGCCAAATGATAACATCAACATGCCCCCAATGGCTCACAATGAGTGTTAAGCAGCTCATGTTTAGCAGCAAAATTGTTTACCATGTTCAACATTGCATTCTTGTGCATTGCATTGACCCCTATACTTCCCCCCCTGCTGTATATATCAACTACATGACCGGTGTAAAGCAGTCAACAAGTGAAGACAAATTAAAGGGTAGCAGTGCCCGGCCAGACAACCCCCTCCTGTGGCCTCGCTTCTTGGAGCTCTGGCTCTTCTTGGAGTAAGCATTTTTTGACCCTGCAAATCCAAGCACCATTATCCCACTATGAGTCTGTCACCAAAGTTCAGGTTAAAATTCTATCTTGCTCCCCAAGGAACTTTTTTGGCAGATACAAGTCTACTCAGAATCAGGTTTATGCTGACCACACTTTATGCTTTCACTAGTGTGCAGCTCAGACGGATGCAGCACAAAAAAACATCTCACTAGTATCCTCCACTGTGTCCACCATGGCCGGAACTACGCATGGACACTTGGAAGCCTATGACAGCTATCCTGACTCTCAACACACCTTCAATGGTGACTTTGTCCACAATAATGATGTGACAGATGATGCTGTGCATTCTCTGGTTTTTACACCCAAATGCGATGTTATAACACAAACCAATCAGATTTAGAATCAGAATTCCTTCATTATAACTCTCCTTCACACACTTGTATCAGTCTGTCACTGAAGGAGCTGCCCAGTGCTGTGATAGTGACCTGCAGGGGGTTGGACTCCTTCACCAGCAGTGATGACAGCTTGTCCATCATCCTGCTCTCTCCCACCACTTCAGAGTCATAGAAAGAAGTCAGGAGTGCTCTCCAAGGGGTGGAGGTGGTAAACATCTGAGATGCAGCTTCTTGAGCCTCATACCCTTCATCCATTTTTATCTGCACAATGACACAAGAGTCTTTCCTGACTCACTCAGTCATAAGTGCACAGATAATTTGGTATCAGACATGGTGCTTTACTGCATGTTCCAAGAGATGTTTCTCAAATTCCATCATTGATTAGTGAGCTGCATGAAAATGCTCCTGCAACGGCAGATGTGTTGTATGAAGTGTAATTTTAACTCACAGGGACTGACATGGTAAAAACCAAAACACAGCCGGTACCTCCCATACTGTGCTTCACACTTGTGTGGATATGAACTGGTGTATGTTATTTGCTTGTAGACTCAGGTGTCACTGTAGGGACTTAAAACAGTCAGGGGAAAGGGACAGTTATAGTATGGAAAACATTCAAATGGGTTGCTGTAGTGAAACAAATATCACTTATCAACATTTAGCAATTTTACAACTACCCTCCAGCCCGCCTGAGTACGGCACACCAAATGTTCTGCTGTAGTAAGTAGACTGTTGGACTACAACGTCAGGAGGTGCCGAGGTGGAATGATGCATGCGTAATGCGGAGCTTTTTTTTTCTTGAACGTTGTAGGCTACAACTGTCGAGGGGACGGCAACAACTTGTAGCCGTCCCCTCAACCGTCCCTGCTTAAAGTCCCCCTCCAGTCAGTTTCTCTTCCTGTCTAATGGTTCACATTCTTTTTCAAGCAGAGGATTGGGGTATTGTTAATATTCACACATAGTTATTACCATCTAGCAAGATAAACATCACTAGCATGGATTAGCTATAGCATCGCCATTAGCATGGGACAAGCAATGGTACAAATATTAGCAGAGACAGTGCTAGCTGTCACCGATGCAGAAGATCTGGCAGCACCTGCTGGCAGTATGTACATGTGTATGTATGGATGTATGGATGTATGTATGTACATTTACTGTGTTGTACAAACAGGACATGACAGTGCACAACATGTCCAATCAGTTTGACCAGCATTTTCTCTGAACATACTGTCAGGTTTTGTGTGATATACTGTAAATGTGTGTACAATAATGCCATAGCCCCCGCACATGTAGGTCAACTCATAAGTAGAGCTACAAATGGGGTGATATACCTGTTGGGATCTGTCAGGGGGCATCTCTACTGTCTGTGTCAATAGTGGAGTGGCTTCCTGCCAAAGCAGTGCTGCCACATGGGCCTCATCCTTAATCAGTCAGCATAACATGCTGGCTCACGACCCCCATATGTTTGATCACAATGTGATGGAGAAGTCTTATTATGTCTCTGTAGCCTCTGTACCCTACAGTAATTAAAGTTGTCTTGTTATGTTCTATTCCCTCTTCCCCCAGCCTGAGCACAGCTTCTCTCCATCCGTTCCTCCATCCTCTCTATAATTATCCATCTGTAAGGCCGTGGGAAGCCAACGAGGTTGAAGGTAAGTGTATTTACGACAGCAAAATTGGCTGAGACATTGATTTTCCTTCCCTCTTTCTAAGGGATGTAGGAAAGTTGATTACAGATATAATAAACATTAGATGTTGTGTTGACATCCTTCCCTTCAGTGCACACTGCTTAACTTAGCTGACAGCATTCCTGTGCTCAGTGGCTCTGATTTCATGGAGCATTCATAGTGTGGCATTGGGCACATATTAAGCATTTATAGGCTGTCTATCTAGTAAATATTTTTTTCATGCTCTAATGAGCACACTGGAGACACTGATATTTAACCCAAAAAATATTTGTATGATTTTTGATGATTATTTCAGTGTTCTCTTGTTGCTGAGCCCCTCGTTTGAAAAGCCTCCAGTTACCCTGTCTAATATCCTAATATGAATGTGATGATCTGTCACTGGGAGTGGTTTAATGTCACAATGCCAGGGTTATTACAGTAAACAAAGTCATTTATGCTTGAAAATGACACTGCATTTTTGAGATTTTTCTATTCACTCATGAAACTTGTGAGTCAGAGGATTTTCTCTGTTTTGGAATAATCAATAGTCCTGTCAAACTTTGGATTTTGACCCCTGATCCCAACCTGTAATGTTGTGTCCATACAATTTACCGTTTATTAGGTACACCTAGCTTGTGCTTTCATAGATGAGCCTTCAAGTCCTACCCTCACAATTTTTCATCTTTTGATGCTGTTTTAGAGTTGTTCATTTCCCTTTTTGGTCGTTGTGGAGGCTGTACTATGTCATTTGAAATTGTTTTAGGTTATAGGGAGCTGCTTCTAAAATGTACTCAACTCCTTTGCATAAATGGACTGTAAATGTAAATGTTTTACTTTTACAGATGTGTACAGCAGTACAGTGCATTTAGCCTCCATTACATTTTGTAAAACCAATCCAATTTAAATATCACTGGCAAAAGGGTATTTTAATGAAGAACATGTTGCCTTCATCACAACTTTCCTTTGACTATTTTCTTCAGGAGTTTTTGCTGTAGCATTGTTTTTAGGGGAATATCGCCACAACTTTGCATTTCAGATTCCTGGGATCAGCCTTTTGTATATTGTGGGAAATCAAACTATTAAATGGAGCTCAGGCTTTCAAAAAATCTTCATGAAATGTTTGGTTTCTTGGAGAGGCATGTTTTCCCCATTGCTACATGTTCTGTGAGAAGATTTGACTAGTGATTGATGTTTATTGGATTTCCAGCTTGGAAGGATAGTCGTCTTGGTGACAGCTCAAGCAGCCTGTGCGGGTTTTGTGCGATTTGGTGGAAGTTTAACTGAGGTTAAATCGTCAGTTGCACAGTGATGAAGAGGGAGGAATCATTGGCAGAGAGCTTGTGTTACCTTAAACCAGAAGTGCTGTACAGCTGGACAGAGCCATAAAGGTTGTTGTAGCCATAAAGGCTCTGTCCAGCTTATGTGTCAAAGGCTTATGTGTGATACCCAGAATGCACGGTGTTGGATACCCATTTTGTGCATTTTGGATTGAGTGGTGCATGTTTGATGGAAATTATTGTACTGGATAAATTGTAGATTTGTCTATTTGTCATTTTGAATCTGTGTTTGCAGACCTGTGTCTGTGTGAGGCTGGTGTTAGTATCTGAAATGCACTTGAGTGTATTCATGTTAAAAACAATTATTGTTGTTGTAGAATATTTCATGATCTCTTCTACTAGTGGTTCTTGTTTGAGAGGATTATTCATAATATTGACTTCATTTTTAATAGATTTTAAACTGAGAAAATGTCCCCCATCTCACCCCATACTGCTGGTACAGGTCTTTATAAGAGATGAATTGGAAGTAGTTCATTTGTTGGAGGCTAATTTCAGCGGCAGATTAATGCACATTTGGTGATAAATGGAGTATCCGGAACAGCAGCATGGCGTACATGGGATGGAGCAACAGTGTGGCTAACTGTTGTGTTTGTAATAGTTTGGGACACCAATGGAGCTTTATGGCCCAGAGATATATCAGATGTGGATGCCAACACACTTGTTAGTAGGATACATTCATCATTGATTTTGGTCTTTCTGTGAGATTTGATGAGAATATGAATAATATAGAACATGAAATGACAGATCCTTTAACACTATCCTAACCCTAATCCATCAATTGGCTGAATACTCCAGGTACACCATATATGTCTCAGTATTTTCTGTGAAGTGCATCAAAGCCACATTTGAGATGTCACAAGCCCTTTTATTGAAACAGACTTTGATCAAAACCAAATACAAGCAGGGTTCCCTTCACTATTTGAAAATATACAGTGGTACAATATATTGCATTTTGAGACAATTCAATTCTTTGTGGTGGGAGTTAAAAAAGTAAATCTCCATGGATTTTCAATTGAACCTAGTACGGAAAATAATTGTTTTCAATATCTCTACTTTCCTATTAACAACAGACTACAACTACCTAATTGCATAGCAATGCACTTTGATTAACCTCACAGACAAACAAGCGCACACACCCTCACCTGACACAATCAAGTGGCACTGTATAGTACATTTGCTACTGATGAAATTTAATTCATCTCACAGACTGATTTTGCATAGTATGTACAACATTTGGACCAAATGTCGTACCGTACACTATGAAATTAGAATAGTGGTGCTGTGTCGCCCCAGTGTTGCCAGATAACTTGTGAGTGGGGTGTATCTGCTCAGAAGGAGTGAATGGAGAGATGCACAGTGACATGGCTTCACAGAAAACAGGGGTATGTGGCACAACTTCACCCTATATCGATATAAAGGGTACTGTCTAGAACTATATCTCGCTTGAAAATATCTTTATATATCTTAAGTAGTCATTATATGACCCAGCCCTTATCCAAAGTAAAAATCACTTACTCAAATGAAGTGACTGATGCACTGTGGAGAGAGAAGTCATCGTGGATCTCTTGTGTCAGGGAGCTTTAGCCTCCTTTTAAACAGCTTTTCTTCATCTCCAGCCTGAATTAAATACAGAGGCTCAGATTGTATTTTCAATCAAAAGCAGCCCTTTAAACATTTGGTCTACCTGAAAAATGTCAGACACAAAGTGAGTTTTTTTTTTTAACCCAGGGCGACTGCTCTCTGTCAGGTCGGATATCATTATTTCTGCTGCCTCCTGTTTCATCTTTTGTTTGTTGTGCCGCTCCACGGTTCACTTACAATATAAGTTCTCAACAGAGCACTGCTGCATTTTTGATAGCTAGTGCACCTGGAGCGCATTGTGCATGGACTTGCTTTCATTTGGCCGATAACAATTAAGAGATGAATATGTTTAATCTGATGATGACAATGATTCAACTCTCAACCTTGGTACCTCAGAAGGCCTGCGTCATGAGTTCTTTATTTGATTTTAATCATATAAGGTTTTCAACTTTGAAGGTTGCTCAGATTGACCATTATATCTTTACACAAAGGCCTCGACATTGCCAGTGCTAATGTAATATGGGTTGGAATCATGCTCAATATAATTGGACTTTTTTGACAAACATTTGCAAAAAAAAAAAAGAAAAAAAAAACTCTTTAATATCAAAGTGAATTCAATTCAATTAAAAATATTCAATGCAAAATAAGTGATTGCAAGTGTTCACCTGCTCTCATGTCAGTATTTAGTGTTACTCAGATGGTGTCAAGGAGAACCATTTTTGTATGCCTCTTGATCTCCCTGCACAACCCAAGCGGCAGATTAAATGTTGGAATCAGGGTTAAAAATTGACACTGCCACTCGCCAAATCAGGGCCGCCCCTGGCCAAATTGGGGCCCTAAGCAGAATTTTATTTTGAGGCCCCCCATTACAAAATGACTGTATCACGAAATGCCATTTAGGTTTACAACCGGTTTGTTCCAACCAGGAACAAATCTAATGAACAGCCTCTTTCAACAATGGAACAAGCCTTTTACAGATGACATGGTGCTTGATGGCCCTGGTGACATGCTGGGCGCTGGCTCCGTGTCACCCTTAGTAACAAACTTATGCATTGACCCTGTTATGACAAGAAATCCATCATACAAGCAGATCTTACTGATAAATTACACAATAAAATTAATGTAAATACTAGCCTCCCAAAGATTAACATGCAATTAATGCAAATATGACTAGAACTAATAATAATATTGATTAAGATTTGATTTGATGATATTTTCAATATATATCATGAATTGATATTTCAATTCAAATTTTGTACTTAGGTTCTATATTCCTACACTTCTGTTTGCTGCAATGCTTTAAATTTCTCCATTGTGGATCAAATAAAGGATTATCTTAATTTATCTTATCTAATCTTTATTTATATATATACACACACACACACACACACACACACACACACACACACACACACACACACACACACACACACACACACACATTTTACCTCCATAAAAATAGCCCAAAACTTCTATTGATAGCATAGATTGATAGGCTATAGACCTTAGCCAACATACCACCAACTGGTCAATTAACCACTCCTTTTTCAACAGAGGTGAATGTATGCAGTTAACAAGACATTCAATAAATGATAATCAGGGCCGCTGGAAAATGTAATCTCCAGTCCACATCAAGACAGAATTATCTCCTCTTCTGTCTCATGATTAGCAGGCTAGCAGCTGGGGTGTTTATGTCACAAAGTTTTTCTTTTTTATTTCAACAACATACCCACCTTCAAGTGAAGCACGAGCCTCTTTGCTTTGCCTTTTGCTTGCTCCCGATTCATATTGCCGTTTGGAGGGCATCTCTCCACCTGCATACAACTGTCGGCGCACCTGACCGCTGATTGGTCAGATGCTGCGTCCTGTCAATCATTGCGGCAACGCGTGCGGCGTCAAATTACTCTCTCTTTTTTTCCCTCTCCTGTCTCGGGCTGACTTGATGCTCTACGCGCGCCTCACTGCAGCGATGCGCATCCTTTGCGCATTTGCAGAGAATGCGTCCCCTTGTGCAAAATGGGGCCCCGCATGGATCGCGGGGCCCTACGCACAGCGCGTGTTCTGCGTGTAGGGAGGGGCGGCACTGTGCCAGATGCATGTAAAAATATGTTTTGGCAAGTAAAAGAAATGGGTCACACGCCATTGGCAGGCTACTGAAATTTGCCGACTTTGCAATATATAACTTTCAACATGCCAAATAGTAAAACAGACAATTTACAGCTACGGCAGATCGGAAAAACTGATTGCACTTCAAATTTCAAATTTGTCCATTTGAAAATGTATTAAGTTGCGCAAGGCATGGGTCGGGTATTGGTAAACATAATGACCGCTCACCGCTGTCAACGTTTTTTGTGCCTCTGATTCATGTCTTTATGTCACTCTGCAAGTAGTCCGACTCATCAAAGTTAGTTTCAGGTTGGATATTCAGTGGATATTCACTCGGGTCCAGCCGCGACTTTACTGAGGTTCGCCCAGTGTTATCAGCGGGAGGACGGTTAGCTCACCTCCCAGAGCCTCGCGCTGAATTGCTGGAAACTGATTTAGGGACCGTCATTAAATTACTTAGCATAAATATATTAATACAAAATAATTGCAGTTTTTTCAATATCTTCAATGTCATGTGGCCCAGTGACTCCAAACCAGCAGCAGATTGTATTAGTAAACTGGATGAATGAGACACAGCTCTTTTTATTGTACTTTTTGCCTCCTCTATCTTATATAAATATTAATATGCAGAAATTATGATTTTTTTCTCAATAGCTTCCATGTCATGTAGCCCACTGACTTCTGAAACAGATTCTGTTTCCATAAAAAATGTATATTAATAAAGAAAATAACGGTTAAAAAAGTTCTCTAATGCTGAAGAGGTTAACATATTTTCAAGCAGCAATGTCAACTTCTACACTATTTTGTCTCATGTCTTAGATTCTGATTCTGAAATTCAGAAAATTATTTTTTTTTCAAAAATCTCACCAGTAGTCACCATTTAAAGAGTTATTTTTCAAATGTTTTTCCGGGGGGGGCTTGCCCCCGGACCACCCTAGTGTTGTTAGGTTACTGACTCTGAGCACAGCTGCTACAAAAAAAATCTAGGGGAAACACTGTGTTCTAAGAATTTTGGATGTCTGGGGTGGATTATTTCTTTAGGCTTCAGATAAACACACCCATCTTTTCAGCCTCTCTCCTGGTCTTCTGCTGCACCTCTCGGGGTCACTCATCCTCTGGAGCTGCTCTCTGCTGCAAAAGTGTCTCTGGCCCAGAGACACTGCAGCTGTGACAGCCAAAGTGGTGGTGTCTTTACAGAGGCAACTGCAGCTCACTTTACGCTGCTTCAGCTCCACTGCTGGCTGTTTGTCTTTTCAAACCAACCACGAGAAAATCACAAGCACTACCCATTTACACCAGACAACCACTGAACACGGGCATCCCCCCTGTCAGATTTTGACAAATTGCATACTGTATACACCTTATATACACTGCCAGGCTTCAGAGGTTTGAAAACATGATTCATCATAACAATTATTCTCATTGTTTTTGCGACTCTCCAGACGATCAGAAGATAAGGGTGTTTTACGACCTGTAAATTAAATCATAACCATGTAAGTAATGCATATAACCTCCAGGATCGACATAATGCCAAAGATATGTTACTATGGCAACCTGTGCATTATGGCCTATAGTAATAGTGGACTTTCATATCTATAAGCTATATGTTTGAGGTGGATCCAACTCAAACAAAGTATACTAATAAAGAAGAATGGCTTCACAATGTGTAACGTTAACATGAAATCACACTGAGCCTTTTGCTGGACTGGAGGGTCAATACACTTGAAATACAAGACCAGCCGCATCACATACACTTACTCAATTCTACATCCCCATGAATGACAATACAAGCCCTCTTTCTCACAGTGTATATGAGGCAAGAAGAGTATGTCAACAATTATTGTATCATTGTGAAACCACCATTAATTTAGAAAATCTAAAACAGCTGAACTGCCACAATGCTTTTAGCCAAAGGCAGAAGTTACTCATATTATGAATAACTTCTGCCTTTGGCTAAAAGCATTGTGGCAGTTCAGCTTAGATAATACCACTGATACACTAAAGTTGGCATGCATGTGCAGACATGCTAAAATATGGATGAATTCCTTCCCCATTGCAAGTGGACAAGTTTGCATTTCAGTTTTTTCTTTGCTATGTGACTTTTCTTTATCATGAAAAACAGGGAACAATACAACAGAGCAGATCATATACCACATCAGACAGAGGACTTTAAACTTGTCTTAATTAATAACATTCTGAAGATAGACATATTGATGTATTCGAAGCTGATTATGGAAATATCTAAGGAGTGAGACATCTCGCTTCTTTCCCATCTAGGTTAGGAGTTGCACATGTGCAGTATCGATCAGGCAGCCACTGACAATGTAACAGTGGTTACTTTTTAATATCTTTATTTCAGTCTCTGTCAAACTTACACTATATTGACAAAAGTATTCATTCACCCCTCCAAATAATTGAAATCAGGTGTTCCAATCACTTCCATTGCCACATGTGTATAAAAGCAAGCACCTAGGCATGCAGACTGTTTCTACAAACATTTGTGAAAGAATGGGTCGCTCTCAGGAGCTCAGTGAATTCCAGCGTGGTACTGTGATAGGATGCCACCTGTGCAAAAAGTCCAGTCGTGAAATTTCCTTGCTCCTAAATATTCCACAGTCAACTGTCAGTAGTTTTATAACAACATGGAAGTGATTGGGAACGACAGCAACTCAGACACGAAGCTGGGTCAGTGGATACTGAGGCGCATAGTGCGCAGAGGTCGCCAACTTTCTGCAGAGTCAACCGCTAAACGAATCCAAATTGCATGTGGCCTTCAATTAGCTCAAGAACAGTGGATAGAGAGCTTCATGGAATGGGTTTCCATGGCCGAGCAACTGCATCTAGGCCATACATCAGCAGGTGCAATGCAAAGCGTCGGTTGCAGTGGTGTAAAGCATTCCACCACTGGACTCTAGAGCAGTGGAGACGTGTTCTCTGGAGTGACGAATCACACTTCTCAATCTGTCAACCTGATGGACGAGTCTGGGTTTGGTGGTTGCCAGGAGAACAGTACTCGTCTAACTGCATTGTGCCAAGTGTAAAGTTTGGTGGAGGGGGGATTATGGTATGGGGTTGTTTTTCAGGAGATGGGCTTGGCCCCTTAATTCCAGTGAAAGGAACTCTGAATGCTTCAGCATACCAAGAGATGTTGGACAATTCCATGCTCTCAACTTTGTGGGAACAGTTTAGGGATGGCCCCTTCCTGTTCCAACATGACTGTGCACCAGTGCACAAAGCAAAGTCCATAAAGACATTGGATGAGTGAGTTTGGTGTGGATGAACTTAAATGGCCTGCACAGAGTCCTGATCTCAACCCGATAGAACACCTTTGGGATGAATTAGAGAGGAGATTGAGAGCTAGGCCTTCCTGTCCAACATCAGTGTGTGACCTCACAAATGTGCTTCTGGAAGAATGGTCATAAATTCCCATAAACACACTCCTAAACCTTGTGGAAAGCTTCCCAGAAGAGTTGAAGCTGTTATAGCTTCAAAGAGTGGACTGACGTCATATTAAACCCTATGGATTAAGAATGGGATGTCACTTAAATGTATATGCGAGTCAAGGAAGGTGAGCGAATACTTTTGGCAATATAGTGTATCTTCAACGCATGTCCTAGTAAAGTACTGCGTTAAACTGGGCACTGTGTTTTCATTACACAAATACCTGTGACTACTCCGGAGTCAATTGATGTGGGTGGGAATGCTGATTGTATCCATTCACATTAATGACAAAAGCCGGATGTTAGTGTTTTTTTTTTTCCAGTGTGAAAGTTGTATTAAAGGCCACGCATTTTCCACCACCCCACAGAAATCAATGAGTTACCTTTTCTTTAGCCCTAACTAGTCCAATGAAATAATTCATCACATATCAAAAGAAATTTTCAGGGAAGATATTTTTGACCCTTTTTGAATGTGAAGAAGGTGCAGCACAACCACAGTAAATCAGATTTCATGGATACAGTACATGTTTTGCTTATAAAGTCATTGTTTTGCATTGGTTGTATGTTCAATTTTTAGTGCAGAATTTTAATGAAATTAAAACGTTTTACATCTTCTACTCAGTCTACCACTCAGTCCAGACACCTTGACAACTGCATGGCAGGTAATTTTTATAATCGGAGTGCTATTATGTCAAATGGATCTCTCAATATGCAGCTTTTACCAGCTGCTTGTCATTGCAAAAGGGCCAGGTTATGAAAAAGAAAATAACAAAAGGTTGAAATACTCAGTCATTATGTAAAATGGGGATACATCTTTAAAAGTGTGGAAGTGTACTTATTGAAATCACTATTTTTAGAGTTAAAAGGCAAATTGCATTTCTTGAGCTTGAGTAAAACTGTCGGCTAAACTTTTGTGGCAGCTGCACTTAATTCTGGGTATAAAGTTTTCTCTAGCAACAGCAGAAGCGTTCATTATCATGGTTGGAGAAAATGGATTCAAACATACACCTGCACTCTACTCTCTAGCACACATGCTGCTTAATTATTTTTGTTGGTTTTTATTTCATGTGGGTTCAAGATTCATATCACTTGCTAATCTAGATGATTATTTTCAACCACAATCAATTACTTGTAATTCTATTAAAGTTGTTTTGCTTTAATTGGTGGTGAGAAACACAAAGTAATTGAGAAAATAAGCTGAGTGCTTTCTGAATGTGATAAAATGACTGCTCTACTGGAGAGTTTAGGACAGTGGGGTAATCTAACTCTTCGAGGGGTGTGTTGCTTAAGCTGCTTTGACCCTGTCCCACAGAAATTACGTTTTCATGCTACTCAATGGTTTTGAATGGTACAATTTTCCAAGTCCATGAAGTGCCATTCTCTTGTACTACTCATAAGTTGATGGGAGAGCCTGTCCTCATCAGAAAAACAACCGAGGTAGCAGCTACAGTAACTGTCACAGCTGAAAAAGAGGAAATGAGGAGAAGTTAGATAAAGAATAAAATGTTTGTTGGGGGGGGGGGAGGGTTAACCCCAAACCCCAAACCCCAAACCCTAACCCTAAACAGGAATTTCATTCAGAAGATCACTGTTCCTGTCCAGTGAAAAAAAATGTCCATTTTGAAAAGTGAAAATTTAGTTAATTTAATTTTTTAACATAGTGAAATCACATAGATGAATTAAGGAACATACATTTGAAGTATAACAGGGATTACAAAAGAAAAAAACATTGTGATTTTAGACTTTTTTTAGACTTTAGACTTTTATTCATCCCACATCGGAGAAATTCATTTGTCACAGTAGCAGGTAGACAGACATACAGACATACAATCAGTACAAGACTTGAAATACAAAAAAAATACTAAAAAAAAGATTTAGATAAGAGAGAAAAGATAAAATATAGAAAGGACTAAACGTTATGTGCATTATATACAAGAGGCAAAAATGTGCATTATATACATTTAAATAAAGAGTCAGAGTATTGCCTTATTGAAGGTTGGATGCATGCATAAATAGTTTTAAAATACAGTGTTTGAAAATAAACATACTCGGTGTATGAATATGTAAAAAAAATAAAATGGTATTATTGCACAGGATAATTGCACAAGATGGCGGAGGTAGAGATGTAAGTAGTGAAAGATAAGTAGGTGCTTATGGTACTACATTAAGGGTTACTGGTGTTGAACAGTCTGACAGCTGTTGGAATGAATGACCTGTGGTAGCGTTCCTTTTTACACTGTGGGTGAAGCAGTCTGTTGCTGAAGGAGCTACTTAAGGCCCCCGCAGTCTCATGTAGTGGGTGAGAGGGGTTGTCCATAATTGATGTCAGCTTGGTGAGCATCCTCCTCTCACCCACCTCCTCAATGGAGTCCAGAGGACAGTCCAAGACTGAGCCAGCACTTTTGACCAGCTTGTTGAGTCTCTTCCTGGTGAAAAGGGCTGGCTCAGTCTTGGACTGTTTAAACCAAACCAGATATTTTCTTAAACGTAACCAAATTGTAACCAAATGACAAAGGTCAATTACACCTGTTGCTTTCATGATGCAACGGTGATGTACTCTTGGGAACTGTGATATACACCGATTAGGCATAACATTATGACCACCTGACTAATATTATGTTGGACCCACTTTTGCTGCCAAAACAGCCCTGATCTGTCAAGGCATAGATTCTACTGAACCACTGAAAGTGTGCTGTGGTATCTGGCACCAAGAAGTTGGCAGCAGATCCTTTAAATCCTGTAAGTTGTGAGGTGGGGCCTCCATGGATCGGTCGTGTTTGTTCAACACACCCCATAGATGCTCGATGGGATTGAGATCTGGGGAATTTGGAGGCCAAGTCTACACCCCAAACTCATTGTTCCTCAAATCATTCCTGAACCATTTTTGCTTTGTGGCATGGCGCATTATCCTGCTGAAAGAGGCCACAGCCATCAGGGAATACCATTTCAATGAAAGGGTGTACATAGTCTGCAACAATGCCTAGGTAGTTAGTACGTTTCAAAGTAACATCCACATGGATGGCAGGACCCAAGATTTCCCAGCTGAACATTGCCCAAAGCATCACACCACCTCTGCCGGCTTGCCTTCTTCCCAGAGTGCATCCTGGTGCCATGTATCCCACAGGTAAGTGACACATAAGCATCCGGCCATCCACATGATGTAAAAGAAAACGTGATTCATCAAACCAGGCCAACTTCTTCATTTGCTCTGCAGTCCAGTTCTGATGCTCACATGCCCATTGGTGCTTTTGGTGGTTGACTGGGGTCAGCATGGGCACCCTGACTGGTCTGCAGCTATACAGACCTATACGCAACAAACTGGGATGCACTGTTTATACTGACACCTTTCAATCAGAACCAGCATTAACCTCTCTAGCAATTTGAGTAACAATAGCTCGTCTGTTGGATCGGACCACGTGGGCCAGCCTTCGCTCCCAACGTGTGTCAATGAGCCATTGCCGCCCATGACCCTGTTGCCTGTTCACCACTGTTCCTTCCTTGGACCACTTTTGATAGATACTGACCACTGCAGACTGAGAACACCCCACAAGAGCTGCAGTTTTGGAGATGCTCTGACCCAGTCGTCTAGCCATCACAATTTGGCTCTTGTGAAACTTGCTCAAATCCTTACGCTTGACCATTTTTCCTGCTTCTATCACATCAACTTTGAGGACAACATGTTGCCACTTGCCGCCTAATATATCCCACCCACTAACAGGTGCCACGATGAAGAGATAGTCAGTGTTATTCACTTCACCTGTCAGTGGTCATAATGTTATGCCTGATCAGAGTATATCATTTTGGGAGACACTGGCCGTTTTTATACTGGGCTGCAAGCCGCCAATTTGGCCGTCCTTTTTAATTTAATTTAGTTTATTTGATAGGGACAATGCAGGTTAACATAGTAACATTTCCACTCATTACAAACAAATCAATGTGACTGATGTTCTGCATACAGAGATTATAGCAAATACTAGTTTCCAACTCCCGTCCCTAGTTTGCGGCTAGGTCCGCGGATTTAGACAGACGGCTGCAAGTACAGTACAGTGTGCCGGCCACTGTGTGACATGGGCGGAGGTGTTGATGACGTGCACTGTTGTGTGACCCACAGCCGGTAAGTTTTAAAACCAGGAAACAGCTGATCACAGCAGTCAGTTGAACACTTCATCCGCAGACGTCAAGATGAGCAACTGGACAGCCGCTGAGATCCAGGAGATGCAGCGTCTCCTCGGTCTCTGTAGCTGTTTGGTTGTGTCCGCTTGCTGTCGTAGCGGCAAGCTACGAACGGTCGCTACTTTCAAATTAAAAGCCCCCCGCTAAGAACCCAGTTCTATACTCCAATTGAGAAAGCTCTTATTTTGAAGACAAATTCTTTGTCACTGTTCACTGCCCAACTTCGTGATTCACGCGCGTCACATGTTTACGCCTACCTCAGTGGCGACTTTTGGAATAGAAGGAATATAACACCTCCATTTTAGAAAGACAGGCCAGCACGTTGCCGCCCTTACCTTGGAGTAGATGTGCCGCCTTTTCTATCTAAAAAGGGCTACTGACAATCTACCTATTAAGTTTTTTAGGTATGAAGATGTGTTTTGAAGGGAGGTGGTCAGGAAGGTGGTTTGAGATTAAAAGAACTTAGACACCAGAGACCGGCATCCATTTGGTTAGTTTTGGGTTCAGGAGGCAGAAACTAATTGGTTTGTGTGATCCCCAGATTGCTGGGCTGAGCATAGAAATGTCATGGTGTGCTTTGGACACAAACTGCTCCTGATCGATCCTGATGAGCAGGTCGGCACCAAGCAGCAATCCCCTGATCTAAGAATTAAAGCCATTGCATAAGTCCCAAAAAGTGCAGTGCTGTAATGTACTGTAACTCTCATAAAGAGAAATTAGTATATCTGGTAAATGTAACTTTTCCCAGATCAACACACACCCTCGGTGCCGGTTGTTGCTCGCCTTCTTGCAACTACTGTACACAATATTCTGTCTGTTGTGGGCAAATATATGTGTAGACAAACTAACATGAATTATGCAAGGCGAAATTTGCTTCTTTTTATGTGTGAACGAAGATAGCTTGTTAGTTTTTGCTAGCTTGGTAACTTCTAGCTTGATGGACTTGTTTAACCAGCTAGGCTTGCTCCAGCTCCACCCACTCGCCACCTTTTTACCCATATTTGGCTAGCCGGGAGTTAGGGGGAGTCAGGCACTGCCAGGATGGTGATGGCTGGTACCATCCAATTTGAATTTCATTCCGGCACTTCAGAAACCAATGGGTGATGTCATGATGGCTCTGTCCATTATTTTATATAGTCAGTAGTCAACACCTTGCATGGCAGTCTCTTTCATTAGTGTATGAATGTGTGTGTGAAAGGATGAATATGACAAGTTTTGTAAAGTGCTTAGAGTTGAGTCTAGTAGACTAGAAACGTGCTATTTAAATGCATAGCAGTTGATTTACCAAATAGAGAGATCATGGTCTGGTTAAAGAAAAGAAAACAACTGCAACCTAAATCAGCTGACTGAACATGTAAGTGCATGTCATGTCATGCCCCAGTTGATTTTGTTAATAACGTCATGATCGAGGCAACAGCCCTAAAAGTCACTATTTTCAGCTGACAACTTGATTTACACTCAGTATTTCAATATATATTAGTCTCATAAAATGAGCTCCTCCAGTACACAGCAAGGGCAGACACGACATCACAAGAATAGACTCAGAGAGAAGAAGATCGGCGAGCCCATCTAGCCATGCTAAATCTAATACCAGCAGCAAAGACCACATGGAGCTGAGATCCTAGGTGAGCTTGATACAACGTGAAAACCAAGACGGGCACAACTACACCAACGCCTCCCTAGATATATTGGAGATGTCAGTAGAAGGCTTAAATGTCAAAATCATGAAACATGAAGAAAGACTCAACGGGGCAAGGAAGAGAATCAGTGCAGATAAGGAGATGAGACACGAGCAAGCACCTCAATACCTGTTATACTTAGAGATGGACCATACAGCAAGATGTGACCAGAACAGACTCCGACGTAATTACCTAAGGATATACCAAGTACCAGAGGGCAGTGAAGGCAGTGATATGGTCGATTTTGTGAAAGACTTCATGATTG
Organism: Diplodus puntazzo; assembly: GCA_963678695.2. Classification (NCBI taxonomy): domain Eukaryota; kingdom Metazoa; phylum Chordata; class Actinopteri; order Spariformes; family Sparidae; genus Diplodus; species Diplodus puntazzo. The sequence continues at coordinate 33,606,680 of OZ023157.1, read as the reverse complement.
GAGCCCTGCAGAAACCATCGGAGGTGGAGTTGAAGATTTAATGAGCACACAGGGCACCCGGGCCCAAATCAACCAACCCCACGGCCCAGCGGTTGATTCCTTCACAGTGAAGGAAACAAGCCCATCTACTTTAACTATCACTACTCTCCTGAACTACAGGAAGAGGGCTTGGGTCCGTAATGTAGTTAAACAGCTGAAAACAAAGCAAATCCGTACAAAATGTCCATATCCTGCATAACTGACGATAAGTCTGGAAACAGGAGAGAGAACCTATTCAACACTGATGGATGCTGCCCCGACACTGAAGGAGCTGGGAATCATGGTCTGGATGGAGGAGACAGAACAGCTGGAGAGGGAACGGAGAGATGACAGATGGATTCAGATGGGAGGAGCACAGAGAGGAGATGCTTCACTCTTACTCACGGACTTCAGTGCACTCTTTAAGGGGACGCCAGACTGATGAACATGGGCGGTATAATTCAACCTGGCGGATAGCCCTTAAAAAAGAATAAGTACATTTTTGGAGACACATGCAACCATGTTCTTTGTTATACATATTCTGAGTGGTTAATAGTGTTATACATAATATACAGTTTATGAAGCGTTGTCAGATGCAAAGCCATGTTCTGTTTATTCCATGAGTGTAAAACACTCACCCAGCAGCCTGCCCAGGGCAATTTAGGCTGCACTGCTACTTTGCCTTATTTACACACCAGATATACCTTATCACATATCTCTGCACTGTTGTTATCGGGATGTGGTCCTGATACAACTGTTTGGTATTGTGGCAGTTCTCTGTGTTTTCATATTTATTATTTTACGTTCCTTTGTTTGTTTCTACTCGACAGATTTTCTGGGCATATAGATGAAAATAAACTACACAATATCTTAAGAATCTAAGATGCTCTATCGCTCTGATCCAAGAAAAACATTTAAAACTGAAGCATGACTTGGTGGATCAGGTATACAAATCTGTCTACTACCGTAATGAAGATCTGATCCAAGATGATGAAGACCGATATGTGATGCTAGTAGGAACAATAGAGAACGTATAGTGACTATATTGAATCTACTGAAGACTGACCTCAATTTTTTTTTACGAAACTTGCTATTCTCCTGCTGGATATAGGGAAAGAGATAATCCTGATGGGGGGACATTTTAATTATATACTAGACAGGAACTAGGAGTGAATATAGATACTGGACCCAAAACCAAAAAAAAATTAAGAGATTTAAAAAGATGATGAAGGAACTAGGATTAGTAGATGTTTGGTGCTCTCATCACCCCAGAGAAAGAGAATTTACATTTATGTCTCAGATGCATGGGAGCTTTTCTAGGATAGACTTTTTCAGCATTCCAAAAAAAGATACAGAGTTGATGTCGTCTCTGGGCTCTCTTCATCAAAGGTGTCAGCGTGTAGTTTGATGATAAAAGCATTCTGTGTAGGCAAGGCTGGTTGGAATGATAGAGCAATCTTTATTGAAACAGATCTCAAGCCAGTGGCCGCTTTCTGGTGTTCTCAAATCAAAATTCACACCCACTTCTTCTAATTGGTCACTTTGGTAGATTATCCAATAGACTAAAAGAGGAGTTGACCTGTGTCCCTGCTCTTCTCCCATGACTCATCTAAATTGGCTGCAGTCAACTTCACGTCTTCTCCCCAAAATGACCCAAATGGATTCCCTGTCCTTCTACAGGAACATAAACGTTGAGGCATGGGCGGGTCAAACTCAGGTTTAGTACTTCATGGTGGCCTTGCAGTCTGCTAACCTTTAACACACCCACAGCTTAAAAACAAATCCGAGACCCCTGGACCTGCAAGCTCCACCACGTCTACAATCCTTCACTCACACAAGGAGAAACAATTAGTCATCGTTAAATCTAAACTAAGTAAACTCAAGATCAGAATGTGTTGCCATCCAGATACCTCATTGAATAGAGCCTATCACAATCTCGGATCATGGCCTGGTCACGCTCGAGATATGCTTGGGATCAGATGAGTACTTGACTGACCCCTTGCTCCAACAGGAAAGGCAGAAGGATTGATTGATTGATTGTTTTTCTTTAAATGATGGTGAGAATGTCCCCCTCCATAGATGCTATAGTGAGATGGAGATGCTAAAGCGGTGATGAGAGGGAACATTATTTTTGGCTCTTCATACCACATTGGCCCTTCACACCCATCAATACTGCTCTCTGCTGGTACTGCACCTTCATACACAAGTGTATTTGTTCACGCCTATGTGAGGAAAGGTGCCACACCAGTGTTGTGCTTTTACACAACATTAAAAGGAAATTTGGGTTAAATTTGGCTATCAATAATAATTCCTGATTAGCAGGGATAATGATTAATTATGATAAATAACAAGATCCAATTGTCATTAGATTGCCTCAAGAGCGCCACTCTTCAAGAAGGGAAAATAGCCAATTCACCAAATCAGTCTCATAAAAAGGTACTAAAGTGTTTGTAACTCTGATTAATAATTAACTTAATAACTACAACCAAGATTACCATAACAGCTGTAATAGTCGGAGGATTTTGGAGTCCTTGACAGTGTAGAGGTTGTCATCATTCACTCTTGTACAATATTAAAATAGAAAACAAGAAGGTTCAGAAGTCTTATTTTTAACACAAAAATAAATATGGTGTGTGTGTGTGTGTGTGTGTGTGTGTGTGTGTGTGTGTGTGTGTGTGTGTGTGTGTGTGTGTGTGTGTGTGTGTGTGTGTGTGTGTGTGTGTGATGATGGTGCCAGGTTAGAGAAGATGGCTAGCTGCATGCAAAGACCCTGAGTCTGGTGAAGCATCATTCAACCAATGTCAACTTAGCCGTACTTTTTTCAACCGATGAGTGGGGTTGAGAGAAGTTTTATACCCAGGACTCACTACCTACTGTACGTCTGACTGTACGTGATGCAACCTCGCTGAACTGCCACAGGGACAACATTGCTGCTATTGCAGTCTCTCTGTGGACACCACAGCCCTATCTTTCTACATCCAGTTTGATTTTGAGAGTGGCCATGATGACAATGTTATTTATAGTCATTCTCATTTATAGTGACAAGTACAGAGACAGGGAGCACACAGGGGAACATACTGGCCTTCACAAGATATGTCTGTTACATATTCTACAGATATAGGTATTAAGACTGAACTGAAAGATGTATTGTTACTAGTAAGATGTCAAGCAGACAAACAACAGATAATTTGTCTGTTTTGCTGAGAAAAAATAGGCAACGTGCTGAATGTCTAGACACCATGCAGCCACAGCCTCTCATGAGCTGTGCTTCTAATGCAGGCTACGTGATTGCTTTAACCTGTTATAACGTAGACAATTGATGCTGCTCACGCAGGCTGTCCAGGGCATCACAGCTATGTTGCATTGCCCTCTGGAACAGATTAGGACCAACATTTTGGTGGGGGAGAAAGAAATAAGAGAGGTCGCATCACAATCAGTGTGTTTACAGGAGGAATGCCAGAGAGCATCTCTCTCTCTGTCTGTCTGTCTGCAGAGCATGGGTGATTGACAGTAGATGGGAGGGGGAGAGCGAGGGCGGATTGTCACCCAGTTAATCGATTGGGGATGTTGTCATTCTCTTGGATGGATTAAAGATTAAAAGTAGCCTTAAAATAGGTCCCCAAATGTACTTGCTCCCCCCAAGTAAAGTGTATTTGTTGGAAACACTGTAGACCCAACCCTACATGAGTGTGTCATATCAGAATGTGTGATGAAGGCCTGATGAATTATAGCATTGTTATCTAATTAGACAAGAAAATTCATGCATGTCACAGCATCACATTAGCCAGTGTATTATGTGCATACTTTAATGCTATATACTGATTTGTTGGTTTGTAGATGTGGCTGTCATAATTTGGTCCTAGATTTTTATGCAGGCTGTCTTTGGTCAACAAAAGTATAATGTGACTCACTCTTCAACACTATCAACACATTGATTTCTAATAGACATGTCTTCATGAATTATTATGTCATTACGTTGATTCTAAAAACAGCAACATTTTGCACTGATAAATAAACAGTTTGCTGGCGCACAGCTGCTCAGTGTTGCTGAAAACTCACAGTAAAAATAATGGGTATTAACTAGGGTTTGCTGATTGGATAAATCTACCATCCATCAGTGATAAGCTCAACCCCTCACCTGTTGGTTGGATGGAGCCAATATTTTGGTCTCGTTTTGACATTTTATTTGCTAAATTAATGGTGCACCTCCTTGAATATTTCATAATATTGAATATTGAATTAAATAATTAACCTGGAAGCGCCAAAATATATTTTTCTTACTGTGATTAGAAAGGAGTGAGGAACTAGCAGAACTGACCGGCGTGGAGAAATTCTGGCAGACCACCTGGGGAGCAGGGCTCTGTGTGCAAGTTACCAGAACAAGTTGTTGAGCAGTGCAGCTCCACAACATGCGCTGAAGAGTTAGGAATAAATGTATCCTATATGCGAGTTCAAAAATAGTTTAAAAAATGCAACATGTTTATATTTCGCGCCCATATTTTTCAGTCATAAATTGGCTTCATCCCTGCACGCTCAGGAGCGCAAGGAAGTGGTGAAAGAAAAAGCAACTGTATTCTTCAAGATTAAACACTCAGTGGACTTCAGTTGATGAACGAAATGACTAAACCAAACTGTTGCATAAACCTACAGTTTAGATTTTAGCTGTCTTGACAAAATAATCCTACAGCTCAAAAAGATCTCAAGAAGATATATTTTAAGTGTAGTCTTAAACCCTGGGCTGTTGCGTATGAGTTAAATTATCTTTTCACGTTAAAGCCGGCGGATGTCAGAGGGTATGGTAAAGGCAAATGTATTCTAACAGAATAAATATTTAGTCCACAAAAACTACATGGTAATCACGTAGGCTTATGATAATAATTTAAACAGCAACAACAACCAAATGTAAGCCATCATTGTTGTCATGTTGTATTCCCCAACCACTGCACCCACCTGGGCGAATATATCATAAATCACAGATTGATGGGCTAAGGCTGGCCAGTTGGAACATTTCAACATATCGCCCTGACCTTAGCTTAAATCCAGCAGCCCTATGTGCTCTTTCTATGTGTACACGACGTTTGTGTGATTTTCCTTTTGGTACTCCAGTTTCCTACCAAGACCTGCAGGTCAGGTCACTTGTGACCAGTGAATGGAGTCTGTCTATGTGTGTCTTTTGATAGACTTACAACCTCCCCAGTGTATGCCTCTCACTAAATGTTAGCTGGGTTACTGGGGGACTCCAACCCCCCATGACTCTGTTCATGATGAGCTGTTCACTGCTCATCACAGTTTTGGTGCTAGGTTTAAATTAAGTTTTTTACATGATATTTTGTGCTTAATGAACATCCACGATCATCCAAATGTAGTGGACATAACACAGGGGCTCCTTTGTCTTTTATGGACTGCATTTATCAGCAATTATTCTGCATGATGGTTGCCTTTGGGATGGGCGTCATGATGGCCCGTATGCATTCACTGCCCATGCAGTAAATAGTGTACAGTGAGGGTGATTGATGAGGGTATAAGCTCTACCCCCAACACCGGCTCATACAAATGGGGATAATGAACAAGGGCATTCAGGATGATACACTCTGTAGTAAGTGACTGAAGTAGCTAGGGGAAGAATGAAGAAAGGAGAGGTCAACATTTTCGAGGTTTGGCTGTCTTAGCTAAATTTCAGCGTTTTTAGTGACGTGTATTTAAAAAAAGAATTAAAATACTAGTATCAAATAGATTAGGTAAGCCTACTTACATTACCTGGATGGTAGGGCTGCACAATATTAGAAAAAAGGGACACTGCCATATTTGTCTGTTACACGTTCGCAATTATAATATTGTAGAGTTATAATTCTAATAACTATTATAAAAAATCAGTCAAACTGTACAAAACAATAAAGTAAATAGTGGCAATGAAATATACATCTCCAAAAACCAGCACTGCAGCAACAAATTGACCACAACCCAATTCATTGTCGGTGATGGTGTGAGTCTGTGTCTCTTGTCCCAGAGTTCAACCCGATTGTCTGTTTTGTTTTGCACACAACCCCAAAACAGTCAGTTCCAATCCAGTTCACAATCACAACAAGAAAGACAACTCAAAAGTGTTTTTTACTGCAGATCCTCAAAAATACCTCAGTTAATCTCCTTTGTAAACTCAGACAGGGAAAACACTCATGTAGTGCTTTAAGTCCCAGAACTTTAACATTTTGTTGTTAAGTGTACCATCATTTTTCTGGCACTTCTTACGAAATGTCAACCTCTCAATATCAGGTTCTCTGGGAGATTAAATAAAGGGCTCTACCTGGGGACCCTACTGATATTAACATTTCTGCTGTCACCTGCCTTCTCTTCTCTGTCTGCCCGCCCGTCCGTCTGTCTGACGCTTCGTTTGTGTGACACGCTTAAAAGTACAGACAGTGTCCAAGCTTGTGCACATGCCAGCATGGTTGTACTGACGGTCGGTCAGATCACAGTCGGTCCTGATTGATGGCTCTGTGGGCCAGTTATGCCGCTGTGAGCAGCCAAACTGCCCAGCACAACAACATGTGAATAAAGGGAGTTTTTTACCACTTCAAGCACAGCACATCCACCAGATTATCATTATTGTTCCTCTTCCTGACACAAACACTGAGATTGGGCTCTGTTTTTCACAACTAGCTAACTACAATAATGCAGACTTTACAATAATCTGTATCACTCCTCCACTGACCAAACAACACTGAGACAGTGTCAAACACATGTCAGAGACTCAGAGACACACCCACTGTGCACGCAGGTTGTCACTCACTAGCAACAAACTATGTGTATCTAACTCTCAAATCAAGAGCAAATTACTGTATATGACTTCTCTTGTATATTAGATGATGGAAAATGAGAACAGTGCAAGCTTTCCTTTTGCATCAAGCAGCTAAACAGCTGCAGCAGGGCCTGTTTGAGTTAGCGTCCCAACATCACAGGTTCTGAATGTGACTGTTACACTTGCACACGATGTGATGTTGATAAATAAATAAATAAATAAATAAATAAATACAAACAAAGAAACATTACAACTACCTGCATGTGAATAGGCTACTTTTCACATCAGCCGGTGATCTCAACATTTTGTGGCTTCTTTACAGATGGCTTACAATATTGATTGCCAAAAACTGCCAATTATTTTATTAGGCCTATCGATTTCACTGTCTAATCTATATCTCTTATCACGAAGAATGCACCAACAGCTTTTGAACGAATATGCCATAGGGAGCAATCGGCTCAATCAGGGCTGGGTTTGGCTGATTAAAATAGGGTGGGCTGGCAGAAATAATTGGTGGAAAACCTGGGCAGTTGGCAACACAGAGGTAAGAGAAGCTGACTAGTTGTACAAAGGTTGTACGTTTCAATCCCTTGTCAGATAGCCCAAAAATGACAGGGTTGCCAGAGTCAAGATGAGAGTCTACCATTTTTCCCTTAGGTCTCTATAGGTTATGGCTGTGTGTTTGTGTATTTGGTATTTGGGTGGGTTAAATGCAGATGATTAATTTTCTCATCAGGATTAATGAAATAATATTGCATTTTAATTAATAAAGAATAATTTGACGCAAGAAAATTAGGAGGTAGTGAAGCAGCCTTTTTAAGTTTGCTGTCACCTTATGATTTGAATTAGTGAAGGGCAGATTGAATAACTGTAAGTAAAAAAAAAAACAAAAAAAACTGAAAAAGACTGAAATGTGGAAAAGAAATCAACTTGACAGGCAAATTGACTTAAAATTAAAGATAAATAAATACAAAATAAAAACTTAATCTAGAACAAAATCAGCTACATAACATTTGTTTTCAATGGATGAAATAAATTCTTAATTAAATGAGACTTGTCACAATATCCAAAACTTATGGATAAGCTTTCTAGAAAAGTCCAAGTAGTGTGAATGTTAATACAAGTACAGTTGGGCAGGCATAATTCTATAAATAGGTCTTAATTCATATCCTTCTGCAGATGCAAAAAATCAAAACTTTTGGAGACAGTTTAAGTGTTGAAAATTTAAGACATTTTTTGAACGTACTGAGCAATTAACAGTGCCATCAACAGCAACAGAGGTGGTCTGTTCTAAGGGGCACAGGTAGTGGGGTGTAGCGCACACAGTAGAATGACTAACCTTGGGGAAAACCCCTGTCTGTAAGTCCTGTATGTGCTGGCCCAATTAGAAAAGAGCAGAGGAGCAGAAATCAACTTCTGAAGACATTTTGTGATGTAAATGTATCCCCACTACACTTGGCCTAAATCTTTCTTTTTCACAGCCCATTGCTGCAGATATAGATATGCTGCTCTTACTATAAAAAATACATTGTTTCTAGCTTAGCAGATAGCCAACAAAGACCCAGGAGATGAAAGAAGCTACAGTAAGTCTGCATGGACAAAAAGCACTACACAGGCACTTCTTGTTAGGGCCAACATAAAGGATGGGTGCTACACATAGACCTTTTGCCTGCATGAAATAGGTGAGGTCATTGGGTTGTGTTCTGTCAAGCTGTAGTCTGTAACTATTTTTTTTGTTATATTTGCTAAAAATGTCATTATGATCTGACAGTAGTATATGATACAGGTGAGCTGTGTAAAAAAACACTGTCTGTGGCTCCTCCCAGTGGCTGTAATTTGATTTGCAAGAATCCACCACTCCCGCATCAACACAACCAATCAGAGCCAAGGGGAGTGTCTAAGAAGTGTCAATCATCAGCCCCCCTCCCTCACACAGCACATACTGGGAAGTGCCCCTCCCCCACACAGGCGCAGTGGCGGTTCTTACCTGGTCTGATACATTTAAGCTCAAACTCAAACTGTTGACAATGGCGGAGAACAGACAACAGCAACAGAGCCAAAGAATGCCCCACCACTGCCCACGTCAAAGAGAAGAAATAAGATGACTGATGATGAAAAGCTATGCATGTGTCAGTGCTTTTCACAATCAGAATCAGAATCAGGATTCCTTTATTGTCCCGCAAATGGGGACATTTCTTTTCCACAGTAGCTAAAGGACAGTAATACTGCAAAAAAAAGTATAATAGTAAAAAATAAACAATATAATGAAAAGGTAGGAAATAGAATAGAGTTGAATTTACATTTAAACATAATATTGTACAATATGAACATGTAATTATAAACAGTGTGGCAGTGTATTGTTACTTACAAATAATGAATATGGGCAGATAAACCAAAAATGAGAAATGAGTTATGTGTAGAGTTTTAGTACAGTACAGTACAATTTAAGTACAGTTTTGAAGTTATTGTACTTTACTGTATTTTCATTTTCTGTTAGTGTACACTTTGACTTCACTATATTTTAAAGGCAAATATTGTACTTGTACTCCACCAGATTTATCTGATAACTTTACAAGTTACTTTGCAGATTGCAGGCTGGATCAGATCCACTTTTAAATGTATCTATTTTCATCAGGACTCTAAAACAGTGATTCCAATAATCACAAAAATGCCGAATATTGGATCTAAAAGGTCGCTAATTGGTTGACCCCTAGTATACTGTGTAAAAATACATTTGAATAGATGTAAAATGTACTACTACTTGTACTCTTGATACCTGAGTACATTGATTGCCAGAATATTTATGTACAGTGTACAGTTAATATCAGAAACTTTCACTTAAGTACTATGGGTGACTTTCACTTTTACCAAAGTACCATTTTAAAATGCTATCTTTACTCTTACTCAAGTATGACTTTTGGGTAATTTAAACAGCACTGTTTTTAGTTCATCAGATAGGGAGTTTTGGAACAGTTTGGTGACTTAAGAGGAACTGACAAGAAGTCTCTGCAAGATACTTACTAAAGCAAGAAACTAAGGTTTAATCGAAACAGTTGATGGTGTGGGTAGGTCAGCAATGAAAGCAGAGAATGTGTGTGCCGTAAATAGATAAAACCAAAAAGCAATGATAACCCGTATGCATTTTTAGAGCCTTATTATGGGTATAACTATAGCAGGCAGAAAGAGAAGTATTATCTGTCTAAAAATGTATACTGGAACAGAGACTTTTGGGATCAAATGTATGGATATTGATTTCAATCTGCGCACCACTTACCGCGCACCACTTGTTCAAAGAAGATGTTGGATATAGGAAGAGAGAAATTGAGTGAATACATGGGCCAGACAGTGAGGGCCATCATATAACTGATCCTAATCACACATCATTTCTATATTTTCCCCAAAATGGAACTTCTGAACACCAAGATTGATGAATATGGGTGTAAATCATATGATAAACAGTCACCTCTCCTGCATAATTTTGCAACGTAAGTCCTCTGATTAGATTTCCTTACCCAGAGAGATCATCCATCAGCCTTGCAATATCATAAGAACATGCCCATGCTTTACAAAGCTGAGATTTGGTAGATTACTGTGCAAAACATTCATGCCTTAAGTGTCATGTCGCTGATACTTTAACATGCACAAGGTTTACAGGAGTCGCAGTAGAAAAAAATGGTATGGAATCTCTGTGGCTATGTTATCGAAAATATATAAGTATTGATACTGACTATTCAGAAACTGTTTGAATATGCTTTTTTTTTATAAAATTGATCCCGACACCAGCTGCGCTTGCTTGCTGTCTCTTCTCTTCGCTGTCCACATGGACCAACCTCCTCACCCTTCTGACTACGGTCACAAGTACATTACCTTAAATGTAGTTGTGCCTAGCACACAATACACATGTCTTGTATTTGCCCTTAATTTTATGTCAATCTTCCCCCTCTGATAACATGGTATTGAAATGCGATATTTTTCAAGCTGTTGTATTGAAGTTAGAAATTCCAGTATCGTGACATCACTGCTGTGGGACCCAGGAACCAGTCTGATCTATCACAAATGACACTAAAAGGTTTTCATCACAAGAACATTTAACTGTAAAGTGCTTCCCAAAGATAGTATCATGATAAGCAGTCAACATCAATCCTTCATGCTATGTCAGTAGAGCCCCTTTAACAAATTCTCCTGCACTATATACATCACCCTTTCTAATGAATTTATACCCAATAAGTCGTTAGCATTTCTGTTGTCAGTTCGACTCTGGACACAAAATCTTAAGTAAGTTTAGAGAAGAACAAGAAAAAACTTACTGTTTGTCATTACCATATGAATATGTATTACACTTAATATCCCATTTCATGTTTTGACTGACGTATTTTAAGTCATCAATGAATAAACAGAAATGTTGAAAAGCGATGCACCTCATGAATGAACTGTACTTACTCAACATAAAAACATTCATCTTAAGCCGATACCAAGAGAGGTTTCAAGTTGGCTAGATTTAGGGAGTTATTCCTTACATCGACACAGTGCTACCCTCAGTGATTATTCCTGCATTTCTATATGTATACACTTAGTGACTGACGCAGTTTGATTAAATTGCCTTTTTTGCTCTGCCTAATCACCCTTTAATGATGACAGCAGCCTGACACAAGAATTAGAATGGCATCATCATTAATGCAGCAGCTCCACTTAACTGGGAAGCACATTGTCACATGAAATGCTCTATAGAAATAGACTTCACTTGACTGGATGATATTTTGTTTTGTGCATATACAAGGGCGGATATTACCTGTCACTGAAAATAAAATAGAAGAGACGTATTTCTCAAGAGCAATTCCTAAAGGGGACACCGAAGATGCTGCTGTTGTATTAATTGTAAATAGTGGAATTTTGTATTATTACTTTTAAACTATACTGGATAATTTAAGTAAATATCATACGGCAGACATAGACACCTTTTCAATTCCCCCCCTCCAAGCGTGACTCAGTGATGGTACTGCTGTCACTGCTGTCACAAAGAACACATAAGCAACATGGCCACTACTAGCAGCTTGGCTAATGACCAAAGCTTAGCCATTTGTGAGAGTCCAATTTGACCTAGAAACCCCGATATTTGTGGCTATTGAAATTTTCCCCCAACAGGGGAAGAAGATGCCATGGTAATTGACGCCCAAATCAGCATGAGACGACGTAAATGGATTTTTGTTTTTTGTTTTTGTTTTAATTTTAAATGGACTCCCAGTGTATTAAAACTCACAAAGCATCCTCTGAATTTTGAATAGTAAATATGTTAAGTTGTCATCAATAACTGAAGCCAGAAATACACCTCATAAAATTAAGTTCTGTGATTTCTTTGAGCTTGTTTCCATTTAAATATTAAAAGAAGTCTCTGTTGACTGTTTGGAATTGTATGGAGGCCTGGGACAGACACTGTTTTCCTAGCAGTACTTTGACTAAGAGTCTGTAAGACTGAGAGGGTGGCAGCAACTCTTCTACATGTATTTTCTCCTGTTTTTTATTCCTATTAGCAATGTATATCTTATACCTTTTTTTTGGGTGCGGGATATACAGTAGCTCAGATAGTGGCAGTGGCTGCCACTTACTTGTGATGGCATCTGTCTTTGCCAGTTTTTGAGTTTACCGTCCCTCAAACTCTGGCTGAAGCGGTGCTGGTACAGCAGTCCCAGTCTCCAGTGTGGCAGCAGTGTGGGGGCTCTTTATGATAACCATAAGAAGTCATATGTCTGATGCAAAGATGCAGTCATGGCAATCACCATTTTATTCAATGCCATTAAACAGGCTATGTCTCCATCAATAATTAATTACTATTTTTTTTTTAATGACAGGTTGAAATAGATTATGAAAGAAACACCATACACAAGTTTAGGAGATATACCAGCTTGTTAAAAGATGCGGCTGCCCAGACTCATCTTTTGTATCAACTTTGTAAAGTAGCTACAGACACAGACATGCATACCGTGCATGTGGGGTGATGCTGAGTTGGTAGGCGGAGGACCAATCTGCTGTGAGGCATGGCACTACTTGACACGTGTTTGTTTACTGTATATAACTACACCGTTCAAAAAAATTAAGGGAACACACTATCATCACAGTAGAACACCAACATAAAGTCAGTTAAACTTAGAGGGATATCTTAGAGATATCAATCTGTCCATTTAGGAGGCACGAGCAGTGTTAATTTTGACAGCAATTTCTGATTTAGTCTTAGTCTTAGTCTTTTGAATAACACACCATTTAATTTTAGTCATATTTTAGTCATCTGAAATCTTTTAGTCTTAGTCTAGTTTTAGTCGACTAAATATCATAAGATTTTTAGTCTTAGTCTAGTCTTAGTGAATGGTAAATCTCTCTCTCTCAATTCATTTCAATTCAAATGGCTTTATTGGCATGAGGCAACACTGTACATATTGCCAAAGAAAGGTTTTGGAAATAAAAAATAATAACAATAAAGGAAAACTATATTTACAACAACAAATTACTTATAATCTATACTGTTGGTAATACTGTAACTATGATTGACTCAATCATAGTTACAATCAATTAATCTCAGTCAATAAGTAATTAATAACAATGAATCAATCAGTTTGTGTCAACTGAAAATGTCATCTCTCTCTCTCTCTCTCTCTCTCTCTGTAAATGTCGCTTCAATTTGGTAGTGTTTTTGCTCCACACGGTTTGCAGACGGTCTGGTTGTCATATGTGAGGTGTGGCCAGATGTCAATTATTCGTTTTCCAGCTCTGACATTTCTTTTGTTCATGAGGCATGCCGTTGCCCTCAGACCAGGTGCACTGCAAACCGTTAACGCTAGCGTCTTTCTAACGAGCGAAGTCAGCTGAAATCCGCCAAAGCTGTGCAACTAAATATCATGTAAACAACCTAACTCTTGTGTAAACGTCCACAAAACTGTGCAAAGTTCTGCGAACTTGTCTATGTTCTCCTTCTGTGTAAATGCTGCTGCCTCTGTTCAGCTTGCCGCGGCTTTTTAAAGTGGCTCTGCTGCTTCGGCATCGGTCAACCTACCCTCAAAAGATTTGCTCTGATTGGCTCTCTTCTCCGTTCGTCCCTCCCTAACATTTTCGTCTCGTTTTTATTCGTTGACTAAGGTGTCATTTATATTTCGTCACAGTCTTCGTCATCAAATCTGACTTTTTTTTTAGTCTTCATTTAGTTTTCGTCCGTGAAAAAGGTTCGTTGACAAATATTTTTCGTCATAGTCTTCGTCAACGAAATTAACACTGGGCACGAGTGAAAGGTGCAATGGAGAGGCAAATGCAAGACAAATCCCAAAAAGGGAATGGTTTTGCATGTGGTGGCCACAGACAATTTCCCTCTGCTTATCCTTCCTGACTGATTCTTCTCTAGTTTTATTTCTGCTACTGTCCGTGTCACTACTTGTAGCATGAGGCAGTACCTGCAGCCAAATCAGGTTGCACCGGTAGTCCAGCTCCTCCAGGGTGGCACATCCATATGTGTGGCCACAGAAAGGTTTGCTTTGCCTCCCAGCACAGTCTCAAGAGCATGGAGGAGATACCAGGAGACCAGCCGTTACATTTAGGGTGTTGAACAGGGCCGTAGAAGGGCATCAACCCAGCAGCAGGACCGATATCTGTTCCTTTCTGCGAGGAGGACCACTGACGGAGCCCTACAAAATGACCTTCAGCTGGCTACTGGTGTGCATGTTTCTGACCAAACTGTCAGAAACAGAACATAATTCAAGTGTACTGTACTACTAACTGCAAGGTTAAATAAATGCATTTATGTGTTTCTGATCAGAATTGAAAACATAACCATCTATGATTTTGCATATTGCATCTGTCAGAAACACAAGTAGAAACAGAAGCCAACATCTATTTCTAAAAAAATGTGGAATGTATCAAAGCATGAGCACACTGTCGCTCCTCCTACATGCATGTTTACTGCGTGGTTTATTTAACAAGGTCATGTATGCTTGAAGTGTGCAGTATCCATACAGTACACTTAACTATCTGAATGTCCTTCACGGTGTGTTTTTCCTCCCTCTGTCCTCTCTCTCACACACACTATCTGCTGCTTTGGCTGATCAACAGACAAATGTGGCCCCTCTTAACCAGGCCTTAAGTCACACTGCTGTGTTTTTCTTTCATGTTCGGCCGTGCTGTTTACCACTTTGATGTCACATACTTTTTTTGTGAGTGAACACTTTACACTTCACCTGCAGAACTGTCCAGATGGATGATAGGGGGTATGCGTGTGTTCCCATGCCATCTGCTCATTATCTGCATGCCCCCCACCAAACACACACACGCAGACTTAAATGGAGCCAGTGCCTGCTATTGGGCGTTGGGGACTGACTCATACAAGACATACACACACACATATGAGATTGTTTGTTTGCCTTGGATTCACAACAACAGACTGCTACAGTTTATTTTTTATGTTTATTCAAGATCCATCCTTAAATGTCATAAACAGAGAATGTCTGTTATCTTTTATTCACACTAGACTAGCGTCACCTCGGGACATCATGTTTTAAGAATTTACACCCACATCTGCTTCCTGCAATGCATTTGCATGGAATAAATAGTGTCTGTATTTCTCTTACACTCAAATCCAAAAGATTACCTACAGATATGACTGAAATGCTACAGATCTCCATGCTGAGCAGGTACACGAGGCTCCTGAATCTGAACACCTGAACACTGCTATTAGCGGGGCTTCTTGAGTGATTTGTAAAAAATGCAGAGGTTATCTGTCCTCAATCCCATTCCAGTTATACACTCCAACCACGACTAAATGCAAATTTTCTGTGGCTTACATAATTCTGTCCAACCCAGAGATAATGATGGGATCTACACAGTAAATCTGAGCGAGAGACAAACTCCCACTTCCCTGTGAAAACATTACTCTACTCACAGACATGAATCTCTACTTGAGAAAACAATATATATATATATATATATATATATATATATATAATTTACAGACTGTATTATTACAGACTGTATTATTTGTGCAAATGTAACCACGAGATTATGCAGTATAATAATTTGTTCCTCATGAGACAGTAATCCGATAGTATAGCCCCTGTGGTTTCAGCACTGAGATAGTGTTATATGCCAGTGCTGAGTAATCCATGCTTCACAAGCTCGCTTAGCTTTTAATGTAATACATTGACAAAATAAACTCCCAAAATGTCAAGAAAGTCAGTACTCTTCCATGTACTATTCCTGAACACACCTCATTCAAACTGGACATATAGTAATTGACTGTGATTTGTCGTTCCACGGTCAAAATAAATCCTCAATTCACAAAGTAAGACGTGAAAATAGCATGGCTCGCCGTCTTCATTTTCGAATGAGGCTTGGGTGGGTCAGTCACTCAGTATATGCAACAATGCCAGAGGGATCACATGACATCCAATGATGTCTCACTGCTGTCACCTATGGCGCAAGCCTGACAGAGGACGTAGTCTACCCAAACCCTGTCAAAATCAGACCTTCCACCATTTTCCAGTCTCATGTGGGTTTTGAAAATATGAAGAGTCATTGGTCCACATTTTTCTGGTATAAGGCTAACACTAATGTTAGTCTGGGAGATAAATAACTAGTGTTAGCTGTGTTACTACGATAGCTAGATAGCTCCAGCAGGTAAGCTGTTTAAGTTTAATCAGATGCTATGGCTAAAAAGTTAACCAGTGTTAGCTAGCATGGTGCTGACCCTTAACTTTAGGCTGGAAGCAACAATCAGTGATGTCCTGATTACTGCTGTAAAGTTAAATCAAAATGTTATGTTAAACACACAAGTGTGTGTTGATCATTTCATTTGCCGGAGGAAATTGATAAGAACGAGGTACATGCATTCAGTTTCAATTAAACCCTAATTCAGGCCACCAATGGACCTGGCCCCTGATCCAGGTCTGGGAGGCGATCCTCCAGGTGACCATCTGCTGCTCAGGAGCATGGCCAGATATTTTCATGAGTGCATACAGGTGCGCGGGGGCGATACACACTACTGAGTCACATTATGACTTGCCTTGATAAATTTCATGCAATGATTTCATGGTATGATTTTGAATCCAGTCCTCAATGGGTTGATGATTTTGGTTTCCAGAGACAGTGACCTTTAACATTGTATAAGACCCTCGAATTTCAAAGTATCTTTCAATAGAACATCTAGTGTATCAGAATGCAAGCAGTGGTACGAGGAGTTGGGAGGTACTACTTCTTTCATCTCCATTGAATAATAAGCATTAAAATACAGTAAATAACCGCAATAGAATAAGTACAAATTTCATTAAAACCATTTTTTGAAGTGGAAGTTAACCACTGCATTTGCAGAAGCATATTTCAAACTTCAATGATTTAGCCGCACCCCCAGTGTCACATCTGGCAGGTGTGCCAAAAGGGAAAAAAAACACACAGCATGTTGAGCATGGCAAGTGGATTCACATTGGTTCCGGCATTGCAGCGAAAAAACGCAGGTTTTCCCATTCATTTTATCAAGGGTAGTCTGTTTGGGCTGCAGTAGTGTGTGCCAAAAAAGTTGAGACAGAGTCAACTTTTGGAGAAACACAGCCTGAAGGCACATGGCCATTCACGTAAACTTGTGATCTGGCAATGACTAAGCCCACAGTGGAGTGTAACATAATGTGTCACGTGTACTCATTCAGTTTGGCTTTGTACACCAGTTCAAAACACATCTGTGGATGCTTGCGATCTCTGTACTCCGGCAGTGGCATAAGCGGAGATATTTAGCATGGATCAGTACTACAGATGGAACACAACAGACATGTCTCTGTATAGCCTTGGGTCTTACTTTCACTTCAGTTCAGTCTTGTCCCCCGTTTTAAACACATAGTATTAACAGTAAAGACATTACTGTTATTTTAAATTAGTCGATGGGGACAAACGACCCCCTTGTCAGTCCAGCATGCTAGTAGCACAACAACAAAGCTTCCCCTTTCTGCAAACTGATCAGTGTGGTTTCCCAACATGTCACACAAATGTGCCATGGACACTCCCACACTGCCGCACTGACCAGCAGTGTTTCAATGCACCACCGTCTGCTTGCTATGCACAAATAACACCACGCTTGCTACACCATGCACGCTTGTGTTAATCACGTTGCAAGATGGCGGACGTGTATGCCAGGTCCTCAGGAAGAGCGGCAGGCTTTGAAGCCAGTTTTCATAGTCGCCAAATCCTGTAATTACATCGTCACATGATGCACTGCTGTCTGCATCTTTAAAATGGTGGATACATTTTTTTGTGCTCGTTTCACTGTTACAGCTGGAGCCGTTTGGTGCAGTACAATTTGGAAAGTCTAGAATAGCTGCATGATAATATACAATATGAGCCTTTTTTGCCCCATTATTTGTTTTACCTCGCCAAGCAAACTATTTTTAGTTTTACCTGTAAACAGAAAGACTCTTCTCACTAATCAACAGTGTTGGGTATTGTTACTTTGGAAAGTAGTTAATTAGGTTACAACGTTACCATCAATTAAAAGTAATCAGTCACGTTACAGCGTTACCTTTGAATAAAAGTAACGCGTTAGAGTACTCATGCGTTACCAAAATTTAAAAGCCGTTTGCAGCGCCTCGCACATGCTGCAACTTAACTGACACACACACAGCCTCCTTTAAATGCACCGAGAAGTCGTGACAATGATGAATAACGTCAGTCATCCAACCAAATTAACTCTGCAGGATAACAACAACAGGAAAGACAGTCAGCAATATGCCACATAGCGTTTTATTAATTTTTTTATTTTTTTATTTTTTTTTTTTTTTGCGGTCAGCAGAAGCTGTTCACCAACGCAGAGTGTGCATATATGTACCGTTATGTTGTTCTTGTCCTTTTCGCTGGCGAATTGAAAATAATGTGCGTACTTCCACGATGCAAAAGCTGTCCTCTCTGCCATCTTGCCGGGGGTTCGAAAACACTGACACACAGACACACACACTTTGTAGCGCGTTACCCACAACACTGCTAATCAATTCAGTCTCATCTGCTTCCAGTTTGTTTTTTTTTGCTTTTGTTGTTTGAGTGACATCAAATTACCTTAAATGAAACTTAACATGTTCTGCAGAGATGTTTCACATTAAAGTAGTTGTGGTTCAAATGCTATAATCTCTCTGTTTTGGCAGGCTTCAAATGTGAAACATTTGCAGAAGGTGTTGCATTAACTGACAGTTGTTTCACATAGAAGCGATTGGAGTTTATTGATGAAAAAGAAGAGACGTTCATAACTCAGACTTGTTTTTACTATGAATTTGTAAAATAAGCCATTACTGAGCATTTAATTTCTAATTTGATTGTCTCCAAAAGTTTATATTTTCTGTTTCTGACTTGGATTCGGTTGAACGACATGGATTAAGGCCCAATTATAAAACTATGCCCACCAACTCTGGGGCACTGGGACTTTCTCTTTGTTTGAACTGCACATAACCAGAGTTGGTTGTTTGAATCCATTTTATTGTAATTAAATGTAATTGACCGCCCAGTTTTAACTGGTCTTTAATATCTGACTTTTCTCATCTGATTTACTTACTATTATAAAGTTAGACACAGTGTTCATGATTGGTAATTTAAATTCATTTTAATAAGCATGTTGATGATGCTTCCTGCACCTTTGCTGCTGATTTTATCTCTCTGTCTTATAATTTCATTCAACATGTGTCTGGTCCCACAAACATTAAAGGGATATTCCGGCGTAAATTTAATCCATGGTCTAACACACCGTGACACAGAGTAAGACCCCCCCTCGAGATATCAAATGTTCCGACTGCTAGCTTATGTAGTTTTAGCAACCTCAGAAAAGAAAGCACAAAAACAACACACTGCAGTCTATGCCTCCAACGAGAAACTGCCATCAAAAAGCCACTCATAGCCACAAATAATGCTCAGAACAGTACCAAACTTCAGCAACAGTACATATAGGGTCCCAGCACATAGTCTGATGCATCAAACATCACTTGGTCCGCTGCCAGCTGCCACTTGTCCTCCAGCTGCTGCTTTTTCTTCACATTCAGGGTTTTAGCCTCTGCGGTAGGGTCCACAACTTCCTCCATTTCCGGATCTTCGGTTTCACAATTGCCATCTCCTCCTAAAGGTCCATTCACAGTCCATCCTAGTATAGTTTTGACTGCATAGGGTCCATCATCAACACTTTTGACAACTTTTAAAGGCTCCAATGCCTTAGCAAATGTAATCCAATTAGCAGCTCAGTGTCGATTTCAGGTAAGTAAGTGTACAAGATCTCTTTGTTGCAGAATGTTACCTCTGGCATACACTTCTGTGTATAGGTGTAGGGTAGTTTACAGTAAAAGTCCCTGTCCAATCCAGCTACTTGCGAGTCTGAAATGATTTAGCTGTCCACCATCTTCTCCTGGCCCATAATTCATAATAATACGCTTGATTTCTTTCCATAGAGATTGAGCTTGTTCGTCAGACCCACTGTACAAAATGATGCTCTGCTCCCCATTTTTTCCACAGGTGAAATAGCAGTTGCAAAGCTGTTCCTCTTCACCCCATAATGAGGCTGTGATTGTGATTGTCTGATCTCTTTTCCTGTTGGAGGCATGGAAGTATCTGTTATGTCACCAAACACCAGATCAGTTGCAATTTCTACTTGCTTTTCAATAAAGCTGACGATATCTGCAAATGTAGTCCTGCAGTTGTTCCTTTCCTGTTACTCACAGGCACCTTTATTTTTTGACGGTGGATAGATCAGAAAGGGGAGAGAGACGGGGGTGTGACATGCAGTACAGGTCCTCCGGCCAGATTTGAACCGGGGTCCACTGCGTTCGTGGCATGCGCTCTAACCACTGGACTACCTGCGTGCCCGGCTGAAGCTATTTTTGTTGATTCCCAAAATGTTGTTGTAATAGAGCTTTGGCCTGGGCATGACCTCTATCAGGGGCCATATACTGACAGATTCATATGAGTTCTCTTGGCCACCCCCTGGTTTACTGCTAGAGGGAATGCAAGCAGTCTCTTGGATTGTTGGTCTTTCTTCCAGTGGTGTCTGCAAATGCTCTAATGCAGGTTATATTTTAAAGGTTTACTGTCAAAGATTTGAATCACTCTTGTTGGCAAAGGATTACAGGATTTTGATTACTGGTTCCTGACACCAGTGCTGCAGTGTGGGAGATCACATTTGGTGGGGGGATGACTGGTTTGACCCTTTGTAATGTGTTCTGTTGTTCCTGGGGGTCTGTGTGCATCAGTACTCTGGTTTGTGGTTGTCATCCATGCTTACGTCTGGCTCCTATTTGGTGAGGACCAGCCTTGTCACCTGCTGGATTTTGTTCATCCTAATGAATTTTTGCAGGCAATAATAAACCAGCTTCACATTTTGGCCTTTATTAAGGTATGACTCCGTAGCATTTGATGCTGATGATGCAATACTTGTAGGGCTTCTGAGCACATTAATTTTAGCCATGGAGGGGGTCACATACTGTTACAACAGTTAGTAATTACTCCTTCCCAAAACAATGACCTCTTGATGTTTGGGTTGATCATGCCTTTCCCAGGACAGTGACCCTTCGATGTTTTATTAGGACAGTAAATGTCATCCTATCTACCTTCCTGTAAACATTTCAGACAGAGAGAATTACCCCTCATATGACTTTCCGACCTTTACATCTTAAAGGGGAATCTCCCGTCCTCCTCTCACATCCTGATATGGTTTACAGTGTATTGATTACTGAAGGGAAAACTATGTAATATATCACACATCAGCAGAAGATTGGGTCTTGGGTGCAGCTGGGTGTTCCAACAGGACAATGAACTTAAACACACATCAGGAGTGGTAAAATAATGGGTCAATCAGACTACTGTTGAGGTTTTGGAATGGTCTTCCTAAAGTCCTGACCTAAACCCCATAGAGAACATGTTTACTTCCAGACCCTTCTTTCTGGAGGTGCCCCTCAAGGCTCAGTATTAGAACCGCTTCTGTTTTCACTATACACTAGATCACTAGGCTCTGCAATCACATCGCCTGGATTCTCCTACCACTGTTATGCTGACGACACCCAACTGTTCCTCTCTTTTTTCCCCATCCTCCTCCAACACCCACATTGCGACACGCATCTTGGAATATTTGGCAGATATCTGCGCTTGGACAGCTGCGCATCACCTCAAACTCAACCTTAGTAAAATTGAACTCTTCTTCATCCCGGGGAAAGGCTGCCCTCGCATGAACCTGTCAGTCACTGTTGAGGATGTCACGGTATTGCCTTCGTTGACGGCAAGGACCCTGGGCGTAATCCTTGATGACGGACTGCACCCCCAACACCACTGCTGTAGCCCAATCCTGCAGATTTGCCCTCTACAACATCCGCAGGATCCCGTCTCTCCTCACAAAAGATGTGATGCAACTCCTTGGCCAAGCGCTGGTCATCTGCCGCATGGACTACTGCAACTCTCTCTTGGCTGGACTCCCAGCCTCTGTGACAAAACTGTTGAAGTGTATCCAGAACGCTGCAGCACACCACGTTTACAATCTTCCCAAATTCTCCCACGTGACCTCCCTCCTCCGTGACCTCTACTGGCTTCCTGTTGCGGCCTGCATCCGATTCAAGATGATGGTGCTGGCATTCAAAGCTGTCAACGGAACTGCACCCGTCTACCTCCAAACACTGGTCAGACCACTCGCCCCAGCCAGAGCACTTTGCTCATCGACATCAGCTGGCCGACTGGTACCATCGCTGAGAGCAAACAAAGCCCACTCAGCGAAATCGCAACTCTTCTCTGTTTCGGCACCTCAGTGGTGCAACGAACTCCCGACCAATGTCAGGACAGCGGAATCACTCTCCATCCACCCTCAAAAGACTCAAGACTTATTGGTCAGACTTCACCTCGACCCCGCATAGCATGACTTACACACATCACGCAAATGTTATATTCTCATACGCTACTTTGTCTGAAGTTAATGATTCCTTTAAAGGTTCTTAAAAGTGCCCTGCACGGTCAGGCTCCTGTGTATATTACTGAGCTACTCTGACCTTACATTGTCAGTAGGTCACTTAGGTCTTCTAACCAGGGTTTACTAGTTGTGCCCGACACTCACTTAAAACAAAGGATGATCGTGTCTTTAAAGTCCGTGTAAAGCAAAAATAAATTTGTGTGATGAGTTTGTCATACCACAGAAACATGTGTCATTGACCACTGAGCCAAATTTGAAAGATTAAAAAAATTGCCAAGTATATAAAATTAGGTCTCAACATCCTGGAAAAACAAGCACTTCTCTCTGCTGTGAAACGCTGGGGGCGTGTCAGTTAGAGGTGCTGGAGCCACGCCCACGCAGAAGGGGAGCTGCCTCCGTGTACTGCAGGAGGACCTAACCTATTTTTTTTTGTATGAAAATCTTTATTTAACATTTGCAAAAGTACAGACAATCAGATATAGCAGGCACTGAGTGATAAGACAAGATACAAAATGAATAAAAAATATATCTCTTGATAAAATAATACATGTAATTGGAATAGAATAAAATAAATATGTATAAGGCATTTCTTATTTTGGGGTAAGTGAAAATGACTTTAAGTATTGTAGTGTCCGTTCACTTTTCTTATTTGGCATCAGTTTTAAGGTGTCTATGTAAAGAATAAACTCATTTGTGAAGACATTAAAGTTTGGGAGGGACTTGGAAAATTTACTCTTATGGATGTGGAATTTACCTATTAAAATCATGAGGTTTATTGTGGAGCAAATTGATTTGTCGTTATATTCGAATTTTGAAATAATATCTTTGGGTCTTATTGTTACATATTGTTTAGTTTTGTGGAGGACCTAACCTACAGTAACAATGGAAGCTACTAGCAGCGTCATCGATGGACCCAGCCGGTCCGTTTGAGCCATCAGAGCCAGAAACTGACTCTCAGTCAGACACTGATAGTGCTCAGCTTCGCTCCTCACAGGCCATGTTTTACATTACACACAAACATGACACCCCAGTCTACATATAACTCCTTGTCATAGCTATATTGGTGCACATATAAATATAATATGTGGATTATCATTGTGCTGTCAGATGGACTCGGGACTCAGGGACTCAGGCCAAATCATGTCATGATTAAATGCAATAACATCTGCTAACATTACATGGGCATGACAGGATGCACGATGTAAAATCACCTTCAGGATTTGCACCTTCAGCAAAATGCATTTAATTGCCTGTGCACGTTGTGTTCGAGCCGGCCGGGCGACACATTAACCAGGGTTCTCCCCAGACGGTGGAACAGCAGCGCTGCGACGCTATACTCATCCTCAATGTTAGCTGCTTTACAGTGGGTGTTTGTGGGCTGTAGCGATCTTGTAAAAAAAAAAAAAAGCGCCCGCCTCCTGCGGTGACGAGCGTCCGACCGTTCCCTGGCTGATGGCGATAACGACCGGGATAACGACCAGGTCGGGCTCGGACAGAGAATCTAAAGTCTGGCCGGTGGCGGGGATGAGAGCACCTGTTGTCCGCAGGACGGTTGCAGTGACGGTGACGGTACATGTCATGTTAATGACGTCGGTGTTTCCCCAGGTGTTCCCTGAAGGTGTTCCCCTTGTCTACCTAAACCCGTGGACAGTTTAAAATCATATGGATGCTGTTATAATGTGTAGTGATCTAGATTCTGCCCCAACAAACATCCTGGACAGTGACGGAGTGAAGTTTTTCGCGCTAAATTGCATAATTATACATAATCACCATCAGACGGGACGGAGGCTGTTTTCTGGGGGAAAGTTCCCTGAAGTCTCGGTCAGGAGGGCTGGCAGTCGCGGGTGATTTATTTTCATCACAAGCACTCGGTGAGTTAAAGTCTTTGCTGGTGACAAACGCTGTTTTCTGAGCAGAAATGTGATGACGAGTCGG
Source organism: Diplodus puntazzo (assembly GCA_963678695.2). Classification (NCBI taxonomy): domain Eukaryota; kingdom Metazoa; phylum Chordata; class Actinopteri; order Spariformes; family Sparidae; genus Diplodus; species Diplodus puntazzo. The sequence continues at coordinate 33,582,000 of OZ023157.1, read as the reverse complement.
GAGGACAGGCGGAGGACGGACAGAAAGACGGACGCTTCTCCACATACAGCTGCGGTATTTGTTTTCCTCATATAAGTTGCTAAAGACGGTCACAGTTACTATATTTTTGTCCGGTCCTGTACGTTGCTTTGTGGGACATTTCTCTGTATTTAGTTGAGTGAGGGACCTGTGCAGTTATCAGACTGTCAGACCGACACGCCCTCGCTCCGCTCCTCCGGATTATCCGTTCACACTGGGACGGCTCACCAATAATGCTCCACATACCGCCGGTGCTTATGTCAGGTTTGGTCCTCCATACCTTGGGGCCTTGCTCTGTGAAAGGTCCTTTATTAAATACAATTTACCTACATATTTACTCACTCACTCACTCACTCAATCACTCACACACTCACTTAAATTATGGTCAAGCAGTAATGGATGAATTTAAATGTACAGTGATATAAAGTATAGGGCACATTACTTTAAAAAAGTAACTGAGCTAGTAACAGAATTACTCCACTATAAAAGTAACTAGTTACCAGAAAAAGTAACTATTGCGTTACTTTTAATTACCCCCCCTTTTGAGCTTGGCATTCATGATAGTGTACTCGGCATCTATGTATTTAGAAAAATGTCTTTCTTGCATGGCGGACTGGCACCTGCTCTTCCCGGTATTTCGCCAATGAGGGCTCTGAAGGAGTCTGATTCAACTGTTGATAGCGGGAGCATGTTCTCAACAACATACCTGTCTATCATTGCATTCAGTTTAGCTGTGTCACAAGTTTTTGTGAAGCTGGAGCAGAAAAATCCAGCTGTAGCTGCTTGGACGGCTCCGTGTCCGTCTTTGTTAGCAGAGCTCACCTCATCATCAACAGTCAACAACGGTGTTTTTGGCCACTAGTGTTGTAGAAGCGTGTGCCGCTGAGAGAAGCTTCATTAGATTAGAGTTGCTTACAACGGACGTGGAGATTAAAGTGGTGTCTGTACTTCCACTTTGAAAACGTTAACTTTCCCTCCGGACTCGCCTTGCAGCAGTTTATATCTGCTAGTTTGTGTGTGAGAGGCTGCTGTGTGCGTGTGTTGTTTGTGTGTAAACTGAACACTGCCTCTGATTGGCTTACGAACTGTCACTCTACCTTAGAGAGCCAATCATCATCACTTATGAGGTTGTCTCGCCCCTCCCTCCTCCCTCACCACAGCTGCAGCTTCTGTGCCTGAGAGCCGAGTCGGATGACAACAGCTTCAATGAGTAGCTTCAGTTTGTAACGCGACACATTTAATTGTCAGTAACGGTAACGGCATTGTTATGATGGAAATAGTAATTAGTTAGATTACCCGTTACTGAAAAAAAGTAACGCCGTTAGTAACGCCGTTTATTGTAACGCCGTTATTCCCATTACTGGTGATATAGGGCTATTGACTTTGATTTTGGATTAGGCTTAACTGAATTAAATGGAAATGGCCCTGAAAAGACAGCAGGAGTCAGAAGCAAAGAAAAGAAAGAAGAAGAAGCTGCGAGATGATGCCCGTGCATCACTTGCAGGTAAGCCCATGTTTGATAATTCTTAAATACGGGAAATGTGCTGCTAATGTGATGGTTAGCCCAGCATACACCTCGAACTAGCTGACGTTATTGCTAATGTTAGCAAACTCAAATATGATATAACTTAGGCGCAAGCGAAATTGAGATTTTACTGTTAAGCTTTATCTATGCATTTTACAAGTAACTGACGCCAGCTAGCTGTTACTTTACTTTAGATATTGAGCAGTAGTTTATGGTTTATTTTAACGTGACGGTGGTCAATAATTTATTGCCGTGTAGGGTGCAATTAAGTCTTTAGCCAGGCATTTAGCAAACGCATATTTTGGCGTTTGCAATGCATACTAAACCCACGATACCTTTAGGATTGTCATTCAGTAGAATTCAGCAGAATGTAGGCTACAGATTCTCATACAAATTAGGTGAGGTGTCGGATGTGCAGTGGGACAGAAAATGGCTGTTGATAATGTGAAGTCTGAAGAAGTCAGACTTTTAGTGTTGCTGCTACAGCTAGCTTAGTTACAGCTGAATGTGACAGAATGACAAAATGAACTGGCGTTTTGATTGCATTTATGTCAGGATGCAAAGGCATAGACAACATCTGCCACCGAAATAGAAAAACGTTTTGTTGTAGACAAAATGCTTTTGTATCCATGTTGTATTCAATTAAATGGTAAAATAATGTTTAAGACTCATAAATGCTGTCTTGTGTAAGGTGTATCATTCTGCTCTTATTCTTGTAGGTAAGATATAAACATAAAATGTCATTATGAATAATATAAAGCAAACATTATTGTTGAATTGTGTGAAATATTGCAACATATTCTATTATGCTTTTAGATTAGATTAGATTAGATTTATCAAATAGTTGATGAATAAGTAATAAAGGGGGAGAGCTCCTTGGCTGCATGCTTTGGATTTTAAATGTATTAAATTTTTTTCAGTATAAGATTCTTTGTTTGAATATTTTGTCTCTTTCTACACTGATCCTTTTTCTTCGTATTTCTAAATTAATGCAGGGTCAATGCTGAGATACGTACAAGGAGGAGCACGTGGCCAAGTGGATGAGCAACCATCTACAAGCAGTTCAGGCACACATCAACCCCAGCTGGCCAGCAGGTCTGTAGACTCCACAACAGTACCAAGCCCTGATCAACCACCCTCAACCAGCAGTTTAGGGACAGATACGCAGCAAAGAACCACCATCTCTGAAAGCACAAGTCCTGTCATTGAGAGTCCATCAGCAGGTGACAATGTAGAGACCTGTGTGACCTGTTCTGTGTACTCTGTTTACAAAGTTGATTTTCCTTTTCTAATGGTTCTTAGGTGTTCAAACTGCTCATGACTGGGCTGATGTCAAAATGATATAAGAATAAGAATTTTATTGACAATCATTCTTCCTTCAGAATCAGTTATTAGAATCCGTATTGAACAGATTATTTCTTCCACCATCCCCCATTTATTATAAAATTCACTATCATCATTTTGATTGTTTGTCTATGGTAAATATTTACTTCTGATTATCATTTCATTTAGGTCATTGTGTTAGTATTTACTAAATTAATACATATTTTATGTAAACCCAACTGTGGTTCTGTGTATTCCTTTGAACTCGAGATCAATTTACTTGAGAAGTCACACCTTTAGGTATTTTTACTGATAACATAAAAAAATATTGATTTAAATCAATTTTTCGTCTTCGGTGGTGGTACCACTAAAACTAAAAAGTGCAAAAGAGATTTCACTACACCAAAATTATGTGCACTCGGTTTTTAAACATTTGCAATTCTAATTTTCAATAGAGTGTGCACTTCTCATTAATATTAATGTTTCATATCATGTGCATTAGTATGTTTACTATCAGGTGCAATTGTATTTTGTTTTACTACATTTCAAGATCACTGCCATGTCACTGGTTTACTCTTGTACCTAATTATGTCTTACTTCTATTGTCTGTTGTTATGTCTTAGGCACTGGTTTCGCAATTAACTCCTTAAACACTTTATATCTTGTATATTTCATTAAAATTTAATACACTTAATTGTCTAAAGCTGGGCCCAGTCTATTTGTATCTGGGCTGCTGTAGCTCTGGAGGTAGAGCGGGTCGTGTAGTAATTGCAAGATTACTAGTTCAAAACCCGGCTCCTCCCAGCTGCATGTCGAAGTATCCTTGAGCAAGATACTGAACCCCAAATTGCGGTCATTAGACTGGAAAAGCACTATAGAAATATGAGTCCATTTATCTTATGATAATGCTAGTAGAGTAATGTTAGTTTATTACACAATACTTCAACCAAAATGTGAGAGATGGTCAAGTTTTTCTTTAATCTAACTACCCATGATGGCAGTCATATCAGCTGCTGGATTTGTCTGTACACAACCCTGATTCAAGACAACTGAAACGCTGTGCGAATTGTAGATAAAAACAGAATGCAATAATTTGCAATTGAATTGTTTACTCAGGAGAACATGTAGTAATGATCATTACTTACGCTCTTTTGAAACATGTTGCTGGTAACACATTTATAATAAGCATATATTAATAAAAAAATAAATAAATACATGAGGCCAAACATTAAATATAGTCTCTTTGTAGTGTTGTCAATTGAGTTTATGTCACAAGGCCATCATAATACAGTACATGTACATGTATTGGTGGACACTTACATAGCTCACATATAGCTCCAAATCTGTGCATCGTTTTTGCAGGGCTGAGAGGCAGAGGAAATGTATAGTGTCACCCCTCATTAATCCTTAGTAAAATACAGCTTAATATGGAACACATGACATAAATGCAAAACATTATTACAAAGGACTCATTTACTGAGGGTGTGTGGTGACAGAGTAAAATAAATGTTTTTTTTTGTTTTTTTAATTAAAGGCACTGGTCACTAGACTAGTCTCCACAAGGCCACAGCAATGAAAATGTATTAAAGAAAAGATTATCATTCCTACCTATTGGAGCTCATGTTTCAGTGTGACTCAAATTAAGCTCACACTGTATTAGTTATAGATCCCAATTTCCCACTGAAGATTCCAATTGTCTCATTCAGTGGTACTCTCATGATTTTAGCCATATACTAACTCCAAATACAGATCCAGGAACTCCCTTCTGCCTTCCAGTAACCCCTTTCCTGTCATCACCATTACCATTTCTATTACCTGGCTATCTCCACCCATTTGCTCACCTGCTCCACTCCATATCTGCAAAGGCTCCAACAGGATTCTCCACCTGGTACTCTAGCCCACTTGACTGCACTACCCAAGCCCGTAGCTCGGATATCCAATCTGGATGGCTTGTTGAATCCAACTCAAAAAAATCTGACTATGATCTCTTATTTCATAGTTTGTGGGTTGGTAGGTACCCAAATCTATGTGAACTGAAAAAGTATATATTTTTTAATAATATGCCCCCTTTGAACAAATCCATATTTCACAGGCAATGGTGGCTTTAAGGTTAAAGAAGCGAGCTTGTGACTGGACAGTTGCTTGATTTCATTCCCCAGACTGGCAGGATGAATATGGGTGGAGAAGGTGAAATGCTCCAACGATCTGTGGTATGATACATACACGTCAGAAGTGCGAAGATGGAATGCCTATTTAAATGACTGGTGATGTTGGACTGTCATCACTACTGCATACATTACATTACTTATCTCACATCAGAAATATATGCACAACATTCTTTTTTTTGTGCAGTCTTTGAGATTAAAGTAAAAAAGCTGAATCATCAATGTCTGTGAGTCATGATGCAGTTGATGGGTAGGAGCTGTCACACTTGAATTCTCATCTGGAAAAATAAAAAGCATTTGGAATTATGTAGTGCTGTCTAATTTCAAGCCGAGTCTGCATTCATTGTTTCATTTAGGCTTCATTCAAATACTTAGATCTTTTTCCCAATTTTTCCAGTCGCCTACCTTCTGTTTTACAGACTTTACTGTCAATGCTGAGTGTGTTGCATATGCAGTGACCCTGACAGTACGATATAGCACATTATGTAAGTCAAGTTCCACTTAAGGTAGCAGGGAAGCACATTTTGCTATAAATTACTTCTAGGCAGTGCATTATAAATGGATTCAGTGCTACCGTCCAGAGTGTGGCCTTGAGTAATTTCCAGACATGGAACATCTGAAACCATCAGCCCTAAACATGCACTCCACATTTCTCTCATTACTTCCAGGCAGGAAGTGGTCCCGTTGGTCCTTCATCTTGGTTAATGGTGGCTGAGTGGCTCTCAGGCCGCTTGTATAATGACCTGTAATGCATAAAAACTCACCTACTGGGTCATTTTCCTTCTCTCTCAATCCTAATGTACAATTGAGAGCCCCTTCCAAATGTGTCATTCAGTCCGATGTGTGATGGCAGAAAAAAAAATCCTGACGAGGAGGCGAAATTGATGGCATTGTGGTTGATGCAGCGCTGATAATGGGTGCTTCCTGTTACAGACACTGACTGTGTAGTAGAACAACAGTACATTTAGGACAGTAAGAGAAAAAAATCAAATAGGAGAAAAAAGACAAATCGGAGAATGCCTTCTCATTCCTCTGAGAATGATACATCCTGTCCCAATTTCTACACTTGTAGTCTGACAACTAAACAGATCCTTCACTCATCAAATACAAGAGAAATTTCCCACATATCAACCCACAAAGCAATATTATGAGACCAAACAATAGTAATGTGGTAGCAGTGTGTGTCTTTAAAATCTTATATAATGAAAAAAATATGTCCTACCGACTCTTTGTCACATTTCTGCCCGAAAAACAGTGTCTGTCCCCAACAGCAGAGCCAGGCAGCTCCTGTAGTTGAATATCGATGATTATCTGAAGAAATTTAGAGCAAAGAACTAAATCACCAAGTGTTTGTCTCCTTCCACTATCGTGTTGTTGTAGTTACTGTATTGAAAAAAAAACACTGCGATGGTCAGCCCTCCTGACTGAGACTTCAGTGAACTTTCCCCCAGAGTGAGAGAGTCAGTCAGTATCCTGTTTACTGATGGTGATTATGTCATTATGTTTGTATGCCACTTCCAGGATGTTTGGTGGGTCAGGGTCTCAATCACAACACACTATAACAGCATCCATATGATTGTAAACAGTCAGCAGGTACATGTTTAGATCTCACACAGATCTCAACGTCATGACATGTACCGTTAGGCCGCATTTGGTTCCAGCATGTAGTGTCACAGTCTGCAGCTCCAGTAGTTTTCCACTCACCTCACCTCCGCTCCTTCCTGCTAGTCAGCCACACCCACTATTTTTCCTCGGACAGATTTCCCAGCTTCAACCCAGCTTTGTCTTGACTTCCCTGCTTGCCCTGGTAAAGATCTTCACCTTCTGTTCCTGACCATGATTTTCGCCTGTGTCCTGCCAGTTTCCTGGTTGCCTGTTTCCACCTTGGCTAAGCTACAGGAAGTTCCAGCTAAAACTCTGGTGTGTTTCTTCCCCCTAAAGACTCAGAGTGTTATTCCCTCCAGGCTCACCGGGTCTGCTCTGGAGTATCGGCTGGTTTTCCTGCTAGCAGATCATCTCCTGTGTTTCCTGCCTGCCCGCTGGTCTCAGGGTTAAGTCTTTCTACTAACTGTTCCCGGTGTGTCCTGCAATTGGGTCCAAAGCCAACCCGTTACATGTAGTGTGAAATGATACACTGGATCAGCTCTAAGCCAGCGCTACTTGGTTCAGTATGAAGAAAAAAAGGCAGCGTGAAGAGGAGCCTTCGTTGCAGTAATTCACTTCATAATATACTTCTCCCACCAAAGAGAGTCTGCAGAATGTACTCTAAATGATTGAGACTTTGCACACACTAATCTTGATTTTGCCCCTGAATGTAGTGTCAAATGACTGTAATATTTACATCTTCAAAATTGAGATGGGATTGTTAGCAAAAAGCAATGAATTTGCTCCTTGGGGTAATAATTGATGACACTATATGGTGGATAAATTGAGACATTTAGAATTTCCCCATGTCAAAAAAACACATTTTAACACCCTATACACCCAAGCCAATGACTCTTAGACACTGCCAATGCTTCTATGGCTCCTCAGACTTTCTTAACAGCTTGTCTGTGCAACCATGGCAGATGACCTATAGTCATACATTATTGTTCCATTTTAGCAATAACTTTATGTTATTATGTTATGTCTTTATGTTTGAGCACAGAATTAAGAACTTTGGCAAAATATTTATTCAACAGTGTGTCTTATCAAAATCCCAGATAACATACGTATGTTGCATATACTGACCCTTTGAAAAGTGGTTACATTGGAAAGATGTAGTATGGAGCGCAATCGTTAGTTGGGAATATGTTCAATGTACCTTGTGGCAATGTAACAAGTATGTGAGCTCTTGGGTCATAAATGATTCAAATAAATATGAACACTCATTAACATGACACAATACCCTGATGAGAGGCTTTACATATATAACCTATTTGTAGAATCTGGCCAAAATTCGATGGTTGCTCCAAAAACACAGGGGGTAGCATATCCCCAGAGTAACCAACAACTGATTATATCTATCATTGGCTGTACCTAGCTGCTGTGACTCAGTAATACATGGAGCCAAGAGGGAGTCACAACATGCTTCAGTTGTGGTCAGGCTGTGATGGAATGAGTGGAGCACATATGATTGGAAAAGTGCTATAGAAATGCAAGTTCATTTATCATGGCATTCTTGAGTTCCAATGAGTTCTACAGTTCTCATGTTTATGTGATTAATGAGTGGGACACAAACAACTTTGTCACAAAAACATTCATGAAGCTAGGTTCATTAATTAATTTATTATAGGTCTTCTGAAAATGTAACCAAATCTGCTCTATCAAAAATATTCATACAGCAACTTGGACAATCAATTCTGGTGATAATAGAAAGTTGTATGAATCAGATTTCCTTGTATCATTGCCTCTAATATTCGTATGAGTGATCATGATAACAGCTGGTGATTATTCTGGGCCCATTTTAATAGGACCTGTTTGATATGACCACTAGACTCAGCCACAAACAGTCCAATGGGAAAGTCTAAGGAGCTCAGCATTGATCTGAAAGAGTACATTATTGATTTGAACAAGACAAGAAAGTCACTTGGATTCATTTCAGAGCAGATACATGTCCCAAGATCAACTGTACAAACAACTGTTTGTAAGTATAAAGTGCATGGCACAGTTAGAAAACACTACCACCTGCTGCTGAGAGAAAACTGGTCAGGATGCTCAAGGGTCGACCACAAACCACCAAAGAGCAAGTCTGCTTAGAATTAGAAGGCAGGTGTCAGTGTCCACAGTCAAGTGTGTTTTACATCAACATGAGTTGAGGGGTTGCTGTACAAGAAATAAGACCTTGATCCAGACTGGACAACTTAAAGCTCAACTGAAGTTTGCTGCTGATCACATGGACAAAGAAAAAACCTTCTGGAGTTGTTGGGTCACAATGAGCAGTTACAATCTAAGTCCTGTATCGTAGGAAACTTGACTAACTGGGAGGAGTTTAAGGCTTTTAAGCTCTGAGTGGGCGTGTCCTCTCAGAGTTGTTAAGAACACGTGTGAGCCCTGAGTTTCAGAGTTGTTAGGACCATTTGTGGGTTGTTGGTCAAACTGGCCTTCATGTGGGTTGATAGGGATAGGTGAGCTCAGGTGTGGATGGTTGTTTAGCTGTCTAGGGAGAAAACTGAGTACAGTATTGTAGGTGGGTGATAAGTAATGCCTTAGGCCACCTCCTGTGCTCAAAGACAACCGTTCCAGTAAACTCCATAAACAAATGGCAGTCTATGTCAAAGCCTGCAAACTCCCCTCCAGTAAGTTAGAATTGAAGAAGCAAAGAAAGTAAATGGAATAATGAAGAAGGATGATTATCTCCAAATTCTTCAGAAAACCTAAAATCATCAGCAGAAGTTTGGGTTCTTGGATGCAGTTGGGTGTTCTAACAGGACAGTTATACAAAACACACATCAGAAGTGGCAACATGAATGGATCAGTCTAGGGTTGTAGTTATGGTCCTCACAAAGTCCTGACCTGAACCCCACCAGAACATGTGGACTGTGCTGAATAAACAAGTCTGTGTCAGGAAGCCAACAAATTTAGTGGAACTTCACTGATTCTGCCAAAAGGAGGGGTTAAAAATTCAGCCAGAGTCTGTCTCTGCCCATAACTCTCCTTCTCTGCTGCAGAAACCCTGAAGCATGCCTTCATCAGAACTGAATTGACTCCTCATTGGCACACCATCCAAACACCCGTGGCACCCGTGACTACATCACCCCTGTCCTCCTGAAAGTCCACTGGCTCCCTATCCCACAATGGATTCAAAGTCCTACACAACCAGCACCCCCCTCTCTTATAATACAGAAATATCTTCCTTAAGAAAAGTATGTTCATTGATTGACCAGCCAACTCTGATAATCTGTCATCTGACAACACACCCCATTGAGAGTCTGTGGGGTATGTTGTCAGATGTCAGAGCAGGCTGGGACTAGTATGCTGACTTCAGTAGACATCTCTGCAACACAGAACATAGACATGTTTGACACACACACACACACAAAAGACATGTTTGACACAATATCAACTCTGTTATTAATCTCTGTTAACCATGCTAGTTCATTTGAATAATGTTTGGAGGTTTAAAAGTTGTTTAACTTAGTCTTCTGCTGTTGTTGTAAATAAGTTGGTTCTCCTTTTGACATGAACACTGTTTTGTCTTTCTGTCTTTCACACACACACAAACATACTGTCACACATACACTGTTTCAGTTTCTCCCTCTCAGCATAGCGACTCAAGCACTCCCGGCAAGACTAATGATTAGTGATTGCTATACAGAAACATCCCCAGCACTGCCAGCAGTTACTCAGATTTTTGCAAACATGTCCATTTGGAACGAAGTCAAAGAAGTTCTTAAAGCTTTGCCAGTCTCATATATCATTCATTCCATCTGGCTATATCTTTGAGATGTTTGCTTGTGCTGCATCAAAAAGCCTAAAGAAACATCATTGAAGGCGCAGGACACAATACCTGAGCGTTTCAGGGAAGAATATGTATGCCAAATTTGTCTGCTATCTCAGTGCAGGAATCAGTACTATCTCTGAGCTCATACTAAAAATGGACCTAAATTGTAAACACGTTACCATAATGCTGTATGACAGCTAGAATGTATTTTCACTCATGTAGCAGTTGTGGGACTTATCTGTGTTCATTCTGTATTCCATTTGTAATTTGTAACCTTTACTGATATGATTAAATATAATCATTATAATAATGATGATAATAATGTTATAATAACCACCATCATAGTCGCCTCTGTTATCATTATTATTATTGTTTTTGTTGTGATGATGATGATGATGATTATTATTATTATTATTATTATTATTATTATAACTAGAGATGCACCGATCCAGTTTTTTCCGATCTAATCCCGATACCGATATCTGGACTGAGCGTATCGGCCGATACCCGATACCGATCCGATACCGTTGTTGAATTAATAATAAACTGTATACCTTCCACCATGTGAAAGGGACTAAAGGCACCAGACTTTCCTAACTAAGACAAAATAATCAAACAGTTACCGAACATTGTAAACATGTGTAACGTTAATAATAATAACATCTGGAGGCTCCGTGCACACAGCGGGGGCGACCATCCAGCATCGCTGCGAGCCGGGGAGACCGCAGCAGCAGAGGAGGAGACAAAGCAGCCCGGCGGTGAATAACCCTGAGGTTGTGTGGAGGACCAACTAAGCAATGATGTACAGCCCACAGAGTATTGAGTACGTCGGTTTGAAAGTTAGCATTGCTAGGCTAACAGCTGACCGGTGAGGCTAACAACTGATGGCGGGGCTACTAGCTAATCAGCGAGAAATGTGACGTGAGTAAGTGTAACGTCCTGCAAACCGGAATACAAAATAAAACATAGCAGCTGAACCTGAGAATAAACTAATAAAGAGTTGATCAAACAACAACTTGGCTCTTCCAGCATGCGAGACACTGACGCTGATGAATGACGTAGGATGTGCTGCGACGGCGGAAAAAAAAAAAAACTGGATCGGCTGGTGGATCCGTTTCATTTTACCAATCCCCGATCCAGCTGTTTTGTCAATATCGGGGCCGATATCCGATCTTAATATCAGATCGGTGCACCCCTAATTATAACACATAATAATTATAATAACAATAATAATTATCAATTGTTATTATTTTTATTATTGTACTTTGTATTAAGGTACACATATCCACCATAAAGAAGTTACTCATTAGCATGCATATTAGTATAATATTGACTCTTTATTAGTCATTATAAAGCACTTATTAATGCAACTGGAACTGTTTATCTATAGAATGTTCAGGTTATTAGAAGGTTGTTGATGTGAATAGGTTAGATAAGACTCTTTGCTGCCGTGAGTAGCACGGTATCAAGTGTCAAACAAAGCTGACAAGCAAGGTTGACATTGCACCAGTTACATTACATTTTTAATGTCTATACTGAATATGTTAGACATGAAGAGAGTATACAGTGCACACAACAGGAGGAGGGCCATTTTTATTTCCTGTGCACTCTCATTTTCTTTCTCTCCCTCCCTTTATCTCTTTCTCCCTCCTGCTTTCATGCTCGCTCGACAGGGGAAAAAGGAAAATCACGTTATCATATCTATTGATAATTATCAAAGTCAAACTACATGGCACTGCAGCAGCAATGCAGCCTGTGTAAACACACACACACACGCAAGTGAGCAGCAGTTAAGCAACACATCTAAAAAATGTAAGTAACAAAAGCAGTGACTGGCAAAAAGTGTAACATTTTTTAAATACATTTTAATACACACACACACACACACACACACACACACATGCAGACACCCACACAAACAGACTTGTGCTGCACATACATTTTGAGGGAAACAAGCAGCATATCGTCAGTGAGGATTAGCTCAGGTTTAAAAGTGTAACTAATTACTTTCTGCTCGACAAGCTAGGGCCACACTCCAGTGTATCAATGAATATCATTAGATTAGAGGCTGAGTTAACTGAGATGTACACTCTCATTACACTATGGCTGATGATGAGAAGCATGCACACATTTACACACACAGGAATTACACGCACACAACTGCTGCATGGGAGAGGATGCTTTCTCTTTTATGCAAGCTTGAACCTCTTGAAATGTGATTTGGCCTGTGTCCTGCATCATTCCTAACCTCTGTGTCCAGTTTCATACTTAAATTCTACGTTAATCAACTCAAACATGAGAAAGGTAGAGTCCATCTCTCAGTATTGTATGTCTTGCAGAAGAGACACTGAAATGTAAGATGTCCACAATTGCTGCTACGATCTTGAACATCTTGGAATGAGGATGAGGTGTGTTATGAAAATTGTTCCACTGCCTGCTTTGCTCCATGTTCTTGTCTACTAATATCCCAGCATCTATGCATTATGGGGCTTAAATCCCTCATTCCACATATTTAGTGATTAAAGCTAATGTGAGTGTCATCAGTTTTTGTTGAATGTTTAAATGATGGAACATTATAATAACCTAAGTGAAAAAAATAGTAAGGCCTTTTGTGGCCCCAGGAAGAGCTGCATGTAATCTGATCAATTGCTTCCAGGGATGTCACTCAGTGGCTAAGTTGCATTGTTGGTAATATTAATGCAAGGTTTTGAAAAGCTGTCCACTGGTCTAGCGTTGCACTCTTATAATTTAGTTGGACTCATCATGGGCAGTTTGAAATCAAATCATCACAATTGATACAGCAGAACCTGAGGCGTCACTTTTTATTCCCTAACCCAGCCAACTGAGGTGAAAATGACTAAGAGACATTTAACCAAATATTAGAATTACTGTATGTATATTTTTGAGCCAGCACATTTGGTCACATTTTCAGAAGACCTGTAATAAAATAAAGACTGAGTAGTTTGTGTTCATTCATCACAGAAACATAAGCTGTAGAAATCATTGGAACTCAAGACTGCCATGATATACATATTCTTTACAAGTGGATGGAAACTTGTGGATGCCACTGTAATATCAGTATCGCATTGATAAATAATAATAAAATATTCAGTTAATAAAAATAATAATAAATGTATGCATCCCTGGTTGATTCTTTTTTTTATTTTTGTATCTATTGACTGAGTTATTGATTATTGTAAATATATTTTTTTTAAATCTGTATTAATTGCCTTTAATTTACCCCAAACGTTTCCCATTCATATCAAATACATATCATGTATTTAATGATTAAATCACCATCTTATAATTTCTACCACGTCAACGCTTTGGTATGATATCGACAGTAACAACAGACCATGTCAAATGTGTGATCAGATAAACACTGGACCTCAAATTCAAAAGATTGCTGTGACATATATTAATTTAATCACTGAATGTAATAGAAACCTTTTCCCTGAACAGGAGAAGCAATGTTTTGCCAAAGTACTTGACTTGAAATGGTTATGACATCTATTCTATTGATTTTACCACTGGATTAATATGCCTTCAAGATTAAATCTGACAGCTGTATTTGTGGCAGGGAAAGAAGTAAAAAGATATACAGATGATAACAAGTGTCTATAGCATTGGTTTTAAGTGAACAGAAAAATAAAAGCAGTTAACAACGTTCAATGACACAACGTGTAATGTTACATTAACAGCATAAATACAGAAATTACTTCAACATGGGGGCAGTGGCACCGTCTTGGGTCGGACAGTGGCGGGACAAATATGTTGGTAATCTTTCATGACATCCTGGCATTAGGAAACTGCATGCTCCAGCAGAGGTAGAAGTTTCAGTGTTTTGTACGGCGAGCAAAATACAATCACAAAAGAAAACAAAATATTTTGTGAACATTCATCTGATCAATTGACTAATGTCATATTTCACCTTTGCAGAGCTGCAGCTCTTAACTGTAGGTGGTAGACCTCTGCACAGACGGATGAATAGACGGACAGACGAGTCATACATCTTCTGTCATACATCTCTGGTGTGCAAGCAAATTGAGCCACTGCAGAACGTTGTTAAGGTAGAAATTTGATTGTAGCATGTTTTCATCCATCTGCTAAAGGTGATATTTTCAGGAAATAATCTTACATGACATATTGCTCATTACCACAAATGTCACCCTCATGTTGGTGAGAGACTCAAAACTCAGGTCAGTGGGATACATCATCCACGAAACATGATCATCTTAAAATTTCAAGGCAATCCATCCAAAAGTTGCAGAGATGTTTCACCATGGACCGCAATAACGTTTGTGAGCACAATTTTATTAGAACAGATAGAAATGATGGACAAGACTATGAAATTAAGATCCAGCTTGTAATAAGAGTCTTCAAAAGTCTGCAGGTGGATATGTATTAAGATATATTTCTGCATATGGTCATTATATATAGAATATATTAGTTAGTATATTATATACTGTAGTCATTATCTTTGAGCAGTGACTGACATGTTCTTCAGTGTATGTCATCTTATTCTTTGGTACAAAAGTTGGGGTTTGAAAGTGATTAATGTGTACACGGAGATGCAGCACACATCTACAGCCAAAGTAGAAGAAAGCAGCAGAGTGGGAGTTGGATTGGAAGGACTGAAGGGGAAAGAAGATTTCAATTACAAAACCAATAAAAGTAGCTGTGTGAAGTGGTGTGGAGGAGAGGAATTACATCTCCGTAGTGCTGAATGGCCCATAGCTTTTTCTGCCTGTGCTATCATTGTCTCCTCCTCCCACAGCTCTCCTGCTTTTAATTGCCATAAACTCATGCATATTCACAACAGGTGTCAAGTCCTTTGCTGGTGATAGACTGAGGTATATGGCCAATTTGCATAGAAATGATGCATTTGTTTTGGTAGGTGCAAAAACAAATAGCTTGTGCTGCCCTTCTTCTCTTCAGGGCCACTTGTGTGCCAACATAACACACATGTTCAGTGTGGGAGGGATGATATAGGCAGTCAACACATCTTTGTAAATGTCAAGTTTCATTTGTTCACCAGTAACAGTGAAGTAAACAAAATATATAAAGTTACTATTCACCTTATTAGCTAATTCTCCAAAAGCTAAAAATGTATTTTCAGTATAACACATTTTTTTTCTTTTCAAATGTTATTATTAGTTTAACAGTTTGAGTGATAAGTTGAATCTTTGAATATAATCCATGAATTTCATAATTCAGAGGCATTTGGTACTTTTGGTACCAACTTTTGCTTTATTGAGAGCATGCACTCGAGCTGGCATGGACTCAAAGTCTACACAGAACCTGGTGACTCATGTTATCCCAGCATGATTGTGTTGTGACATCATAGAAAGCCTGCCGTTCTCAGTCCTCAACTGTAAATGCTATGGGTTGAGGTCAGGTGACTGTGGAGGAAAGGCTGATGACAGCCAGGACTATACATAGCTCTGCCAACACTTGAGCTTGAGCATGTCTATGAACAATGGTGCTTACCCTTGGTCAGTTCGGAGACCAGACTTAAACTTTCTCATCACCATATTACGCTGTGGGTTTGAAACACTGCTATCATTGTGGTATGTTCTCTGTATGCTCTATGTTTGTGTAGCATAACAGAACTAAAAACATTAATTTTGTCATTCAACCACGTGTTGTACAATGACAAATAAAACACTTTGAACCTTGACTGTTACCGCCATAAATCTAAATCTTGAATTGATCAGTAAACAAGACTTTCCAGTCATGCTGTGAATTTCATAGCTCACCTCAATATGTAATGCTAATAATAATCTGTGTATTGCAAAAATCAGTGTTTAATATGGAGGGAATCACAGTAGACGCTGCCCTGTCACATGTGTATTCCTTTTATGTAAAGATGTGACCAGTGGCAGCTTGTCAATAGAGGGCACCAAGACAGAATGATGAGGAATCACATAGACCTTAATTAAGTTAGACCATGGACCTAGTAATTATACCTGGACACAGTCTTGGAGGCAAAGTCCCATTCATTTCTATGAAAGCTGTACAGTGGCACATGAAGCAAAATGACTCGACTGTCTTCCACATAGCTTCCACATTATGGGGCCTATAGAGCATGCCACCAGCCGAGATGCCTAACTGTCGGTTAAAGGTCCCATATTATGAAAAACACGTTTTCTCTGGTCTCTACATATATAAGCTGGTCCTCCCTGAGCCTGCCAACTCCCAGAATGATGAAAACAAGAGATTCCTGCACGGTCTCTGCAGCCCACCCACTGGTAAAACGGCGCTCCTACAGGCTGTTCAGATTCAGCTCCATTCGTTACGTAACGAAAGGAGTCATTATCATAGGCCGGCCTCCTCTGCGCGATGATAGGAGATATCAGAGAGGGGGGCGTTCATCCCCGAGGTGAAGTTCGCTGTGTCCAGCAGTGAGACAGCAGTGTTTCGCAACGTCGTCGCTCAGAGCTGGAGACGCAAATAGCTCTATTGTTGGTTGTAAAAATCACATAAGTGCCTATATTCTGTCCCAGCTACAGAACAACAGAAGAGACAGTGTGTTATGGACGGGTTAGGTCTTTTCCTTTCTATTTCTTTGTTTGTTTGGAGCTGGTTGTGTTTACATGTGATGTGCAGCTGTCACCATGGTTACTGTGACGTCACCTCCGGCACAGTCGGTTGGTGCGAGCACTGATTGTTCATCTAGTCCACCTGGAAGAAGCCGTAAGAGAGACTGAACCGCCACACACCAGAATGACGCCCGTGTGCCACACACTGCTAGTAGCCGGTGGACCCATAGCTTTTCCGAAGCGTTTTCCCCTTTCGAAGACGGTCGGTAGCTTGAGTTTATAGGGCGCTAGGGACACCTCATCATCACCCGCTTCCACGAATCCTCCCCTCGCTCTGTCACCCATGAACTATAATGACTCAGTCAGCACGCTTGGGCTGGTCCGGTCAGAAGAGCGGAGCGCAGGCTGTTTGAACGTCGAGAAAGACGCTGACACCGGCTGAGCAGCTGGAACCGCCATCAGACCGGGGAGGACAGCTGCGCCCCTCCTTCACCTCTGTTCACCAGCCAGCTCTGTGTTTCTTTTCTTTTTCTTTTCATACTGTACATGACGTTGTGGTGGAACAACAACAGGTTTGAAACTTATTGTCGTTCAGTCATAACACAGTGGTTGCGTTTCATTTTTAACGACAACGTGCCGGCTGCGGTTTGTGTTAGCTTGTATGTGTGTGCTAACCACTTCACATCGGACTGCTTCAGTAACGAGGGTCAGAACAAAGCTGGCTTTGCCTCGACACTGACCCTCGTAAAAGGATCAGTCCCAACCACACCAGACCCAGCAACTGCACCTCAGCCACCGATAAGTGTCGCCGCGGTTTGATAGTATTTACAGTTACCTACGAGTCGGGTGAATCAGCGGGAAATTGGCTAACTAGTTAGCTCCACTTCGGTCCGCTATGCAATGGCGTTTGAAGCGAGTTTAATGTTAATAATATTATGATGGAGCTTGGTTGTCACAGTAAAAAGTCTGGAAACATGTGCAGACTGGAGACAGAGACGATGTGAACAGTGTCCAAGATTTTGGAGACAAACACAGCTTTCGCTAGCTGTTAGCCATTAGCTACATGGTAGTAACTGTAACAACACATACGAACAAACTAACATTATTCAGACTCACTAACCATTCTGAAACGCCCTGCTGCAGCCACAGAGTCTGTACTTCTTCAGGAGTCTCTCCTTCTGGTTCTGATTCTGGGTCAAACTGGTATGGTTCAACGAAAAAATCTCTGCGAGCCATAGCGATACATACTGTATATACATCCACCGTAAACATTAGCGCATGCTTCTGCTAACGCAAGGGGCTTCCTCTCCCTGAGAGTGACTAGCAGGAAGGGCTCTCCAAGTAGGTGTTGACAGACGGAGCTCATTAGCATTTAAAGGTGCAGGCACAGAAACAGACTGCTCTGAATAGAGCTCTGTAGAGCAACTTTCAGACAGCTGAAATTCAGGACCATGGATGGGTTTGGGGCAATGCATGTTGAATACAGAGTTGTTAGACCTCTGACAGCTGTGTGAAACTGATGAAAAAGAGTATAATATGGGACCTTTAAGCGCCCAGCTAACTTGCATGGGGATAAAATAATTTAATGGTGCAGGCCTTCTAGACTTTGCCAATTCTATTGTATCGAATCGATCAAATTCAATTCCAGATAGTGATTAGAGTCATTTCGTAGGGGTTGTGACACTCAAAAAACTGTACCCACTGTACCCACCCAAACAGACGTTTCTTTCACCATGCTGGCTTATGCAAAAAACTCTTTTTGGGCCCTAGTGCATCATGTGACGATGTAATTACCGTAATTTCCAGACTATAAGGCGCACCTGAATATAAGCCGCACCAGCCAATTTTAGGGAAAAACACAAATGTGTACATATACAAGCCGCACCCGATTATAAGCCGCAGGTGTTTTAGCGTTTAATTACCATATGTTAAGGCTCGTGCACAGAGGAGATTGTCGGGAAAGAGACTGCTGTTTGGGGAAGCTTCCATTTTATTAACATTTCAACAAACAAGTTGCATATTTGCATAACCTATGACCACGCAAACGTCAAAACGCAAGAGTCAGAGACGCACAAACAGACGCACAAAGCTGCAGACTGGTTCGCACGGACAGTTAAAAACATGAATGTCATTTATTTCAACTAACAGCGAAGTAAAGTGAGAAACTTCTCGGTCAGACTGACAGACAGCTGTTAGCTCTGTTAGCACCGCCACCTGTCTGACTATGTGTTGTTAGCATAACAAACCTGAATCACTGACGTTGATGACGTCCACCGACAGAAGAACGCGTTCCCTCGACACAGAACTCCGAATGCTCAATGACGGTGTAGGGTCGACGACGTAGCTACGCTGTCGCCGCGACGCAGAAGCATAATAATAAACCAGGCGTTAAAGGTGAGGGACGTAACCTGTACAATCCATAGATTGAGGAGGTCCCCTAGTGGCCGTTAGCTGTAAAAATCCATAAATTAGCCGCACCGTTGTATAGGCCGCAGGGTTCAAGCATGGGGAAAAAGTAGCGGCTTATAGTCCGGAAAGTACACAGTTTGGCCGCTACGAAAACTGGCTTCAAAGGGTGACACTTGTGTAAAATGTATGAACATTTTTAAATGAGTAGTGTAAATATTATTTTGTAAGTGAATACAAATGTATTATATGCAAAAACATCTAATTACAGAAGATCATATTTTGTCCAAAGTCAGTGGTTTGTGGCGTATTATATGACCCAGTGCGTCCACTGACCCTTGTTATGAGTTATACATGCCCAGACTTGCTCAATACAACAGATACGAGCTTGTTTGGAGCATTTTTCCAGCACCCAAATCAAATCAGCCAACTTACACAACAGGGGGCAGCAGGAGAGTGAATGGCTCCCATGGTAGCTTAGCCGGGACCAACCAGCCAAAAGACAAGTACTCCTATACAGTGATGTCAGTGCATTATTTTGCTGCCCCTGACTCTTTTCCTAAACATCAGGATCAGGCAGAGCTTGGATTCAGACAGTTACAACAGCATTTTTTTAGAGATTGACACAAAGGATATTTTCATTCCTGACCCAATATTACTTTTACTTATATAACTCAATATATGTTGGCAGTTAACATTTCAGCAAACCACACATATGTTGCAAATTGACAAACACTTGGATAGTGGTAGGACATTATGTTTTGGCTTAAACTACCTGTTTTGATTGCCACAAACAAGACTGGAATTGTCCAGAGGTCTTGTTAAAAGCACCCAGTTTTGTCACCACAGACAGCTGGGAATGTCCCCAACTTCCAGGAACAAAATATATAGTTTTGGTTGCCACAAAGTACTTACAAATATTGAAACGTCTTTTAAAGCGTCTCACTCTTTCTCTCTCTATAACGTTACTGTTAAAATGCACGCTGTGGATTAAATGTGTATCAGTACTGAGTAGTACCAACATAATTCAGTATAGGTACCAAACCCTAATTGAAAAGCTGGCCACCAACTAACCCATATGTATGAAAAACGTTTTTTTTTTTTTTTTAAATGTATTTGCATGTATGTGGGCTGCCTGGATTGCTACAAATAAGGTCACCTTCAGGGTTGCTGTCACAACTGATGGACAACATAATGAATAGCGATACCTCAGTGCAGAGAACAGGGGCTCATTGAATGGTTGGATGAGAATGAAAATGGTGTGAATCATATGATATGACCCTCACAGTCACAAGAGCTCAACTAAACCTCAACATCCAATCTGAACTGGCTGTAAGAGCACTCTCCATCACCATCATCAGAAGACCGAAATAAGGAATATCTTTGAGAAGACAGACATGCGTACATGCTTCCGTCAGCTTGTCTTTACTTGTCCCAGCTGTGTCTTCATCAAAAGTTGCCATGGCCTCCCTGTGCAGATAGAAAAGTGTTTAATATCTCGCTTGAAGAGTCCAAATTTGTGTTTGCATGTGTTCAGCTGTATGTATAATCCTCCCGCGGGTTCAGGGAGAGCACATTTAGGTTCATAATATGTTTGATGACAGATCCATAAATAAGCAATCAGCAGCCTTGGGTTGTTTGGTGTCTTAGCAAGATATGGTGTGCAGCGACCTGCAATGACTTTCCCACTCCAACAACCTTTAGGAATTCTGGGTAATCAATATGTTTGATGTCTCCAGTTGAAATATGTATGACTGATATCAATATCAAAGCCGAGTATGCGTGCCATGTTCATTCTCATCCTCTCAGCTCCTTTGAAATGTGTTAATTGGTTTCAGTTTGTTAACCACATATTGCTTTGAACGTCATTTCGCGCTAGCAATTTACTGATTTGCTTTAGACAAAAAATAGAAAAAATGAAAGCATGACGCTCAATATCAAAAGCCTCACTTGGTTTATCAGGTGGAATATTGGGCCTTGTGATGGATCTTATTTGATTATATTTGCGTCTGCTCAGTACCAACATGTACAACAGTTTAATTAAAGTAGAGGGGAGCCTGCACACAAATGTAATTGAAGAGTAAATTGAATTATTGTATTTGTTCAGTCGTGTTGCCCTGTGGGTGTTCTCTGGATTTCATTTTACCCAGTCAAAACTCCTGAGAAACTCACTCCTAGACATGACGCTAATACACACAGAAATAGAAGCACACACACACACACACACACACACACACACACACACACACACACACACACACACACACACACAAACAATGTTAATTTCATTGCATCAGTGACATCCATTTATGAAGCCCCCTAGGCAAATAAAATTAAAGGCTTTCACTTATTTATTTGATGCACTGCAGTTTATTAAGTTTGCATTCAGCAGCTCTGGTGGAAAAAAAAAAAAAAAAACATTGTAGGAAAGAACTCTAGATGAATTGGCAATTTTGTTTGAAAATATATTCTGTATTTCTGTGGTTTGTTAGCACACACATGTTTTCTGAGAGTCATTCACTTTTAACCACTCTATCAAGCCCAGTGACTCAGGGGCAGAGCTGCTAAGCCTCCAGCAAATTAACATCAGAGCTGCAAAATTTAGCATTGCCTGATCTTTTCAGTTTAGAGGGCTATTGAACAAGACTAAAGATGTAAATGGACACAGCAGCCGTTGAGTTAATTTGAATGCCTATTAAGGCCAAACATTGACTAGATGACGGCTGTGAAGACCAGTTTTCAGAATCTGCATTTTGGAGCATGGTTGCCCTGGTTTCCTTTATTTGATTGCTGTCCAATTCTCCTGACCCTGTTAAAAGCTTTTTCAAATATACAGCGCTTGATGTTTTTGGTGTATTTTGTCACTCTGGCTGAGGGAAAACAAATAAATTACACCTGGTAGAGGTTGATTCTACCCCTCTGCAAAGTATGTTAATATATACAAATATGCTTGCATTATATTTTGGCAAAAGCTGTTTTATAGATAATGTTCTCTTTATTCCAATTCAAGAAGTCTACCCTTAAATTGCCACAATTCAAAACAGACATAGAGGCAAACAGCAGAGTGGACAGTAAGCACATAGTGTTATATTATATTGGGCATATGTGGTCATGTTCACTTGTGTGAAATCAGTGCAGCCCACAAAAATGGTGAGACCACTGCAGACCATTAGGGGCATAGTAGATGATAAAAAGTGTTGTTTAAGCATTGACCTTGATCGAGTGCTATAGACATAATTTCAAGACTGAAAATGTTAATCATTCTTCTGTCGTCAGGAGGGTACTTGCAAGAAAACAAAGGAAATACTGCCAATGAATATTTTGCATGTATCTTCTGTGTGAACATTTTGAGTGGGCTGATAACAATTATTATGTTGCAAGCAAAACACATCATATGACATTACATTTTATACAGAACATCTACAACTGCAAATTATTTGTAAATTAGCAGAAGCTTTCAGTGTTGGGTAAGAAACGTTGAATGCAAATATGACAACTTAGAACAATACTCCAGAGGGAAACGTACTTTAACACACACACGTTCCAAATGAAAATAAAGTTTAATAAAGTGCAAAACCAATGAACACATTTCCGTACTGCAGTCACACACTATTCTTTTTATGAGGAAAAACATTATGGTGGAAAAATATTAATAATAATAATTGACACTATCAGGTTTGCAAAGTATTCAGAAATTGAATAAAAGGCTAATGCTAATGGTATGATTATGGCTGTAGAAGTCTGTACAAAGGTTTTCACAATCTATGCTCCTGTTCCAAGACTGAAATACCAACTCTCCACATTGTTCCCTGACTGATGGCAAGGCCAATGTCTTCAGGCTGGGACTCTTATCAATCAGGAGGCAGATGTGACTTTATACAGTGGAGTTATAGCAATTTCCTCTTTGATACTGCCCCATTCGACTGCGCCATGTTGCCATGGCCAAGCCCTTCAACGACACCTCAAAATATTCACAATACTAAGCATTTCCTCAACATATTTGACGCATATTTGGCCTTCTGTCATGGAGGACCTAAAAAAAATAATTCCCTGTTGCCAGTAGGGGGTTATTGTAATTTTGGCATTTAAATGTGTTCAGGCTGGGACTCTATAAATGTGTCAAGAAAGGTGCAGATTTTATCATATAGAGTTGAGTTACAGCAACTTCAACAAAAACTCAAGCTGTTAATAACTTTGTTGTTAAGATTGCCATGACAAAATTTGAAGTCGACTGGGTTAAAGCTGGAGGACACGTTTGTTAAAGTACAACACCAAATCACCAGAAGTGAGTGCTTAATTCAAAGGGGCCAACTTCCTGTTGGGCACAGTATCATGGTACCATAAGACTTTTTGTAGGTCTAAGTGCAATACAAATGTGTACTTAATTTTGTAAACGTAGGTTAAAGTTGTTCAAGGGGCTGCATTTTAGGGAGTGCTAGCTAGCCATAACCCATATAATACTTGAATTCCCATAATTTTGTTCAAAGTTTCATGAGTTTCTGAGCATGTTAAGGCTCTCAAAAAAACAAGAAGTGTTGGGCAGGTAAACTTTATAATGTCATGTATTACATATTTTAAGTTACTTTGATCTGAAAGTAGTATGTTTCTTTATAATGTTATTGTCTGTGCAGGGTAATGTGTTATGCTTCTTTGCTTTACCAAACTAACAGAAGTACAACTAGGCATTATAAAAAGAAGAGGGACAAGCTGTTTGGCTGCTATAGTCTATAATTATTCTGCTGTCTATTGACTATAAAACATTCAAATACATTTAAAAAACAAAACATTGTGTTATGTTCTACATTCACCTGGCGTTTAGAAAACATGATGATGCCTCTCACTGCAAAAAATACACTTCAAATATCCCCAGAGGCTTTTCTGGGGTGAAAACTAAATAGAAAAAGGTCAATACCCTTTCCTGTCTTAAGCAGTAACTAAAGAAAACAGACATACCCAACAACACTATGTCCACTTTACAATCGTGATCATGACACCCCTAGTAATTAGGTAAGCTGAAAAAACACTAAACACAAGGAAAATATGAAAAAAATCATACAGAAAAAAATTAACAGCACACAAGAATTAATGCGGTTGAAATGATGGAAAAGTTAATAAAGAGAGATGTCAGCAAAGATTTTAAAAACTGTCCACATTCAGTCATTTTGAAGTACCGACGTCTTTCATTCCAGCTTGAGGGCCAGAGCTCACAGCACTCTGTCTCCTTTAGATTTCACTTGGGGTGGATGTAATTACATATATTTACAGTCAGTAGCATGTCACTTTGACTTCTGAAGAAAAAATACACAGTGGTGGATTTTAAGCTATGCATGTCATCTTTGTGTCAGTTTTTAATATTATACAGTTTTGTTTCTGCCA
Organism: Diplodus puntazzo; assembly: GCA_963678695.2. NCBI lineage: Eukaryota > Metazoa > Chordata > Actinopteri > Spariformes > Sparidae > Diplodus > Diplodus puntazzo. Next base: position 33,557,223 of record OZ023157.1, on the reverse strand, counting down.
TGAAAGCGATTATTTCTATCCATCCAACAGTTTCATAGTAGCATCTGGACTGTCGTTGAGAACAGAGCAGACTGTATAATTGTTGTTGATGAGATTGGTATCTCTCCCAACTCTGAGATCTCAGAGCTCTCCATATTTTTGTTGCAGCGTTTTCAATTGAGAGCAAGAGAGTGTTACTCCTTTTGCTACTTAGAATATATAAAGTCCTGTAATTTTACTACAGTTCCATGATGCATTTAGGTAGAAAGCAGGGAGACACTCTGGATAGACGGAGGGTCTATTACAGGGCATGCAGCAATGAAACAGGCATGGATTAGAACTGAGAGTGGGTGGTTCACCTGAAATGTTAAACACATTTCACATGTGCTTTTGAAAAAAAAAAAATTCTGCAAATATATTATTTTGTTAAGCTGACAGCACAGTGGCTCAGTGTTTCCTAGATGCCCTGTATCTCATATCACAGCAATAAGTTCTCATTTTGGTTTTGATTCCACACTGTCTGTTAGCTTTAGGCTGTCGGTACACTTTAAAGTCATCTATGCAGTACCTGACCATACTCAGCCACCTGACTGCTGCTGCTGAAATGTATTTTTCATTTTAGCAGGTTCCAAATACCCATCCACCAAGAAGCAGATGCCACCTGAATGTGCCCATGGTGGATCAGAAAGGGTCACCATGACACTGATCATTACATTTCTGACAGGTGTTACATACCCAAGTTTACCCCTGTCCAGGAGGTACTGGTCCAGACTCCACTATAAAGGATTAGATCCCTAAACCTACAAGCACTGGTGTAGTCCAGGGTATACGCGGGTATACGGCGTATACCCACTTATTTGTCAGCCAGCATTGCGTATATCCACTTCTAAATCCCCCTGATTTGCACGCAGTAGAGTCACACCGGTGAACACCGAGGTGATTTCATCCTCCTCACTTATTCCAAAAATATTAAACCGTTTGCCCGCCCTCGCAGTGTACCAGCGTACTGAAATGGAGCGCACCTCAGTACGGGGAGTATACATGAAAACCCATTGGTCAAGTTAGATTGATTGACAGCCATCAAGCCAATCACAGCCATTTGACCAAACCCACTAGTCCCGGCCGCCCGAGAGCCGCCGTCACTCGCTGCCGCAGACAGCGAGCCGAGTGGAGTTATCGCAGCATGAAAAGTGGGGCTTTCGTCCCCATAAACGCCCGGACATCTCCCTAATTTTCGGCAGTTAACGACAATTTACAGCCTGTAAACGTCGCGTTCGCCTGTGCCACATATTGACGGAAACAAACCATGACGTATAGATCCCGGAGGTGCGAACGGCTCCAATTAGCATATGAAGAGCAGCGAAACAAGCCTGGCCAGAGGATGTGTGGTCTGGCTTGAATGTCCTTAATTCGTGTTATGCCGAACGTCACGGAAGTAAACTCAGTATTGGATGAAACCACTACTTATAAACAAGCAAAATCACTCGTGATCTGTCACTATTGGTCACTCTGGCTCATTCTAAATGTACCTTTGATTTTACATTTTATAAATGTACCGCCCACACATAACTTGTTAACTTGAGAGAAAAAATAAATAATTTTGTGTATCTTTTTTAACATAACATTGGCCATTGCTAATGACATACACAGTAATTTAGCTAGCATACTTTCATTAAATAAATCGATTCAAGCTCAAATTTAAGTCCATAAATCTATAATTAGGCTCTACTGAGCCTGATCTATTTATACCAGAGATTTTCTTAAAATGAAGTTAGTATCTTTTATAATGTTTCCTGCAAACTGCAGCGTGCAGTTGTAAACCTAAACTTCCACAGCAATCTACAGTGCTGCATAGTGAGGAAAATCCCACTTCTCATGCAGTGTATGAAACGGCTATCTGACTAGTAAATAATGTAGAATCTTGTCTGTAAATAAATAAACTGGCTTGCTTTGTGGCATGTCAACTAATATTAAGCAAACCAGGTGGCAAACAAAGTAGTTTTCTAGAGACATCCACTGATTTTGACATTATTCAACATGATCATTATTATTTTTGTTAGGAATGCCAAAAAGAAAGGTCGACTGAGTTCTGTCATGTAAGTGGAGTCATGTGACAGGAGGGAAACAGAAAGCTATCTCTCAATCCATAAATGCACTAATTCAAGTCTATAGTAGTACATTCATATTCTTGCATTAATGCCATGTAGGTGTTCATTTACGTAACTTAAGGCTATTTGTTGGAGCTTAAAACCTTCTTTTCAATGAAGAAAATCTCCTACATCAACTCATCCCTGTTACTGCTATCAGAAACTAAAAAATAATATAAGTGAAGACAATGAAATGCAATCAAACTATAAAAATCTTTAATAATAAGAGGAATAAAATAATATAAAGTACAGTAAAGGCTAAGATGAAAGATTATTTAAAATAAATTAGAACAACAAAATATATGTAAAAAAAAAACTAATAAAAAGCAGATAAATGAACAACAAAAGAAAGGAATGTTTCCTAATCAAAATCAGGGCTGTAGAGGTTTGTTCTTTATTTACATGAACTATTTCAACACTTCCATGTTCAGGAATATTAACTTTGAGTTCTTTATGTATGATGTTTATGAGGAATGGAAGTCCAACTGTGAGGACAAAGGAGAGCTAAGGAATAAGGAATAGTTCACACAAAATGCATAGTTGTCTCTCACTAGTCTGTGGGCCAGTGTTAGTTTAGTAATTTCATAATCCTTCCTCCCTGAAATCAAGCAGCAGAGATTATGTGACAATTAGCAAATACTACTGATGGATTTTTGGGTAACCTAACCAGAGTAGTTTTACATGTCACTGTTTCTAAAACAGGGCATGTTTCTTGGCTGCGTTAAAAAAGGGCAAAAATTGAGAGTATATCCACTTCTCCAGGGACCACTGCACCACTGCCTACAAGGTGTTTCTTTAAAATGGGATTGAAATAGGGACTGCTTGAGCTGGTAGCGAGGAGCCTGACTTAGCTCACTGCCTACATCCGAACGTCTACCCAGTTTCCTGTGGCTTGGCACCTGACATGAATAGCCCTGAGTCATATACATCACCAGCCACGCCCGCTAACAACAGCTCTCCCCTAAATGATCTGTGCACTTGGTATGGTGCTAAGCTGATTTTTAGGGGCTTTTGGTAAACCCTAAGAGACTGTTTACATTTGTTGCGCTAGAGTAAGACATTTTGCACACTTATTACCTACTTTTTATTTCCATCAAAGAGACATAAAATCAGTGTCCACAACATCTACTTAACTATAGTTGAAAGTTTATTAGCAAGGGCAAAGCATACAGCTCAAACTTATCTCAATTACTATCAATCATTATCAAGAATACCTATTGATAAAAATCAGAATTCAGTATATAATAAAGATTAATATAAAATAGCTGAGGCTGATTGAAATACTTAAATGTAGTCGAGATTAACGGGGTCAGGCCATGGCTGGTATACTTTTTCCCTTTCTGCTGAAAGTCAAAGTCCAAACTCCATGCCAGCAGAGTGAACGAAAGAACTCCAATGTCCATATTATAGTCCACAGTTGTTTGTTGGAAAGGTTAATCCTCCTTGTACTGTTATCCTTGGATCCAACTGTGAATGTCTTGAAGTCCATTCTGTGATGCTAGGCCGCTCACATACTTCGTCTTGTAGGTTAACCGAAGGTAGAACAACGGAGGAAAAACCATTGTCTCCTCTGTTGCTGCATTTTTTTATACTCTCTCAGATTCTCGGCCATCTATTGCTCCTTTGACACAGGTCTCACGAAGCAGCTGAAGCATTTACTTTAACTGATAAGTCCCTAACATGATACCGATCCCATTTACATAAGAACTGCAGATCCTATCCCGAATCAGCCTAACTATGGACAGTGTCTGTCAGGCTGTTTTACTACTCAAACACTTGAGAGAGTATGCAATGCATATTTTGAGGTCTGATCTAAGAGTGCGTTTGTAAGTTATTTTGGACCATACATAGCACATTGCATGAACATCAGTGATTTCAGTGAAACTGGATCATACTTTATGGTGAAGATGTTTTCTGGTTCCCCCTTTGATGCCCTCTGGCTGTACTGCCTCAACTCTCTTTGATTTATGTTCAGGGGGGGTGAATTGATCCAAAAATATTAATGCTACCAATGCTACATATTACTTTTGTAAATCAATTTAGGCGTCAATTGGATAAATATAAGGGATGAGTTCAGTTTCACTTTTTTACATTCTCATGAACCCAGGTTCACTGCAGAGTCAATTGACCTGGGTGTAATTACAGATTTTACACATTCCCATTGCACATAAAAGCCTGATCTTGGCAGGTTAAATTGGGATTTTTGACCAGTTGAAAAGGGATATAACAAACAAGCCCCATATCAGATACATGTTTTTTATTCTCCCATCACAAACTCTGTCTCGCTGCTACATCATCTTAAATTGGTCACGTGATTTGGACGCGCCGGCGCGTCAATCTACCTCAGAGGATTAATACGTAAAACAAACAGAAATGCTCTCACACCTTAACACAATAACAAAAACAAACCTACCAAACCCTATCTGGATAACAGGACCTCTGGACCAGAGCATGTGAGCGGAGCTGAGCGGCGAAGATTTCCGCTCCATCGCTCAAAGTTAAACCAGACAGCTCCGCTTCAAGACCGCTCTCCGCTCATCTAAAATTTCATTCAGCTCCGGTGAAATCGCTCCACGCTCACTCAAATTTAGAAGAGGGAGCATTTCCTATGACCTGTCTGCTTGCTTTTCGAAATATTTTACAAACTTCATCTCTCAACGAATGACCTCTGATGTAAGCTAACCATTTAAGGCACACAAGAGTCTGGACTTGTGCATGCCCTAGACTCGTGGAGAGCGGTATCGGAACGGAACTGGAGCGAAATGGAACCATTGCTCTGGCCTTTGGATTAAAACCCACTCTGCGCTCTGACTATATTGCGCATGCTCCGCTCCCCGCTCGCTCCGCGCTCAGCTCCGCTCACATGCTCTGCTCTGGACTCCAAGGTTTAGGAACAACTAAGTATACTAAGGGCGCACTTACACTAGGCCATCCGTATCGGGCCCAAGAACGATTGACCCCCGAATACCAGTTTGTTTGACCGGTGCGAGGGCTCCGTGCTGTGCTCAAGCACGGTATGCTTCCTTAGCCCTGACACAGTTGGAAGAAGTGTGGGTCGGCGCGGTACGGTTGCTCATGCGCGAGCACAAGCATGGGTACAGAATGTGGGCTTGAAGTGTTATCATGCAGATTACACCGCCTTGATGTCAGTAACGTTACAGTCGTGTTCCCTCTGATGTTCTCCTCTGTGATGCGACAACGCTACGACGTGATGACATATGTACAAGAGTTACCCATGCTCAGGCCCGGTTCCTGCCAAAGCAATGTGAGTGAAGGCCAGTGGGGGAGTGGGGAGGAGAGACAATCGTGTCGAAGATTGTCCTAAAATGCTAGTGAACTTAAAACAGGTGGAGCTAAATAGGTAGTAAAACATTAATAAAACATACATTAATAAATAAATTAATATTTGAGTTTATAATATTGGAATATAATAAAAAATAATCTAATATGATTTGTGAAATAATGTAAATCACCTTTTTATAATGTAAGCAGAACCATTAACAAACAACAAAGCAATCTACAATCTACAATCACTATCTCCCAGCTCAGTACTGTACATCATCATTCAAACCTAAAGATACACCTCACATTAATAATGCTGTAGGAGATAGCACAATCTAAATAGAAGCAAAATGCAATCACACAAACACAGCTCCATAAGCACGATACACAATACAAAATCCTGGCAACATTAGTGCCAAACACTGAATATTTGATCCAGCTCATACACTAACAGTCTGCAATCCATATAGAACAAAATCTGAGGAATGTATCTGTTGGTTACTTTAATCCTCCTGTTGCATGGTTTAGAAACACATTATCTGGGAGGTATTCAATTAAGGCTCCAATCTCTATCAAATCTAAATAAAAACATGAACAGCAGTGTTTTGTCACATTTTCACTTTGTGAGTGTGTGTGTCTATGTGTGTGTCATCATGGAAAATTGCAGTACTGGAGACACGTTCATAAAATATTACTTACAGCAGCTTCAACACGTATTTAGCAGAGCTGAAAATCAAGGCTGAATGCATGATGGGGATGGCCGACCCATGAGTACTGAATACTCATGTACTACTGTAGTAACGGATACTAAGTTGTAGGAATGTCAGCGGTTGAATGCTATAACATCCAAGAACATTTTTGACCATTGCACTTGTCTATAGGCTAATTTGCAGACACACTGCTGTTTATTTAGCTAGAGCAGTGTGAAGTAAAACGTGAAGCATGCTAAAAGAAGCTAAGTGTGGGAAAAATTTCTTACACCAAGGCAACAAAGTCCAATGTAAGTTAAGTAAGTGAGTGATGCTACATTTCAGTTTAATAGTAGTACTCGCACTATGCCATTCTACATTATAACAAACACTCTGCTGCCATGTATGAGGATGGCTCGCAGCCAAAGATTATGTTTTCTCCAGCCAGGGGAAGAAAGTGCGATGTGCTCCTTTGAGGAGATATGCTGCCCATCATTGTGGTAGAGGGCGAGGAAATAACATGGCTATAAACATCTTTTGTAAGCCCATATTCCTGACACATAATCTAAGACAGGACATATGCATGTTTGATACTGTGTGGAATATGTAGAATCACCCATGTCTCGTCTGCTAGAACTGATGCAGCATGTCAAGAAAAGGACAATTCATCTAGAAAGACAACAGCATACTTAAATTTATCTTTATTGGATGTCATGCCGTATTTGTATTGTCTAGTATGATATAATTTTTCATGCTTTGTTTTTATTTTCCCATGTTCACATGACATTTTCAGTCTGCAATCTTTTGTGATGTTGTGCACATTGTGTTGGTTTGCTTGTTCCTTTCTTGAAATATAGCAGGTAAGTTTATTTAAATTCTGCAGTTGGATTTGTTTGCATAGGTCAAACCTATTTGAAAACATCGGCTTTAAAAGTTACTCTTCTGACAGTGGGAAAAAGTTTGATGGGGAGATCTCACATCACACTCAGAAATTCAATCAAGATTAGTGTAAGCCTTCTATAAGCTTCAGTAATTAGTGCTCCTCCAAGCAAGGCAAGCTTACCATTCAGCTAAATAAGGGTTGCTGCACTGAGCTTAGAGTAATTGCCTTACTCTATAAATCTTAATTTCTCTTATTCTTCATCCATTGCATCCAACTGAATAAGGAATTAACATCCATATTATTGTCACTGTTTTTCTTTAATCTCAGGGTGTCATGCTACATGAAGAGGAAATGACACTGTGTTATTATAGTGTTGATGTTGTAGATGCGGAAAGAGAAGGCATGGTGAGTTCTCACCTCCCTATCTGCCCTTGGTGTTGTTTGTTGCAGATGTGTAAACAATGCATATTAATTTGAATCATATGATTTTGTGTTTGTATGCTGCCACACATAATTAGCACTATAACAACACAATGTGAGCCAAAAATCTAATTGGAGTGATTGTTTACTCTTTGCATGGTGCCAACATGTGGCTCTGAAACAGTGTTTCAGAGAGGTTGCCATCTATGGATTAGTTTATACATATGCAGTTGTTTAATGATGTAAACATAATGGCAAGAATTAAATCATCATGGTTTAAGGATTTGATCATTTTCATTTCCTCTGGTGCAGATCCAAATCCTGTGTTTGTATGAGCGCTGTAGTTGGATTATCTATTTTTCAATCACAATGAAATGGGATTAAATATGTTCACCGGTATGTTAGGCCTCTAAAAACATGCTAAATGTGTAATGTTCCACTGACGTCCCGAGAGGCTACAGCCTTACACTGCAAATACAGCCCTGGATTTGACATACAATGTACAGCACAGAGGGATAAAAGTAGATCCTGAGAATGGTACAACTGAAAATAGTGTGACATCTTCTTGATCTGGGTAACATGTATTCATTACTGCCATGAAAAAAACATAACTGTCAGATCACGAGATGTCTTGTGTGCAAATGTTTTAGTCTGTCCTGAGTGTGGTGCTAGTGGAAATCAAAGTGTTGAAAATGCAAAGATTTCGTCATCTAGAGATTGCAAGGATATTCAGTAAATTTCATGCCAATCTTCCAGTTTGATTTAATACAAATGCTAACAACAATGGCTCTCAGTAGAGTGAATACCTCCCTCAAGACCCAACAGCCCCCTTTAATTCAGTCAAGCCTACTCCAATCCGTAATCCAGTCAAATAAAACCAATTTAAATCTGCTCGAGCAGGATTTTTGTTTGGATCCGAATCAACTTCATGACTTCAAATGAATGGGATCTATTGTGGACTGAGACCCATCCTCCATCCAAGTTTCATGAAAATCCATTCATTATATTAGGTGCAATTTTGCAGACAAACCAACCAACCAACAAATGGACAAGAGCAGTATAACCTCCCCAGCACAGGTAATAAAACATTTGCTTGATTGACACCTCTAGACGCAAGGTCAAAATCATGCAAATCCAATCTTTCATGACATGTTGCTGAAGTAATCCCAGGAGTGATTGCCTCATGGAGCTGCTAGTTGTTTTCTTGGGTGAAAAGCAATTACACCTTACATGCACAGTATCTGATTTTTGCCACTAGGTCACTAGGTAGTGTTGGATCATGGGAGTTGTTCTCTTTATTGTTAAGTGACGGGCCTCGCCAATAACAATGAATCTATGTCACTCAGGCAGAAATGATCATGGACGAGGGAATAATTAAAGTTTTCAATGATGTTAAGTCATGTTTGCTGACTTTGTTCCTCAATCAATGACTTCCTCCAGTGATAGAAAGGTAATGGTGTGTTTCACCGTTACCTCAAACAAACATTATTTATTTATTTATTTATTTATTCATTTATTTAGGATAGCCCCTTGAGATGAATCATCTCATTTTCGAGGGGGTCCTTCCACAAAATAATACACATAATACAAAGTCAAAAAAAGAAAAAAGAAATACAGTGAAACACATTACAGGACTTATACATGCACACACACTCACACAGACACAGACAAGGCTCTCCTAACCCCAGCTAATCCACAGACAGCCAAATCTGAATTTAGTAATCAATTTAGTAATATCCATGCTTACAAATAGGAAAAAGAAAGTTACAAATATATCGGTTTATATGATAAATATATAAGATACAATAATGATATGAATGAGAAAATGATTGAGAAATGACAATAAAATAAAAGAATAAATAAATATATGGATTTCTGGAAAATCTATTGAAACATTTATCATAAGGTAAGCATATAATAAATGTTACACATTATATATTTAAATGACTTTTGTCGACAAAATATTTGATGTGATAACTACTTCATTAAATCAGCTGTACGTGTAATTTAATTCAAGTGTTGAATACAGTAGCTCTGTATACCAACAGCAATCATTGGCCTCATGCTCATTTCCCTTTGAGTGTGAGGATCCTGTGCCAATTCTCCGCATCCTTCTCTATGTGAAAGTCTCATATGGGGTGAGGGCTGAAATTTGACTGCGGCTCTGATGCACCTCCAGACGTAGTATCAGAGGCACAGCAGAGCAGACTGTACCTGACCGTGTGAATGGCTAAACCGGCGGCGTGGAGTGGGGGCGTGTCGATCTGATGGTGTTAACAGTCTACACTTCCACTGAAAATGAGTTTGAGCCGAAAACGAAAATACGGTCAATCTTAAAAGTGCCTCTTTCGTAGTAATTATGCTTTTACACGAAGGTTTGACTAATATACATTCACAGAAAGAAGCCTAGGTTGCATTTTGGCGAGAGTTTCACTTTAAGTTATTTCCACACTGCAGACAGTACCACCACATAACGGTAGTAACTACTAAGCTGTTATTTTTACAATTTGTTTTGAAATATTATAGATCTGACATCATATCTCTCTCTCTATATATATATATGTATATATATATATATATCTATCTCTCTGGGCCGATCACGTGGTTTCAGACTCGAACTCGAACGTTACATCCCGATATCTCTCTCTCTCTCTCTCTCTCTCTCTCTCTCTCTCTCTATCTACTATATATATATATATATATATATATATATATATATATATAGATAGATAGATAGATAGATAGATAGATAGAAATACTTTAATGATCCCAGACTGGGAAATTATTTTGTTACAGCAGTTGTGGGTCCACAAATAAAACACTTCGTACATAACATAAATAGAATCCAATATATACATAGTGTATATATACAGTGCACAGTGTGCTATAAACAATTAACTATAATAATATATACAACAAAAACAGTAGAGAGAGCAGAGTTCTCTATCAGGCAGAGGTGAGAGAGTTGTTGTATAAAGTGATGGCTTGTGGCAGGAAAGATTTCCTGTATCTGTTGCTACGACAGCGAAGCTGAAGCAGCCTTCCGGAGAAGGTGCTCCGCTGTCTGACCAGTGTGAGTTGGAGAGGGTGGAGAGGATTATCCATGATGGATAACAGTTTTTTCAGTGTCCTCCTCTCCACCACAGCCTCCAGAGTGTCCTGTTTGCAGCCAATCACATATATATATATATATACACACACATATATTTGCATACAACAGATCCAGTGTGTTACAGTCTCTGGTGGGGCAGTCAACATACTGGTGAAATGTTGGGAGGGTTTTGTCCAGTGAGATGTGATTAAAATCCCCAGTGATGACAATAAATGCGTTAGAATGCAGCGTCTGTATCTGGGCAACAGCGGGGTGGATGACGTCACAGGCCAGCGCTGCATCAGCTGAAGGAGGAACGTACACACCGATAATGACGGCGTACGTGAATTCCCGGGGCAAATAATAAGGCCTCATCCCCACAGTCAACAGTTCAATGTCCGGGGTACAGAGACGTTCCTTCACGTGAACATGTCCGGGATTACACCACCTCTCACTCACATACAGTACAATCCCTCCTCCTTTCTTCTTTCCGCTGCTTATCACATCCCTGTCCGCCCGAACAGTGCTGAAGCCGGGAATCGCCACGCTGTGGTCCAGGATGTTTGAGTGAAGCCATGTCTCCGTGAAACACAACATACTGCACTCACGATATTCCCTCTGAGACTTTATCAGCGCGGCGAGCTCGTCCGTCTTGTTCCCCAGAGACCTCACGTTTCCCATGACGATCGCCGGTACAGCCGGTCTGTGTCTCCTCTTCTTCCCCCTCCTCTTCACTCCGGCTCTGCAGCCACGGCGTCTCCTCAGCAGCTCCTTCAGGACCTCAGGTCTGGCTCCGGGTAGCAGTGCAGGTTCACACAGCAGTGCAGGTTTACACAGCGCAATCAGCTGGTCGCGTGTGTAAACAATGCGCTCAATGATGCGCTCCTGTCCCTCCGTTGCTAGGGTTAGCATAATAAACATAAAAGTGCCACAAGCTCGTCCGTCTTGTTCAAAAAGACAAAATAGTTTTAAAAAAAAGGAAGTGTCCATCTTCTCACTGTCTCTTGAGAAGAATTGCCAAAAATCACATCGAAAATCAAAACAGAAATACAAAAAAAACTTGGAAGCCCACGGGAGCTGCTGCAACAGGCTGCCACCTAGTACGGCGCCATAGCAACAACAATATATATATAGATATAGATATAGATATAGATATGGATATATATATATATATAGATATGGATATATATATATATATATATATATATATATATAGATATGGATATATATATATATATATATATGGTTGTAACGTTATCTATCTATCTATCTATCTATCTATCTATCTATCTATCTATCTATCTATCTATCTATCTATCTATCTATCTATATATATCGGGATGTAACGTTCGAGTTCGAGTCTGAAACCACGTGATCGGCCCCGATTTCCGATCACGTGATCGGATCGGGACTTCCCTAATACATAACCCATTCTCACTTTTCTTATCTTAACTCATAGTATCTCAAGAAATAGTCATCCATCCAATCATCCTGCTCATACAAAGACTTATACATATATACAAGTGTTCTATTTACCCAGGGATGTAATTAAACCAGAAGTGAAGATAGATGCAAGACAAATGCATTTTCGGCATCAACCGTTCTTGGACAAAGTAGCTCAGGTTTATCAAAACCTCAGCTTAAAAAAGAAAAAACATAAGTGTTTTTTTTAACTAACTGTAAATATACTGTGGAAAAATAAGTAGTGTTAGAAAGAATAATCTAAAATGAGTTAGCGCAGACGACAATGTTGAAGCTGAATAAAATAAACAGCAGCTAATGAGCGCTCTTTTGGGAAAACACAGCTAAACTGGTAAACATGGTTCTATTGAGTACTTATTTTTTTCTTCTGTATTGAGTTGCCTCTACGTACCCTTTAGAGCTACTAGTGTGTGAAGTTGCCGAATAGCTCGGTGAGAGGGCTGTAATCATGACCTTTATGAAGAGGGTTCTACCTAGCTGTTCAGTTTGAGGTTTGGAGAACCCTTGAGGGCTAATGTAAGTTAAAGGCTGTAGTGGACCAAACACAGGAATATAGGAAGAAACACAATTATTTTATTAACATTGTGATGCTTTAATTGAAAGGCCCTATATGCCTGTGTTGGAGTGTTCAGAGGTACACAGATCTAATGACCTCTGACCTTAAGGAGGGAGGATGTCAAGATAGACAAGGGATAGACCTGAGATATCTAAACTCATCCAACCCACTTTGGAATAGCAACAACTTTATTTGCTCTTCAGACAGAGACTACATCCACAAAGATGGACCATTAGAACTCTCAAAGGCTGTACTTTGTGGAGGATAACGAATATTCCTCTTTGAGTGTTTCACCCTGCTCCACCCTGATCTATCTATCTATCTGTCTATCTATCTATTGATTCATTTTCAATTGATTCATTATTCAATAGAGATGATGTCCCTTGTAATGAGTGCTTAATCATATTCTACATATGTGGTGAGAATGCTATGAGGCTATTTTGTGACACTCACCTGATCCAGCACCTTCAACCACATGAAAAATTCACACCAGGAATTATGCGAAAAGGTAGCCCATGAACTTTCCAGCATAAAAATGAAAATACTTCAGTTCACTATTCACACATCAGATGGCTTCTGATGATGCTAGTATTTTAAGATCTCTATATAAAAGCTCACCACCCACACTGAGTAACTTTAAAACTATAGACAAAGAGTTTATTTCCACCATCTGGTTTATCGATATGTTTAATAGATTTACATTGATCACAATAATACATTGTTCAGTGTGATCAGTTCGATACCCCTGGCAGTTTTAGTGTCAAGCTTTTCTTGTTTGGTTCCGATTTGTTTGTAAAGATGAAACTTTGAAGTCCAAGCTCTAGACTACAGCTACTGCTACAATTTGCATACAAAAACACCATTTGTAAGAGCAGTCTGAGATAAAACACATGCTAAAAGCTCAGTGTGGGAGCTTAACTCTTAACTGTAGTAGTATTCGGGTTAGGGTGGAGAAAGTCTAACCCTAACCCAGGTGGAGAAAGTCTAACCCTAACCCAGGTGGAGAAAGTCTTACCCAACAGTTTGGACGAGATATATGCTGCCAATAGCTGCACTTCCATCAATCAGAACTGGTAAATTCTACGAACTACCGTTGGCTGAAACATTAATACAAATACACCTGCAGTGACCGAAATAATGGACAATACTTAAGATGAGTAATCCAGAACAACAAAGTGCTGAAAACAGCATGTTGATATTGTTGAATATATTAAATTAATGTACTAACGTGGCGAAGTGGCCCAAAGCCAATTTCATAGCTAGTTTCAGACCAAAAAAGTTGTTATTTTTCCGTCCAGGGCCCACATTGTATAAACATTTACTTGCACTCACATGTGCACCCCTGGGAGTATAGGTTTTACAATGAGGTGGGGCCAGGTGCATTGCTACCTTAGAGCAGCAAAAAGCAACTCTGCCATAGAACAACAAAACGCTAGTCTAAATTTAAAGGCACAGTACTTTCCCTGCTGTTTAAAGTGCGCATTATTTAGATAGTAAGATGCATATACACACGAGGGTTCACAAAGCGTGTAAAAAGGGAGGCACTTCAGTTATTTTAAATATTTCCATGTGTTCTGTATTGTCACTGTAAGAAATGCTGTGGCACATCTAAGCAGAAAATGTAAAAGCTAAAGTTATGAAATGACAGGACAGAGGAAAGTCTCCAGTGGAAACATGATTAAACTTGATTTAAGTAAACTTATTAAATACTTATTACACTTATTTGTTTAATTTAACTACAAAATTAAACTACTTAAATATTTTTAGACAGCTCTGATGGAGCTCAGGATTAATCAGGACGACTGCTATGTTCCACACAATTTGGCTGTACGAATGTGAACTGTGTGTGAATTTAAGATGTTTTGAAGAACAACAAATTTCAATTAAAATGAAATGCTTAAAAGATCTGTTTGACTGAATTGGTGTATTGAAACTGCAATAATAACGCACGCTGGCTCGCTTGATGGAGAAACACATATTGCTGCTGGGGATCGCTGTGAAGTCAAACAGAGTCATTGATGGGACAGATGATTGGGGAAGGGCAGAGCAGGGGGCATCCCACAGCCAAGGATCACATACCTGTCCCTTAGAGAACACCAATATTACTTTCCAAATATCAACATGCCAGGTCTTGGCACACATGGCTCTTCAAGGGAATCGGAGATGGCACTTGAGATAGGTTTAATTTATGCTTCATCCAAAACACAGCCATTGTTTTCAGACCTGAAGTTAGGTTCATTTGGTCCAGACCAAGTCAAAAGTATACATTGTTTCATTTTAGTTCTGGCCTGGTTCCTGTTCACATTGACATTTTACAAACAAACCAAGAAGATAAACATGAAGTCATACAGACTAGCATTGATTGGGCAGTTTTGCTGTTTGTCATCATGCATCATAAGCTGATCATCATGTCACACAGGGAAATGAAATGCCACAGCAGCTTATTCAGCCCTTTAATGCTTCTGATGTGTATTTATGTTCTTTGGAGTCAAAAGAGTTCATGAAGAAAAACAAGTCATTATAAGCATTATTAATATTTTTAGACTGCAAAGCAACTGCATGTTGAATAATGACAAACAGGCAGAGACTGGATGAAAGGAAGGTGTTTTGTACACTAATGAATTGGGGCTGATATCCAAAATGATTTCCAGGTGATATTTTATTTCATATTACAATAATGATATAATATCAATATTTAGCCCAGTCCTACTCATACATATTAAACTGTATGTCTTTTTGGTCAGCACGGTTAATAATCCAGTTAACATGCATTAATGATTTCCAGTGCAGTCTGTTAATATTCAGTCAGTGGACTTATTGTTGGTGACTGGGATGTGTTTATCTAACCCCAGGGTCTCTATGTCACTTCTCCATGACATGCCAGCCCTGTTTTTGTTCCTGTGCTTTCTTAATAGAGTTTCCGGTCCCCCACGGCTGTCAGATTGCTTGGTTATCATCAGAAGAGGATTATTTGTGTCTGGCATTCAGTGTTTTGTGGCAGTTATCCAGTGGGATGCTTGCAGGGATACTGTCTAAGGGCCTGGAGAGGAGGCGACTCCAACATGGTGTGGGGAGTTAACCGCTGAAGATGGACGGCCAACACCACAGAATTTCTCTAAACCATTTTATACTGGATCACTTTGTACACGGTGCAAAGAAAAGGGAGGCATGTTATGCATTTTGCCCGGTACAGGCTTGGTTTGTAGCTTGATCCCTGCAGAGTGGTGTAATAGTACAAACACTGCCTAAAAAAACTTGAGAGACAAGAGACATTGGACAGTGAGTGTTAGCCCACACCCTCTAAACACAGACAAAGTTACAAGACAAGCTAACTTGTAATGTTTTCTGAAAGCAGATGTTTGTACAGTTTAATATTTACACTATGCAATTTTGCATTTTTTCCTCAGATTTCTGCCTCCAAAACTGTACATATTTTTTTGCACAGTTCAGTGTTTACATCGTGTTGTTCTATCTTGGAAGATCAAACGATAACCCTGTTTTTTTTCAGACTTCAGTCCTTATAGTCTTCAAACTGGCAGCATGATCAAATTACACTGAACAAAAATATAAACGCAACACTTTTGTTTTTGCTCCCGTTTTTCATGAGCTGAACTCAAAGATCTAAAACTTTTTTCTATATACACTAAAGATCCATTTCTCTCAAATATTGTTCACAAATCTGTCTAAATCTGTGTTAGTGAGCACTCCTCCTTTGCCGAGATAATCCATCCCACTTAATAGGTGTGGCATATCAAGATGCTGATTAGACAGCATGAATGTGTCTACATGGTGTGCCTTAGGCTGGCCACAATAAAAGGCCACTCTAAAATGTGCCGTTTTGCTTTATTGGGGGGGTCAGAAAACCAGTCAGTATCTGGTGTGACCACCATTTGCCTCACATCTCCTTCGCATGGAGTTGATCAGGTTGTTGAATGTGGCCTGTGGAATGTTGGTCCACTCCCCCTTAATGGCTGTGCGAAGTTGCTGGATATTGGTATGAACTGGAACACGCTGTCATATACGTATCGTATCCAGAGCATCCCAAACATGCTCAATGGGCGACATGTCCGGTGAGCATTCTCATTTGATATCATCAAGGACATTAATGAATTTATTGAAAGGAAAATTTGCCAGGAACGTGCTGTTTATTCAAAGAAAGAACTTTTATTATAGAACGTTTATTAGCATAAACACAAACACACAACTATGTACAAAGCATAATCTGCCCACACAACAAATGGGAAGCTCACGAGAAGCCCAAAATCCTCCAGCACCGTGAAGTGTCTGTTTGCCGCCTCGGAGCTGTCAGTAACTGGAGGCCTTCTGTCTAAATTTGGTCCGTTTTGCAGACGTCTGTGGTGCGCTGCCCTGGACTTCGGAATCGCCTCTAATCTCGACTGCAGCGTGGCACAGAGCTCGGTGAGCTCCTCGCTGCGAAAGGACGGAGGTTGCACAATCCATCCAGACACCCGCCATCTTCCTCATCAGACATCATGTCTATGGTGGCGCACTTCCAAAGGTCCACCTCATCCTCAGCTAGCACTCTGTCTCGCTTCCAGCAGCTGTAAAAACAATTAATAAAGACAATCAGTACTGTGCGATGCACTGCGTATGGACACAACGCATATATTAATGCACCTGAAAAATGGATCTAATCTAAAAAAGTCTTACCCTCTTTGTTCTCGATTGACTCCGAGCTGAACTCTTCACAGCTTCAGCCTGCGATGCAAGATCTGGTTGTTTGTACCTGAAACTCCTGCGTACTGTCTTGTAATGTCTTACAGGCAGCTGGAAAACAACTAAATGAGAGTAGTATGAATAAAAAAAACGTAAGTCACTGTAAAATTAAACAAGGAAGGAGAAAACAGTAAAAGTTACTTACACAAAACGGCGTCATTATCAGCATCATGTAAATCTGGACTTGCAGACAAAGCTCCGAGCAAATAGGAGGTCACAGCCTCGTTATGAGGCGAGGTTACACTTAATAAGAGTTACTTTTCAACTTCTTAAAACATTCAGAACCCATGAAATTAGATTTTAAAGTCACATTTGAAATAGAACCTGTTCCCAGGAGAGAAAAAAAAAAAAAAATAAATAAATAAGTTTGTGTATCTTTTTTTTTACATAACATTGGCCATTGCTAATGACATACACAGTATTTAATCTAGCATACTTTCATTAAATAAATCAAATCAATTCATTATAGCTAATTACTTTTTGAACGTAACGTGCCCAACACTGTCCCTCTCTCACACACAGACACACGCCGCATGTTTGCTGTTTGAGACACTTACATGTTTATTTCAGTTGCTATTTTATATTACAAAAAAATAGAATTGTTTTAATAACGATGATTAATAATGAAAAATTAGACAAAAGTGATAAAATGAAAACACAACCATCCATCCCAGTCGTTTTACCATTCCATTTCACCAATTTCTCTTTGTCCTTCAAATATTCAACAAAATTTAGTATTGTGATATAAAAACCTATGGAGTAAGAGAGCTATCAAAAAGATGTGAGCATGATTCTAACCATTCATATTCGTAATGTCAATAAAATTGTTGAACACAAAATTCTACTGTCATATACGCCAGTCTGAGAAATTGTTTGGGTTAGGATTGTTTTCATGTGAGTATGAATCTAAAAGCTGTGAGTGCGAAGTCTTGTGAGTACAACACTAATGTCTACGACTACGAAGTCTTCACTGTGAACACGAATTCAAGTTTGTGAGTACGAGTAGAAAAGTGTTGAAATGACGTCAGGTAGGTCACAAGGGAAAATAATCGAACCCTGATTACTCCAAACACGCATGCGCCAAAGCCAAAGATGGCAGCAGTGGACCGGGTGGAGCTGCCAGCTCAGGTGAAGCATCACAGGTAACCCCGATTACTCCAAACGTTGCACTGTACCTGTCCTCTGTGAGGGGGCCGAGGTCGAGAGGCGAGCTGCCTGAATCTGACCGGACTGAGACCCCATGACCAAGAGAAAGATTTCCTGATACTGTAGTGGAATTACAAGGTCCAAAAGACTGAAGCCATCCGGCGCCCAGTGAAGAAAAAGAAGGAAAGAAGAGGAAGAAAAACGCGAAGAAGATACAGGTACAGTAACGTCAATGTTATGAAGCGAAAGGAAACTAATAGTTTAATGCATCGTTACCAACATCTTTGTTGCAGCTGAGTATTAGCTTGCTCGCTTGCTTCGGGCGATAGCAGCACTGTTTAATAATCAGTAAGTAGTTAGAGTCGACATGTGTTAATGTTACTCCACCTTAAATTCATCAGAAACATTTAGAAAGTTAATGTTAGGCCCACTAGCGGAACAAATCAGAGCCAGGGGGCGGGGCAAATGACCGGGCCCTTTAAACCCAAATATTAAAGCTCATGATAATCATTTTACAACATACACATGCCCGCAACAGCGGGGCTTACAAGCTTCGGCACCACGGAGAGCGACTATGTCATTTGGAAGTCCATCAAGCGGACATGAAGTATAACAAACCAAGAGAACAACAAAAACATTAGGCTACATGAACAGTAATAATAAACAACACAAATTCAAAGCAGTTCAGCACCACGGATAGCGACCGTATCATTTTGACACCCACTTTAACTATTTCAACTCAGAGTCTGTATCAGTAGCTATAAAGTTTAGTGAAACTGGCACAGCGGCCCACATGTTCACAAACACAATTTCAATATGAAGTAGCCTACTGTAGGCCTACTCACCACTATTTAAAGGGCATACGACGAGCCTTGCGCTCCGCAAACTCGTCCACGATGCTCTGTATGTCAATTTTCTTTGCTGACTCATTCTTTATGGACAACATGGCAAGTCCACTTAGTCTCTCCTGTCCCACCGTGCTCCTCAAGTGGTTTTTAATGAGTTTTAACTTGGAGAATGAGCGCTCAGAGGTTGCAACGGTGACGGGAAGAGTCTAAAATAAAAGGCGGGCGGTGCAAACGTCACTGAATGTAGAAGTTACTGCTGGATGGTTGACAAGGAGCATTTTTGCAAGATCTGCAACAGACTTTTGTTTTGTTATCTGGTCCCTGAAAGAGGTTCTAAAACAAGGCAGCTGGCCAGGGAAGCTGGGGGCGATGTCCCGACTGTAGTGCTCACTAAGCCGCCGGGCAGCTTGGTGTAACTCATCTCCTGCTTGCAGAAGTGTGTTGGGGTGAATTGCCTCAAACATATTCACAGTTCCTTTTAAGCTGGTGAATCTTTGGGACAGTTGCTGGATGATAATATCAAGACAGGCATTGAAAATGTTCACCCGAAAGTTGCTCTCTGCGTCAGTGAGGCGGCTGTCTTCAGAAAGTTCATCAAAGTGACGCTTAAGTTTTCTGGCCCTGGTTGCTTCAAACTGTGTTTGACTTCCCCATTTTGTAGCTGGAGCAAGAGTGGCAGACTTAGCCTCATCAAATTGCTCCCTAAACTTCATCAAAACACTGATGGCATTTTGCAGAAGAGTAGATGCTTTCAGAAGCCCATGGGCCCCTCTTAAGGATATATCTTTTAATGTTGGCATCCTGGATGTATTCAGCAAAATTGGCCCAGCGCGGGTGAGGAGGAGGGCTGCTGGTCAGGCACCAGGTCTGGCTCTACCCTGGAGCAGCTAGCAACTGCTGAGTCCCTGACATCACCGCTATACCGCTGTGAGAGAAAGAAGGGGATCTAAGCTAGGCGGCTGGGCTACTACGATTTACAACCAAAAACAGTTTACAACTAACTCACACATTGTGTATAGTGATTGTTAGAATTGCTAACTGTAATTAACCTGGTTCCCTGGCTGTGCTGGCAGTTTCAGCGGGCCTGAATCGCTGCCAACAAAAAAGTCGAGTTTTTGTAACTTGGCTTTTCCTTGCTCTCTTGTTTCCTTTTCTTTTTCACTTTGCCGCTCCACTTTTATGTTTATATAAAGTGCCACTCATGTTAACTTAGTCCGTAAAAATCTGTTGACAAGTGACTGATGATGACGTTGGTGGACGGTTGGTGACGCAAAATACACTTAGAGACAATATTAGCGATCCATTTGTAAATTTGCGCGTCATAAAGTTAAATGTGAGAGTGAAAATAAAGCCAGTCATGCAGCACAACATTTTATTCAATATTTTACACCTACTACATCACTAAAGTCAGTTGGTCTTGTAAAGTTTTTAGCAACCATGACTCAACCCTGACTGGGACAACCTATATAACCCCTGTATGAATCTGTATGTCAGGTGATATTAAACAGCCTGTGCCCATACTCCGGGCTCCTTTGGGCACAAGTCATGTGATAGCCCGCCTTCTCCAGCTCCCCTGAACCGTGGTAGAGGACCGGCTTCCTCAAGTCCCACCTCCCATCTGGGCCCCTCTGGGACCCGGGCCGGGGGTGCCCCGCCTCTGATTAGACCTGTTCAGGTGTTATTTTACCTGTTGGCTGTTTTCCTGCTTGTATGTCAGTTAAAATTCTATTAGTTTTCCATCCCCTTTGTAACAGGGTCGTTGTAAGCCTTTGTTTTATTGTGTCACAGTGTATTTGTTAAAGTTTACATCAGTGTTAAAGTGCAGTTACAGTGTATTACTGATAATACTTCACACAGCTTTCCCATATCATTCATAGGTGAAATATATATACACTCTGCACTTGCACTCTGGTTAGACTGAATTGCATTGCAATAACAATAAAGTTGAATGAATCTTATCACACGTCTATATTAGTCTTATGTATAGCACACATCAGTTTATTTTACATTTTATTAAAATGTAACATGCAGTGGTCACATATACTTCTCTTCTCTCTTCAGATGCACTTTAACATATTTCACCAGCAGCCCAGTGACACAGCAGCAGGTGCTCCTGTCCCTCTACCTCAGCACAGCAGAGTGACGCAGCATCAGGACTAAAGGCTGACTGGCCATCTCTTCTAACTGACAAAGTGACATGAGAGTTAGTTCACATAAAAAAGCAGTTACACATTTCCCAAAAACAAAGATGGGAGAGTGTCAACATGACTTTTGTAACAGAGTCTTCATCAATGCTGAAAAAATCCAAAGAAGCTGGCTGATGTACTCAAACAGAAATGATAGCTCGCACTGCTTCTGCTGCTAAATGTTTTCTCCAAAAGAATACAGACTTAATAAGAAGGGCTAAAGGACTGGAACAATGCAAGCCACTTGCTGAAGAGTCACGAGGATAGCAGGGAGCACAATACCCACATGGCAACATGGAGGTCGTTTTGCAAAGCGGCTGACAATAGATAAGAGATAATATGTTTGCACAATGCCTTATTTATATTGTATTTATCACTTGTTTCTTTCTTCAGTTTTTATTTGGTGTGATATTTTTGACAATTTTTGACAATAAAATCTTGAATACATACATGCAGTTTCTGTGTGAGTGTATGAACATTGATTGTGAAATTGACTGCGATGCAAGGGGGCGCCGGCTAAGATCTTGCCTAGGGCCCCAAATTACTATACAATAACATGTATATTCAATATTTATTTATTTGAAATAACATGGACTATATCATGGACTTACAGACTTAAATGAAATGAGAATTGTGTGGTCAACTGTGTCAAAAGCCGCAGTAAGGTCTAAAAGCATAAGAATGGCAGAATCACCGGAGTCAGTAGTTAATAAAAGATCATTAAAAACCTTTAAAAGTGCAGACTCAGTGCTATGTAAGGCTGTAAAACCAGACTGAAAAATCTCAAGAATGCCATGTACTTCTAAAAAGGGCTGCAGTTGTACAAGTACCGTTTTCTCTTAGATTTTAGAGATAAATGGAAGCTTTGAGATGGGTCTATAGGTAGAAAGGACTGAAGTCTCTAGATTTGGTTTCTTTAACAGGGGTTCCACAGCTGCTTCTTTAAAATATGCTGGGACCACACCTGAAGCAAGACTGCTATTTATCATTTTTTGGACATTAAGTCCAATAGTCTCCCAGACCTCTTTAAAGAGGCGAGGAGGAACAATGTCTGTTGGACAGGAGGAGGGTTTAAGTTGAGTGACAATTTTTGTGAGAGTTGAAAGCGACACAGGCTCAAACCGGTTTAAGACAGTTGAGCAAGTGACGGGTATGGAAGAGTCAAAAGAGGGGAGTGAAATATGAGTTCTGAATCATGCACATCATGCACACGTCTTTTTGACAGCTATCTTACTCCATAAAAACCCACCTCATCTTGTATCTCTCTATTACATTTTTTTTTATTATACAAAAACACAGCTCAATGAATATTAAATTGCTTGTCATCTTTAATAAAACAACTCCACATTCCTTAGTGAGGAAATCATAATGACTACTGACAGACCCATTGTTACTCTCCTAACACAGGCTACTGTGCCCTTGAATCCTGACTTAGATATACGAGATATGAGAGGAAACAATCCTCAACAAGTTCCCTGTTTTGGTCTGCAATACTTGAGATCTTTAATTTGAGCCTTTAGTCTATAACTGAAGTTTGGTAAGAATTGAACAGGCCCTATTATTCATGTCAGGACTAAAGGATTGTAAATATATGTGAACAACAGGGTGCAGGAGGTGATAACAAGCCTAATTTATGCTGATGTTGTGCTATAAAGTATTTATGGATGCTGTTAGTGATTGTCGGCGTTGTATTGCCATCCCAGCAGCTATAAAAAAAAATAAAAACAATTCTAAAACCATTTAAGGTGAATGTCAGACGCAAACAGGGACATGTTCCAAGCTTTAATCCCAAGCCGGCAGAGGACTGTTTGTCTTGTATTCTGTAAAAGAGCTCAGGCTCATTTAATTTCCTTTCACCTCTAATTTTCAGTTCCATAATGGGACCTTGGTGTCCAGATGGCATGTAGTTCGATACCTCTCATAAGGTTGGTTTGGGGGTTTGGTGGGGCTTTGAACATCACCTTCTTCTAGGATCGCTGTGGGAATGCATCGGAGACCTTTTGTTCATTTTTCAGATTTCTCAGATACAATCTAAAGGCTCGCTGTTCACTTTCTTAAATGAGATTCAAGTGACCTTGGAGAGCATTTGCTGTCTTAATGAACATCATTGGTATTCGTCTAGGGCATGGCTTAGCCAGATTGATCTGTAGTGGATTCCCTTGGTTTTTCGCTAAGATCTGTGCATTTCAACAAGGGCTGTCCAAGGCTGCTGGATGAGTAGATGGACTTTGAAGTGAGGCTTTAGATTACAGAGAGCGCAGCTGGATCCATAGTCTTCCCACATGTCCACCACTAACCCCCTCATCCTCCTGAGCACCAGTCTCCAGTCCACCAAGGAGCCCAATCCTGTTGCTGTAGAAACTGTGAGTTGTGCAGTTTTCCTGCATTTCGTGCTCTCTTTTTTAACTTGCATTCAACTTATATCAGCTTCTATTAAATTACTATTACAGTATTTGCCATTTTTGCAAAATATCTGCCTGCTTTAGCAATATATTCTGCTTTATTTATTTTTATTTTATTTTTTAACACCCAAGAAAAGGACCAATGTACATAATACCATTTCCCACTTCCATCATTGGATCATCTGATTTTTTTCATCCCTTCTGCATGCAATTTGTTTGTAGATCCTAGGAGGTTCCAATGGTTTCTACGGCTCTCATTTGTCTGTGATGGAATGATTGGAACACAAACTACTTTGTCACAAAAAAACTTTTATGAAGTTTGGTTTAGAATTGAATTTATTATATGTCCATTATGGGTTTATTGTGGAAACATGACCCAACCTACTTGATCGGAAATACACACATACTTGAAATTACCAATTTCTGTGATTATACAAAATCGTGTAAATCAGATTTTCTCATGGCAACTCGCAGCACACAAACCTTGACTGTACAATGAAATACACACTGTGACCACACAAACCTGTACAAAAACACTGGCCTTCGGGTAAATAGCATCTGCCTTAGCATTTTAAGTGGCAAAATGGACATACTACACTTCTCACACAATTATTCTGACTAGTTTCTTTTGAAAATGTGTCATCCTGAGATAATGAATAAAGAACATTTTAAATAAAATATTTTAAATTCATAAAATTGTTAATTATGACCATGGAGAAATGATCAGTAGATACAACTATCATGTAATACGACTGCATCTTTTTACCTTTGGAAAGACACTGCCTCCTCTAACCGCATATTACTGATAGATACTCCATTTATCCCTTGGGGGAAATTAGCATGTCACAGCAGCAGTACACACATAAAACACATGGTTAAAAGAATAGTATACAAACAAATTTCAAATGCATGGACTAATGCAAAAGTGATACAACCAAAATGTTCAACAGTTACTTAAATTAGATTTTTCTCCTCTTAAGCACTACTTGCTGTCCCTTAAATGCAAAAAAGACAACTTAATGTCACATTCTTTCTTTCTCCATATTTTGTTCTAAAAAAGAACAAAAAAGAAAGATGCTCTATCTCAATACCACACTGTGGTGCCTCATGCAACAATAATGGGGAGTTTTTGGTTAAATGTGGCTATCAATGATCATTAATGATTATCAGGGATAATTATTAATTATGATAAATAATTCGATCCAATTGTTGATCTGTTAGTTCGCCTCAAGAGCACCACTCTTCAAGTTCCAATTCACCAAATCTGTCTCTTAAAAAGGCACTAAACTATCAGTTTGTAACTGATTAATAATTAACTACAACCAAAATTACCACAACAGTTGTAATAGTCAAATGATTTTGGAGGCGTGTGTGTAGAGAACTTGAGGGCAGGCAGCCCTATGGGGAGAGAGGTGGAGAAGAGAGAGAACAAAGGCTGGAGTTTTGACTATCAGTGGGGGGGTCTGTCACCCCGGCGAATCTTAGCTCAAAGCTGGGTCTCTCTGCAATCTTTGCACCTAGGTGTGAAAACTGGGGAATTCTAGGAAATTATGTACAGTTACACAGTGGCTGTTTTATACACTGCACACAATGGGCTAATTTCTGGAATTTCTGAATCTCTCAATCCATGTGAAACAACCTCCAAAGACAATGGACACAGTCCTCACTAGGGATGTATACCGAGGACCGGTACTTTTTGGTACCAGCTCCTAATTGGGTCGGTACCAGGGTACCGTTAAGATTCTGGACAAAACGGTACTGTTATCGGTACTTTTAAAAAAAAAAAAAAAAACTTTTTTTTGATGATTTCTTATCGGTTATTGACATGGATGGTTTCTGAACGTCTACCCAACCGTAATGACTATAAACGTAACAACACACTCCGTTACTTGACGTCGCAGAAACAAAACCGGGTGGCGCTGTCACAGCACTGCAGTCTCGCTTTGTTATAGCAATCAAAAAAAGTAACCGGATGTTATATTGATAGTTCGGTACTTGACTTCCTGTCTGCTTGGTGCTAAATTCAGCTGAATTGCTGCGTCGTGCTCCGGCATCCGCCATATAAAAGTCCTGGTTATCTGTTCCGGAGTATTTGTAGTTACATAGCTTCTGTTCTGTTGAATCTTCATTATTACCTTGTAGTAATAAAAGGTTGAATCTTTTGACATCTTGTAAATTTTTTTTTTTTTTTACACAAAATTACATGTTGTAGTATCGATAAGAGTATCAATAAGTATCGGTACCAATAAGGAGTATCAGTATCGGTATCGGTATCGATAAAATCCTAACGATATACATCCCTAGTCCTCACAGAGGACTTCAAGTCAGGGTTGAACAAAAGTTGCCTCACCAAGAGAGCAGAATAGTACTTTCTGTTGCAGCTGAAGATGTCAAAGAGATGACACGATCCCCGATAATGACTTGCTTCATCTCTCATATCCAGAGACAGTATTTTCAGCAGCAAGGATAATTGTGCAGTCTTCTTGCAGTTGCGTCCTCTCTTAGATGCCTGCACTTTAATAGCTATGACAGTTTGTTGAGTGCAACAGGTATGCGGGTACATTTTCCAAACCAGTGACCAACTCACTAGCATAAGTCAGACGATATTCTAAATGGGTGAGGTACTCTTTTGTGTTGTGCATTCGGAAGCTTCAGCTCACTTGGACCCTTTTAACTTTGAAAATAGTCTTAATTTATTTGGATAATATCAAGAAATATTCCTACTTTTAATCATCAAGTAGCAGACAGCTTTTTGCGGTGGCTGAACTCAGTCATGGAACTTCAGTCAATGTATCAGGTCAAGTCAACCTTTGTGTAAGCAGACTCTGGTTGGGGGTTTCCTAATCTCCCTGCTCATCTGTTCGTCCTTTCTGTCTCTGATGCCTTTTTCCCACTCTAATCTTATTTCCACTGCTAATGCCTGATTCCCGTAGATGGTGTGCTGACAAGGCACATTGTGATAATGATTCATGTACACAACCAAATGGGATCGCTCAAACATCCCTCACTCGGGGAGAGAGGGCTCCCTGATAAGATTTTCAAACAGGCTTCCCTCGCGATAATAGGTTTAATGTAGGATGCAAGTATTTGTTTACCGCTAGCTGTTACACAGTGGACATTTAAAGATGTTTTTAGTAGACAGATCGATGTCAGCATGCCTGTACTCCTGTTACAGTCTACACATGCATAAGACCAGACGTGTGTTTTATGTGTGCTGAATTGTTACATTTTATATGCTTTATGTGCAGTGTGTGCACATTGTCAGAGGGACAGCAGACATATAAAACATCAGAACTGAGGGTAATATTTCTCTCATGTTGGGCTGATCCAGAGATTGCTTATTTTTTCCTGAATAATAGATCTAGAATGTAGATGAAGAGAGCTGTTGGTCCATAATTTAAAGAGTAGAAAAGCAACTTGAATTCCAACATGATGGAAAGCAACAGAAATGTGTTTTCTTTGTAATTTCACAAGACTACATCTTGAGGACTGCATCTCCATCACTGGAACCTATTTCTTATACTATTTGAGTATTTTGAATATCCTAACCCTAGCCCTAACCAGTGTAATGCCATAATTTAAGGACATTTCTGGCTACTGGAGCAGTAATGAAAGAATTACATTGGCTCCACAAGAGAATGTAATGGAAAATATTTAGAAATGGAACATATAAAGTGCTGTTAACTGTTAAGTCTTTTCTATCACTAGAATCAAAGTGTCGCCTTTAGATTTCATCATTATTCACCAATTCACCAACACTCTCCATGAATGCACTGCAATGCACAGACATATGGGAAAATGACAAAAAAGTGAAGAGATAGTGACAGAGGGATAGCCAGAGACAGAGGGAGAAAGAGCTTGTGTTGCAAGCCACAAACAGCTGTTTAAATTCTCTGTGTTCAAAACAAAAGCTTGCTAAAAAATGTTCTTTTCAGTATTAGTGTGTGTGATGATTGATTGTTGAAGGGCTGTGTGACGCACCAAAATCTTGCCTTTTTTTTTGTAGCTGTTTGTTTTGCTCGGATACTTGAGCCTTGATTTTCGAAACAGTAGATTTATGTTGTTATTTAGCCTCTCTGAAATGTTAATGTTAACTGTTTCTGGGGGTAACAATAGTTTTAGTTACTTCAGCAATCCTGCAATTGATGCGCTTCCACGTACATCCATGCACGTGTCATGTTTAGTAGTGGTGTTACCGGAAATAGGGCTCCCTTGAAAGCCACTGTGTAATTTGTACCCTGGAGATAATTATATTGAGTGGCACTGCTGTAGACTAACTTGGTATCGGGGTCGACCACAGCAGATCTGAAATGCTCTCTACCCTAAGTCAAAGCTGCGTCTGTCATTTCACTGGCTAGCACATGTGTCTGTGCTGGTGACCAGAGAAAGCCCAGTTTTTTAAGACTTGTGTTCAGCCATACTTTTGTAGTTTCTGGCTAAACCTTTGGAATTTAGAATTTAGTTTAATTCCTATGTACCTTTCCACTTCCTGTTAAAAAGCAGCATCGGCCTTCTCAATGTGTGTCAGATTCAGGGCGACCTGGAATATCAACATACGCTCAATATTACTGCCACTTTCAAAACAACAGAAGAAGCCTGCGTGTTGTGTTAATATGTCCGTATTGACACACAACCTCCCTAACATCTGTTCAGTCTTTAAAGTGCCTGACTTTAATGGAATCATTCTCTCAGTATTTGATGCGGTAAACTGTTGCCTCATGTCAATCTATGCTATTCTAAACTTAATTCCCTTATATGACTTAGTTAACCCTCTTTTTACGTATTGATGTACTCTTTTAAGAGGATAACAATATTCCTTTCGTTTCAGTGACTGTTATGTACCTTCTTTATGCAGTCTTACTGTAGCTAAGTGCACTTGAAATACATCACAGGACAATTATGTGTCCAATTAATTACCCTAAAATGTATTAGAAAAGATTTTTCTAGAAAAGAGAAAAATTATATTCAACCACCCAAATCACAAAAAAACACAGTTAAAGCTGCAGTTTGGAAAAAGTGAACTTAGCCAGAAAATTTTAATGAGCACAACTCCCAGGTCCCTCCTTCTTCCTCTCTGCTGCTTTGCTTTGCAGCACTGCCTTCAGAGCCCCTCCCCACAAGATGGCGCATTCACAATGGGTTGAGTGCTCATTGCTCTGGTAGGGCACTGGCAACATAATAAGCCCTCATTGTTCTATTTCTGATCAGTAAAACTAAATTACAATGAAGAGTGCCTCATGCCGAGTCACTGTCCTGAGAAACAAACGATATTTCTCACATTGCGGTAGACAGAGTTACCAGCTAATTATTACCTGGTGCAACACGCCATGCTGCCTCTCTGAAGCATGAGTAACATTATTTCTCAAAACAAATTCAACCACTTCAGAGCGTCCTGAATAGAAACTAACATTATAACCGCCCGGTCACTTGAAAGACACTTTTGCTAACCAGTAGCTATAAAGACAAAGCTAAACACCAGCGTTGGCAGACAAGCTAACAAGCTAGATTTACTAACAAGCTACGTAGCTCGACTGCAACATCGCAAGGCGATATGTGCTATTGCGAGTATTACTGTAACCACAGCCATCGTAGCCTTGTGGTTAAAACATAGAATGAAACATATAAAGCAGGGGTTCTTACTTGTCCAGCAGAAAACAGCTTACTCTACGTTGCTCTTGAGTCCTTACAAATCCCGCAGCTCCCTCCACCTCTGAATGACGCTCCGATATGTATCCTAGATTTCTCTCTGGCTCGGTCCAGTTCTTTGTTTTTACACTGCTTTTCTTCGTCAGCCTTCTTATTTCTTCTCTTTGACGTGGGTGGACCCACAGACAGTGGATTTTTTCACAGCTGATCGTATTCTACTGTCAGATCATAATGACAATTTAAGCAAATATTACAAAAAATTGTTACAGACTACAGCTTTAACTCAAAATTTAGATTTTTTTCTGACCTTTTTCAAAAAATGTCATTTCCATCCATCCATCCATCCATCCATCCATCCAACTGAAGCCAATGATTTTACTGTAATGTTCCTTAAACCTTGTTCTGCTATTATTCACTGTTAATGAACTCTACCACAAAATACTTGGATTAATATTAAACTCACCAAAAGAGCTCTCATAGTAACTTTAAACCTCAGAAGTCAACGGTGCCTCCAAATCACATGACCAAGGTACAGCCTCGCTGAGTCTCCATTTCAACATGTGTGAAAGTATGGACTTCAAACTATGTACCAGTTTTTAAATTGTGTTGATAGGCCAAGTGAAACCAGACCCATGATAAATAATTTGCACCATGCTTTTTTTCTGAATATTGTCGTCATGTTTGGTGCAGGAAGAAACGATAAAAACGGGTTATTCTAAGGAAAGTGCTCGCAAGCAGAAAGATCACCTCTCCCTCTCTACAATCGCAACAACCAAATGCACTTACAAGCTATACAAAACTACTGTTTAAGTAGGCCTGCATTAAATAGGAGAGGTTGCATCACAATCAATGTTTTCGTAAGAGGGATAAGACCAGAGAACATCTCCCTCTCTCTCAGGGCATATGTGATTGACAGATAGAAGATGTACAGCTGGGGCAGAGCTGTCCACGAGTTAATCGACTGCGTCGTTCACTCGGACAGGTACAAAAAAGTATAAAATGCTAAAATGGGTCACAGAACCCTTGGCTTAATATATATGTGGGTGTCCCGTCCAAGTAAAGTCTATGTACGGGAACTACTGCCGACTTTACAACTAAATAGAGTAATGGGGCTTTACAACTGCGAAAATGAGTGGAGTAAATTTGTCACCAAGACATCCTTCTTGTCCTCAGAAGTGTGGAAGCTATGAGGATTTGTTACCACAGCAAAGGGAGTGAGAATGCTGGCATTTTAGAATGATAAGATCAGCAGCATTTGGCTCTGGTACCCAAAGTAAGCAGGACTGATGGAACTGAGGTGAAAATGGCCTTAAGGCTGTAAAAGACCTGATCCTTGAGCAGGTCAGTTTAAGTTACTTCAAAGATCCTCAGTATTGCTGTTTTGGTTCAAATTAACAGAATCAACTTTATTGGATGCTGAGTTGGATGCTGAACTTCTGTAAATATAAGGACAACGTTGCATGTCTAATTCAGCAGGTTATCAGAACCCCAAAATATGTAGATTTATGTGATGATTGCGAGGATTTAAGGCTGTGAGTGGGAACCAGTCAGACAGGTATTACATTATGTGCAGTGATTTCTCCTATTACATCAGGTTCTGCAAGGGCTTATGGTGTTGATGCAGTGATGTATTTGTTACCTGCCTTGCTCCAGTATTAAAAGTGTCCATCTACAATGTATCTTAATCTAGTTTAAAAAAATGCTGAAATTTGGCATTTTCTTATTTTTAGACACAGTTAAAAATATTTAATTACATTTGTCAATGGGTTCTGCATTGTAATTTGTGAATGTGAACATAGAGAATAAAGGTTTAGTCGAATGCATAGATGAGAAAGAACTTTTTCGCCTGGGAGTCATGACAGAATAGAAATGATTTCATAGATGAAATTAGAGAGCATAGTGACGGTTTCCATCTGCTTATAACAATCCAGGCCATTCTCATGACACAAGAGACTTCCACCAATCACTGAACACTAACTCATTTTATTAGTCCTCAGCTATCTGCCTATCCTTTTCTGTGTGTAATACTCATTCTGGCCTAAAGACTTGATACGTGTGCCTGACTGATGTACTGTTCATATACCTCCCATCAGAAAATTAAATCTAAATAAGATTTCCTTTTCACCACAAGTCCCATTTCTGTTGTGCATGATACACACAGGCACGTTGCACAGTGGAGGTGTTGTTGTAGATGTACTCCTTTAATTAAAAGGCAGTGTTATGCTACTCTCTATCTTTCTAGTTTTCTTTTACCCAGACCACCCTCTTCCAGAAATGAAGTAGCTGCTGATAGACGGGACTTCCTTCTGCTCGGCTAAATCAAATTTGTTATGAAGGAGTGCAGATGGGATTAAATCCAATTTCACTGACCCAGACTTTATTATCTAACCAGATACATGACATAGCAGACAGGTGATATGATGTTGGGTTTATTTATTCTTTGTTAATTGATTTTACATTGACCTCAGTTAATAATGCAGTTTATTTAAAGGCGCCTTTCAAAGCACTCAAGGACATCTTACAAGACACACATAACACAACAGCAGTGCATCAATTAATATAAATCAGGTAACATTGATGTGTAAGTGACGTTGTGCAATTTTGCAAATATAAATAAATACATATGAATGTGACTACAAAGTGCAATAGTACAGTAAATAGACAAGAATGTGATCACATAGTGTCAGGTAGGATTTAAAGGTGGGGACAGCAGAGATGGGGACTCGAGTTTGCGACTCGGACTGGAGTCTTCAGACTTAACTCGGACTCGTGTACTCGTGCTCAAAAGACTTGTTGTTGATGTTTTCCTTTTTGGTGTATTAATATTGAGGAAACTCTGAAACGTCTGACAAGCTTAACGTGGTTCCTTCCTTTTTTTCATGGCAACCATGGTAACCATATTACGCATTGGGTGTGGCCTCACGCAGTAGTACCTCGGATGACAACTATTGCGACCGGCGGCACACCTGCAGCTGCTGCTGTACCATTTGTGATTACATTTGGTTATAAAAACTTGAACAGGACGGCACCAACAAAAGGAGCGCTGACTGCAAAGTCTGCAGTACCTGGATCAAGGATGCTGGATCCACTACATCAAATTTTATCATGCACCTGAAAACCCGGATAGGTCAGTCACATTAGCGCATATGGGCCGTTAGCTCAGCATCAGCTATGTAACGTTCACTTAGCTTGCTACTAGCTTTGTAATGAATATTTTAATAGATGAGTGAATGTTAGTTTGCTTGTCGCACTTGTTTGCATTGAGTGGCGTTGATATGACCTAAATAAAAAAAAAGGGTCGGGTAACGTTAATCATCAACGTTCTGTATGAAGGTAGATTTGTGTCTTTATTATTCAATCAAAAAAAAAGTTGCTTCAATCAAAATATATATTTTCAATTAAAAAAACCTTCACTTCAATCAAAAAAAAACCTTTTCAATCAAAGAAAAAAAGTGTTTGAATGCAAAAATATAGTTGAAACTCAAAAAAATGCATTCGAACACTGTTTTACTTTGATTGAAAATGTTTTCTTTGATAGAAGTGAAGGTTTTTTTGTTTGAAGCAACTTTTTTGATTGAAGTAATGTTGTTTTGTGTTTCGGACATATTATGGGTAGGACATTTGTGTCTTTATAATTCAATCCCAAAAAAGTTGCTTCAATCAAAAAAAATATTTTCAATCAAAGAAAAAACTCAAATGGAAAAATAAAAATCATTTGAAGTGTTGTTGTTTCTTATTGAAAATATTTTTTTCGATTTGAAGTGATTTTTTTTTTTTTGAATGAAGTGAAAAAAGTTTTGAAGTCTTTTTTTTTTTGATTGAATCATTTTGACACAAACATCCCGCAGTGGGCGGGTGCTTCCCCATTGGTCAGACATGTTTGAGTGACAAGTGTCTACACCAACGACGTCTTTCTGACAAGCAAGTCTGTTTGATGGGTGCAGGGTGCGCTAACGGCTAGCTGATAACTTTAGCCGATGGCCCTGCACACTGAATGAATTGTTTATTTCACTTAAGCGCAGAGGCTAGCTATGTGCTAGTGCTAATGTTATAATAAGTAACGTCATTAGTGGTCAAACAATGGTTTAGTGGTGTTTAGCAGCAACAGGTCATGCAGAGCCTGAGTCTATCTTCTCACACAGCCCACAGGATTACGTCTGTGACTGCTTTCAAGCCAGCCGTGGTTGCACGTTGTTTTCTAGTGCGCGAATCTACTAACATTTACGGTAATCCTAATGAAACTGCTCTGAAGAGCTTCTGGAAGTGACTGTGGGACAGACTGCAGTCTCACATCAGACACATGAAACATACGGTACTTTACAGTAATTATTTCCGGTTATAAACTGAAGGTATCACTAAGGTATGCGTCCGGATTATAAAGTAAAGGACGAAAGAAAAACATAAGGATATTTCACCCAACTTTGACGTAGAATAAAAAGCTTATTTTCTATAAGTAGTCCATAATTCATATACCGCTGAACTGAGTACTTCCTAGACTACGTGCATGCATAATATGAAGTACTTTCACTGTGTACTTTTGAAGTAATCCTGTGTCAAAATCATTATCAGAGGACAAGATTAAATACATTTCACCCAACTTTGATGTGGAATAATACACTTATTTTCCATAAGTAGTCCGTGATTCATATACCGCTGATCTTGGCACTTATTAGACTCCTTGCATGCATAATATGAAGTACTTTTACTGTGTACTTTTCGAGTAATCCTGTGTCAAAATCCTGACCAGATCACGATGAGCACACAGTTCACAGTTTCCTTTCCAGACTGTCTCTCTGTTTGATTTATTCAACATCATGTATCATAACAGTCACATAAGCACAAAGAATATTGACCTCATCTGTGCCCTCATTCCCCTGCTTTACCTGCTTTCTCCCATGCACAAATCATTATTAATAAAAGCAAATGATTTCACAGTGATAGATTTAGACTTCACCTTCTACATCTGTTCAAGTTGTTCCTTTAACTCCTGGTACTTCTCGTACCAGGAGTTATATACTTGGGGTGTCGTTATGAAAAAGACCTACTCATGAATCCAAGTTTCAGATTTGCACAGTGTTGGAGGAAACACTCAGATCTTTTACTTAACAAAAAGGGAGCAATACCACAGTCTAATAATACTTGGTTACAAGTAAATTTCTACATCAAATTTGGGCGAAAAGATTTATTCTATACCTCTGTTAAGGATTTTGACAGAGGTTTTCTTAAAAAGTCCACAGTAAAAGTACTTCATATTATGCATGCAAGGAGTCTAGGAAGTACTAAGTTAGGTAGTATATGAATCACGGACTACTTATGGAAAATAAGTGTTTTATTCCACATCAAAATTGGGTGAAATGTAATTAATCTTGTCCTCTGTTAATGATTTTGACACAGGATCACTTCAAAAGTACACAGTAAAGGTACTTCATATTATGCGTGCACGTAGTCTAGGAAGAACTCAGTTCAGTAGTCTATGAATATTGGACTACTTATGGAAAATAAGCTTTTTATTCTACGTCAAAGTTGGGTGAAATATCCTTATGTTTTTCTTTCGTCCTTTGAAATCCGGACGCATACCTTCGTGATACCTTCAGTTTATTACCGGGAATAATTACTATAAAGTACCGTATGTTTCATGGGTCTGATGTTAGACGGCAGTCTGCCCCACAGTCACTTCCAGAAGCTCTTCAGAGCGGTTTCATTAGGATTACCGTAAATGTTAGTAGATTTGCGCACTAGAAAACAATGTGCGGTTGAGTTGACCAAGCAAACGCGAACCACGGCTGGCTTGACCGCAGTCACAGACGTAATCCTGTGGGCTGTGTGAGAAGATAGACTCAGGCTCTGCATGACCTGTTGCTGCTAAACAGGCAGCGCTGCGGGCAACAGTTGGCCTGTGGACTGTTGTTTGACCACTAATGACGTTACTTATTGTAACATAACATAGCACTAGCACTTAGCTAGCCTCTGTGCTTAAGTGAAATAAACAATTCATTCAGTGTGCAGGGCCATCGGCTAACGTTATCAGCTAGCCGTTAGCGCACCCTGCACCCATCAAACAGAGTAGGCTACTAACATGACACCAATCATTTTAATACTGTTTTATCTCCTTAACAACTCCAGCACTGCTCCTTGGCTTGCTGGCAATCATAACTTGCTTGTCAGAAAGACGTGCAGACACTTGTCACTCAAACCTGTCTGACCAATGGGGAAGCACCCGCCCACTGCGGGATGTTTGTGTCAAAGAGATTCAATCAAAAATAAAAAAAAAGACTTCAAAACTTTTTTCACTTCATTCAAAAAAAAAAAAAATCACTTCAAATCGAGAAAAACATATTTTCAATAAAAAACAACAACACTTCAAATGATTTTTATTTTTCCATTTGAGTTTTTTCTTTGAGAATCGGTTGGCAAACGAAACCGGTTAACGATGCGCATCCCTACAGAAGAGACAAGACTTTTATTTTTTAGTGACTTGAGACTTGAGATTTGACTTGGACTTGCAAAAAAAATACTTGTGAACATCTGTGGGAGACAGTGTCGGAAGTGTGAATGTCTGGTGGGAGAGGATTGCCCAAAAGCTCTTGACCCCATGGTAGTTGGCAGATGGGGCAAAAGCTGGATGACAGAGGAGGATCAGAGAGTGTGGGAAGGTGTGTGGATGTCACAAAGTTCAGAGAGATGAAGAGATGAAGGATCTTGAAAGTGAGGAGTAATTTTCAAATCAATGCAGGACTTGATAGGTAGCCACCCATACCATGACTTTTCCTTTAGCACCACCTTCATGGCAAATATTTTTAAATGTGATTCATGGATATGAACAGCGAAGTCATCACTTTGTTTTCCACTCTAAACAACAGAGTGCTCTAGAGTCTTACAGTACAAGCATTGCAGCCCGGGTGGGCTATTTGTGGGGTGTCAGAACAGATATGCTAAGGCTTTTGCATCAGTTTTTTTTGTACAGATTAGATATTCCTGCCTAAGAAACCTGTGGGTGTACAAATTATTTCACACAGGTACACTAGGCTAGAACTACAATGTGAGTTTCATCTGTGTGGGTTGTAAAAGAGTGATTCTCTTCTTATTGCAAGTATATTTCAGGGGGAAACATGCAGCAAACCAGAGAAGACAAAACATAGCAGCAAACTTCAGTCGAGCATTAAGGTGCCCCATCTGGATCAAGAGCTTATTTCTTGCACAGCAGCCTCTCAGTTCATGTCGATGTAAAACACACTTGACTGTGGACACTGACACCTGTCTTCCAGCAGCTTCTCATTCATTGCAGATTCATTCATTGGTGTTTTTTGGTTGACTCTTGACCATCCTGACCAGTTTTTTTTTAGTTTTTTCTTCATCCTGAAATGACAGGCAATAAGGCAGAATATCAGGAGTGACTCTTCAGTAAAAAAAGTAACACAAGTTGTAATGTCATCAACAACATAATTTGAACTATAGATTGGATTTTTTAAACAGTTTCAGCCTCTTATTTTCTAGTTTGTCACTGTTCTGATATTGCTGCTAAAGAGGAAATATATGTGGTGAATGTGTGTTTGTCTCTGTGCGTGCTTGTACTTCAATATACCATGTATCTATTTATTACCTGAGGAGGTAAAGTTAAATGTGTGTGTTGAGGGAATCTGTGCTGTGAAAGCAATTTTAGATTAGAGCTGTGGGTGGCCACTGTTTACATCAGCCACAAATGTAATTGCCGTTGCCCTGAGGCTTACAGTGTGTCAAGTCAAAGCTGCTAAGATATGCACACACACAGAATTCAGTCAAGCTGTGGCCGTGGTGCCTAACAGCAGCTCAGTGTGCAGTGTACAGACTTGCATTTTTATAGCACTTTTCCAGTCTACTGACCGCTCAAAGCACTTTACAACACTCGTCACTGCTCACCTGCTCATCAGAACAATTTGGGGTTCAGTGTAACATTGACGTAACAGTCAATGGAAATGGAAATGAAAATGGAAATCATCATCCCAGGTCATGGATTCAACATCACAATGAAAATCAAAGTAAAAAATTTAAAACACAGGCCATGTTAAATTGACAATGTGAATTTAACATGGCATCTCATAGTGTGAGGCAGTATTGTGTATTAGGGCTGAACAATATGGAAAAATATGGAGCCAGAACGGTGACATTAAAATTTGGCATCCAAAAAAAAAAATGGCATTGAAAACAAAACCAGTACTGAAAAAGGAAACATTGGCATTGAAACATTTGTATTGAAAACAGTTCTGATTGGTGAGCATGATTGGTACACGATTGGTACTCATGTGTAGAGTATTCATTCTTTGATGATACATGATGTTATTTTGGATTTCTACAACTGATGACAATAACTTAATATTTTCTTCAACTTCAACTTCAGTTCACCTTGTCTCAAAAGTGTTTGCACAAGGGACAGAGTTTGCATAAAGGTGTGCACATTTTCCCATTTGTTTTGTATAGACCAGAAATTGCACATCGGAAGTGCCGTATGTCTCTTTCAGGCCCCACCTTGTGCATATACAATGTTATAAATGAGACCCCAGGACCCTTGTAGAACACAAAACTAGAGAAGAATATAATTTAGTTATTTAAGAGTTATATGATGGATTATCCTAATGCTGCATCCTAATGGGAAGCTTAAACCTTTGAAAAAAAAAAGTTTACAAAAACATGCACATACAAACATGAAAAATATGAGGTGCTGGACAAAATGAATGTTTAATAAGTCTTCCACCTTCAATACTGCTCCAATGAACATCTCAATGTGATTTTTCAGGTGCACGCTCAGACATAAAACAGAGACACACCTTACAAGGATGTACAGAGGGGTCACCTGACAGGTCATGTGACTACAAATGTGTAGTCTTTGATATTAAGTTCCTTAACTGTTTTTCCCTAGCCTCTCGAATCTTCGGAATTTAGGATCCAGGATTCCCTGAATTGACTGACTTCATGTCCCTTTGCCCGCCATGCTAAGATTATAAAAAAGAATTAATAATTCGGGATCCTGCATATTTAAAAAGCAGTTTACCTCCCAGAAAATAAAAGAGCAACTTAAGCATTTGGTGGGCTAAGTCAAACCTAATAGCAGGCCAACTTATAGTACCAGGGACAGAAAGTTTCTAAGAACATTGTGACTGTCAATTGCAAAATGAAGTGGATATAGAATACTGAAGACATCAGCATTTACATCAGTTCCCTATAAACTTTGCTATTACTATACAAGTATAAAACATGCTCACTTGGTGAATGAAGATTCGCTGTTGATCCATTTCTAATATAGATGATTCCAGTAAACTCAAGTTTTGTCCTGTGTTGTTGTTATTTGTGATGGTCCGGTTGTCTTTGCAACAGCAGCACCAACAGTAATCCCACTTGGAAACACTCAGGGGTAAAAGGTGTCTGCTGCTGCCAATGTTTCTGCAACATACAAAGGCTTAACTTGTATCACACAAATGACCTTCAGCACTTCCTTAGAGAAGCTGATTCACACTAGAAACAAGTTAAAAGAAGGTCGTATTTTGGGACCTAGTGACAGACTAAAGGACACAAACAATGGAGATCTGTGTGACGGCACTTTAAAAAAAATAAAAATAAAAATCACAAACTGTCCTCCCTCTGCCAAACATCCAGATAGTGTAACAACTACAGGACCTAGCCTCCCTGAACGATTGTCTTTTATAGGTGAACATACTGCATCTCTTTTTGTTATACTTAATTTCATACAATGGGAGTCTGTGGCTTCTGAGCACCTGGCTCCAATCTGACCAAAGCCCCAGTGTGACAATCAATAACCATTTATGATCCAAGGTGTTAAATTGTGTGGGCTAGTGATTGAGTTGACCTTCAGGCTTAGAAGGGGTCAAGTCAAAGAACCAAAGGCTCTGTTCTGACCTGCTACAGATGGTTAAGAATGACCATAGAGCAAATGAATGATGTCAGAATGTCCAACACTGTTCAAATGAGTGCAGCTCTATAGCTTGCTGAGTGCAAAGCTAATTATAGCAAAGTTTCAGAATTTTGATGGCATACGTGTTTCATTGGATCATTTCCACCGCCTTGAAGGGTGTTGAAACTACTCACCCCAGCATGGCACAGAGGCAAAAATTGTCTTGTGGTGGACCAACATTGACAGCTGGGGGAAAAAAGTAGTACATTGCAATTGTCATCATTGGTAGGGGGAGCCGTTGCCAGGTCTTGTTTGATGTCAGTGAAAATATCCGATGCTTAGAGGCAAGCATGTGCACTGAATCCTCCAGGCAGGGAGCTCAGCTGGAGGGGGAGGGGCAGACAGGTGGATGCCATGTTTTTTAGGTTTTTTTCTGGGTTGTTAAGATGGTGGTCTTCTTAGTAGGACGCTCTTGGTGTCCAGGGTGACCCCCATACCAACGGTTCGAAGTGTATGATGTTTCATGGTGGGTTACTTTGGTCATCCTGAAGGTAAATGACAACGAAGAACAAAACATCACTTTTTTTATGCTGTTGCTCAAATAGTTGTAAATGATACAAGGCATTGATATAGCTATTTAAAATAGATTTCATAGTTGAAACAAATCTTTAAATATGTGTTTCGTTTGATTCAAATACATCACAAAAACAAAACTTTCCAAATTAGAAGCTCTAGCACTGGCTAAACCCAGTGAATAGTTTCACCCCTCGATTCATGCAGTGTTTATTCACCCCATAGCCTCAAGCCAATGTTAATTAGAAACTAACTGCATTGATCCTCCAGCATCAGAAACCATATGTGTATCTCTACATTAACATGCACATTTGTGCACGAGAACAGCTGATGAACGTAATTGATTGATTAAAACTCTTGACTCGCCGACAGGATCAGTTAGTATTTCATGTTGATTAATGTTCTGTGTTCTTCTTCACATATAAAGGTCCATATTCTTACAGTGAAATAGTATGGCATGAGGCAGCTGTCCTGAGTAATCCTGAGATGTCTAAACATTTATTTTAGAAGCTAATAGTTGAACTCTAGAAAGTTTATAACTACGGGGTTAGGATTATAGGGTTATACACTCACATTTTTGAAATAACTGAAAGCAGCCTTTCTTATCATAAAATCAGAGTGTGTGAACGGTGTGAACCCGCCTGTTTAGGTACATCAATGTGTCCTTTAACAGCAGGAAACAGACTGCACCTCTGACTTCAGACCAGCTTTGTGTTGGTCTATGGCGCTGTCACTTTCTGTTGCCTCTAGATAGCAATCCACCATCAGTGCGCCTGACCACACCTCATTTAAAGACCAACATGCCCAGGGGAGCACAGGTTGGCAAATACACTTACAATTTACACAACGTTGGACGCTGGGCGTGAAAATGACAACTGTGTCAGTCTGAAACTAGCCATGACTGTGTGGTGCGCCGCTTTGTGCTGAATGTAAGATAGAGCCCTTATTTATTTGGAGAGCCCCCCCAGCAGCACAAATTACAAAGTGTACATTTAAGTAATTTTCCTTTTTATCAATTATCCCCAGACCAATAACACTGTTGTTGTAAGTTACTGTCCTCATCAGTTATGACAATAGCCTCTTGTCTAATATAATTCTTCTTGAAAACAAGGCATTAGATTAGATATCTTTGGAGCTTTGCTAGCTTCCTTGGGTATTGCTTGGCCTGGTCATATATTGTCTTTTTGTATGATTATTTGCCCTGGATAATGCATAATACATTTAACTAGTTTTGAAGTATTGTATTGTACAATACTCATACTACAACTATGATTCCAAAAAAGTTGCAACACTGTGTAAGTAAAGAATAAGAACTGAATACAATCATTTTCAAACAAGCTGTGTTATCAACAGCAGTCTGCAAAGTGTTCCTGAGTTCCTAATTATCTTCATTGACTATGATTGTGCCATACGTTTTCAATAAACCAACCCCTCAAACAACTGTACACCACAGGAAATGAAATACTGTAATTCTATACTTCATACTACAACTTAATTTATTGCTCAATAGCTACTCTAGCAGGCTCAGATCACATTTGATTTCCGAAGAACTGCACTTTAAATTGCTAAAACATTAAATAAACAAAACAATGACTCGACCTCTGTGTCCTCAGTGGGAGTTATGGCCTATCTCAATAAATGGAAGAAATCAGTTTTGCTTTTGTCACTGAAAAGGCTGTTGGCACTTACAGATTGGAGGTGATACAATCTGTGTAAAGTAAACACTAATTGGGTCATCTCTCTACACAGTGAACTAATTGCAGCATTCTAGTTCTTAATTGTGGAATAGGCAGAGCACATTTGGATTGCTAATGCAGGAGAGACAGCTGGTGAAAGAGAGAGTGGATGAGTCTTCTGGGACCAAATCCAAATTCACCCATGGCTCTCCTCCTCTCTGTTGCGGCTGAGCAGTTCAGGTAGGTGAATGGAGAGAGATGGAAGGAAGGAGGGGGCTTGCACTGTGCTGTGATTATCTCATGGCTCCAGCCTTCCTGCTCCTCCTCTGTCTCTCTTGCTCTGCCTCGGTCAGACTGCACAGCCCACCACGAGTGAGCTGTCTAATCGCTTAGGCGTCATTTAGCCCCATTACAGTGAGTCACACTCATGTTTCAAAGGGAGGGGGATCCCCTCACAGTCATGATTGGATAGCATAGTAAAATCATGCCCGATCCCAACCCTCAGCTTTTTCAGTCACAGCATTTTGGTATTTGTTTCAGGGCTCTCAAGAAATTTGTTTAGCTTGATGGATTTTTAATTTTTAATCAAAACACACTTTTGAGTTGCTTCTGACATTCAACATTTCCAAGAAAACAGAATCGAACATAAAAGAGACCAATAACTATTATTTTTTGTCTCTATTTGATAAGAAAATATGATGTTTTAACCAGTCGTAGAGCTGTTGTCGGCCCATCTTCTGCTTATCTGTGGTCAGGTCACAGAGGCAGCAAGCTGAGCAGGATACTCCAGACGTCCTTCTCCCCAGCAACACTTTCCAGCAGGGGATTCGAGTCGTTCTCAGGCCAGATGACATAGAAAACCAGAAGACTTCCCCAGAAAAGCATTGTATACAGATGCCTGAACCACTTCAACTGGCTCCTTTCCACATTTGGCCCGCTTGTATCCATGAACTCATTCTTTAAAATAGTATCCACAGCTCAATACTATAGTAGGCGGTACGTAGACCGACTGGTTAATCAAAAGCGTTGCCTTCCAACTTCCGGTGCAAAACCTGCAGTACTCGCACATACAGTACATACAGTACATACAGTTCATCTGACGCTTCATCTTCCTGTCTTGGTGCTTGTGAATTATTAAAAATAGTCAACAGCAGGATGCACTAATTAGCATTAACTTCTGAAAAAAACTCATTGCCACAAAGTGGTAGCTTATATAGGAACATGTTGAGTAGTTAGAAATAAAGCAACCTGATGGAAACTAAATTAAAAATACTCTAAATCAGAATACCGTTTACAGGCATATGTGTGTGTCTTACTCATCCTGGCATTCCCAAAAGCTTTTGTTTTATCACATGCCCCACTTTGTTACAGCTATCAAATGTCACAATGTCAGCTATAGATGTCACATGCAGTAGCAGCTATATTGTATTTTGACACAAGGTTAGCAGTGCAGGTACTGAGAAATAACAGGTGTGTGTCCTAACTATTCATGAGCACTATACAAACACGGAAGCCCATCACCCAAGTAATGATGAAATGTTAGCATAGCAACCGAAGCACCCCCGTTCTACATGTTATATTAGAAATGTCTGTGTGTAGCATCCTGTTGATTAGCATCCAAATATATCAGACCTAGTTTCTGATATATTTGCCAGATTATGTTGGATGTGTATGAAACCTAATATCAGACGACTGTAGTGTATACAGGCAGAGCCGACCCTGTATAGGTGAAGGCTAAGGGCGCCGTCATCTTCGGGGGAAGAATAAGAATTAAAATTCTATTCTTAACCCGTGCTATTACTATTATAATTTCGAAATATTATATAAGCCCACAGCAGCATAACTTCATAGCAAAGCCTATTAAATAATGGAGAGGCCTTTTTTCTGGACGTGAAAAAAGATAGAGGTACAGTAACGTCAATGTGATGAAGTGAATTAAACATATCATGTCCAAAACATGGACATATCAATGCACAACCCCAATGCATAAAACACATTAATAAATCATCAGAGCCAGCCGCTCCATAATAAAAACATATATTACCATCATTTGTTATCCATGTCTATCCCGTTAGCCTCCTATTTCTCGTTTTGTTCCTGCTCTTGCTCATATTCCTCACTGTCCTGTCTTTCTCCCTGCTGTGCTGGCTCAGCTGTGTCGCTAACATTAGTGCTAGCAGTATTAGCGCTAGTGCTAGCTGAGGCTGCACTTGATTTAAAAAAAAAAAAAAAACAGTCAGTTTGCAGCAT
Organism: Diplodus puntazzo; assembly: GCA_963678695.2. Lineage (NCBI taxonomy): Eukaryota > Metazoa > Chordata > Actinopteri > Spariformes > Sparidae > Diplodus > Diplodus puntazzo. The sequence continues at coordinate 33,513,347 of OZ023157.1, read as the reverse complement.
TTTCACTGTCAGCCAACAGTGCTCTCTTAGATTTATCTCTCTTTTTCTACGCTGCCCCCTTGTGTCGCTTGATGCCTCAATACATTTTTTTTGCTAGCTTAATCTCAGTCAACTTCCAACTTCCAATCTCCAATTTCCAACAACCACGCAGACTCGGTCTACTCGATTCAGTCTTGAAATTACCAGAGGGCATTGCTTCACTTTATCTTTTGCAAACAAATAATCAAATTTAAAAAATGCAGTTAGATTTGTTTTATTTCAAACATGCACGTTTTTGAACATCTGAATAAGACATTTCGCTGCAAAACAATGCAGATTGATGTAAAAGTTTGTGACTGTAGACTGTAGAGGGTAACCATGACTGTGATTTAGAGACTCGTATGTGACTGCCATTTAGCATTAGAACATTATTGACGCTTGAAAGGGGGCTGAGAGAAATGATCTTGGGGCCGCATGGCTGCAACAGTTATGCCGCTCTCTGATTGGTTGGCCGGCCCAAACGGCCCACGAGGGCGCCTGCATGTGCCCAAATTCCAGATTACTAGTCCGTCACTGCTGGTGGGCACGGGCGGCTGCTGGCTGGCATCCAATTTACAGACACATTGTTGCCACCTACCGGACTGGAGTGTGAAACAGTAGATTGGCCGGAAAAAAAAAAAAAATGTTGATAACTGCGTGGCAGCCGCAGGCCGTCCTGGAGTACCGGCCGTTCTGTAATTCTCCAGAACACACAGATGGCCAGTCCACCCCTGTTTATAAGTAATAGGGTCGTTGAAGTGCATTACTGTACTCACATACTCCACACCTTAGCTTTCCCATATCATTCATAGGCTATCTATCTATCTATCTATCTATCTATCTATCTATCGATCTATATATATATATATATATATATATATATATATAGCACACACCAAGCATCTGATTTTTTATTCAAATGTAACATGCAGTGGTCACAAATTATTCTCTTCTCTCTTCAGATGTACTTTTAAAATATTTTACCAGCAGCCCAGTGACACAGCACCAGGTGCTCCTGTCCCTCTACCTCAGTACAGCAGAGTGACAGCATGTTTTATTTTGTATATAAATAGAATGTTCTTTTATATTTTTGTGCAGTGCCTGATTTATAATGTATTTTTAATTGATCACCTCTTTCTTTCTTCAGTTTTTATTTGGTGTGATATTTTTGACTTAAAAGAAATAAACTACATGTATGCATTCAAGATTGTATGTGTGAGTGTATGCAAATTGATTGTGAAATTGACTGCGATGCAAGGAGGGTGCCAGCTACAATCTTGCCAAGGGCACCACATAGGTCAGGGCTGGCACTGTATACAGGCAAAGTTTCACTCTGAAGGAGCCATGTCAGTACAGGGTTTAGTCTTCTTCTTGTAGTACCATTGCAAAAACTTCCCCAGTTTCAGTCAGATCACTAGATACCAACTCTGCATGCTGAGCTACATTTGCAGTTTGTATAAGGCACATAAACACTTGCAATGTTGATCTACTCATAGCCTTTCAGTCGTTCTGCCTTGCGTATGTAGGAGATACACTACTGGGTAATAATTGTAATTAATCAATGGCAATTAATAACACACTCGTAAATGGGGCACATCCTCCGTTTTTTGACTATTTGAATAATCCGGAGGAAATTACTCAAAATCCAGCTGTACAAGTTTGGCTTGAACAGTTCAAATCAATTTCAAATTAATTAATTCAATTTCAAAATCTATATTCAATCTCATATTCTGAAGCAGTGATTTCTTTACACGGATCCATCGGTTTTCCACATCAAGTTCAACTTGCACAGACAAGGACAAACGGTTATATATGTTTATTAACTAAAATAATGCAGAGAAAATAAAATGAAATGATAATTCAAACAAATGACAACAGGTTACAGAAAATGTGTAGACTGTGAAGGGTAAAATATTAAGATTAGGCGATTTATGAGTCATGGTGAATTTGCAGGACTGGTAGTTAATTTTAAAATTTTAGGGTAGTAATTTTTAACACTAATGGGGCCCTAACCGAAACTCTCTTTAGCTTAAAAGCTTACAGACACCAGCTCATTCTCATGTGTGTGAATCCAGCTGTATGCAGGAGGTTCAGCCTACTTTGTTTGTAGATGGATGAAGTCCACGGCTTTTGGTCTCCTCCAGTTCTCTTACCCTCAATTTCCACTGGATACGTCTCCGCTGCGTTGCGTCTCCGCCACGCCAGCGGAGCAGATACGTTTCACTTTAGTCTATGTGTCAATCCCACCAGGTCCGCTGCGCTGCGTATCAGCTCCGTCCCAGCTCCGGCAGTCCGGAGCCCTCCGGCACAGATACGCAGGACTTCTATTTCTGGCGGATGCCGGAGCACGACGCAGCAATTTAGCTGAATTTAGCATGAAGAAGACAGGAAGTAGAGCGCCAGAATAACAAACAGCATCCGGTTACCTTTCAAAATAAAACACTCTGTGTTGACACGAGCACCAAAACTCAAAAAAGAGACAAACATAAGCTCTTCTGCTGATCCTTCGGTCGGGAACACTTCCTGTTGTTGTTTTTAATAATACAGACCTATAACTCCGGTCGGGAGTGATTATGTGATTATCGCAGGAACTCCTCGTCCTCCTGACGCCAGCTGTCTACCGTACTGCGCCGTGGTGTACTCGAACCGCAACCGGTGGGGATTGGCGGACGGCGGAGCAAAACCGGATCGGAGCTGCAACGCAGCGGACACGTATCCAGTGGAAATTAGGGGTTAGCTCGACTGCGGGTGCGCAGCGCTGGTCCAACAGCTAGAAGGAAGTTGCGTCTCGTCTCTGTTGACGAAACTCTCTGTCCACAGGCCCAGCGGGATGTCCGCTTGAGTGCGCTGGGGGCTGCCGATCTTAGCTGGATAATAATGTCTCTGTTCAGCTGGAAACGTTTGTACGTCTTCTTGAGCAGTTAACTGCTGCAACGGCTTTCTTGATGATGATCAATGTCTTAATAATGATTTCTTCGAGCGGTGGTTCTTTAGCTTTGATTTTAAACTAATTTAACTTCTTGTCTAAAAATAACTCGAGGATGAAACGCTGGCTGGGCGAATCTTCCGTCGTCACTAAATACAATAATTAGATTAAGTTCACTTCTTCTGAGTCAGGTGACCATACTTAGCAATATATAACAAAAAGGATTAAAAGAAATAGGTTTTGTTCTATTTGAGCTTTTCAAAATAAAAGTAGGCTACTTAAAGAAAGTACTTCAATACTGCAAGTTATAACTTGAAAAAAATTCAACACGTGATTGAAATTTGCAGAGATCACTAGTCCTGAAGCGTGTAGCAAAAACGAAATAAAGTCAAGTACGAAAATGAAAGGTAGAAGCGAAGAGTAAAAATTTCAAGACGTAAGAGTAAAAATTTTAAAAGAGAGAAGAGAAGAGAGCAGTCTCCCCTTTTTATCTTTTTGTCTGGAAGCGGAACTGAAGGGGCGGGTCGACAGCGTCACTTCCTCTGACAATATAGTGGTTTAAAACTTACGGATTTAATTCAACTACTTATCATCTTTAAGGCTTTGAGATCATGTTTTACTGTTGCCAGAAGTCCACCATGGCTTAACAGGCAGACTTTGTTTACATGTATTAACATGACAGGACCGAAATTACTTAAGGTCAAGGAAAAGTAAAGCTTGTTCAAAATATTAAACACATGCATATACAGCAGCACTGATGACTTGTACATTTTTCCCAAAATTTTTATCAAAAGGTGGTACTGTGGTTCCACCAAACATCAGACATATTAACACAAAATCTTTATCTTGAGCTAATCTTATGCTAGAAAAACATGGAAAACATCAGCTTTGTGACCTTCTTATGCTAATTGAGAATCTGCCATTTTTGAAAAGATGAGATTCTATCTTAATACTCATCCAGGACTAACCTGAAATCAGGGTTGTACTGACTTCTGCTGTAGATTGGAATGTAACAGCTTTAAACAACAAGACGTTGTAAATTACACCTTAGCAAGGGAAGACAGAACACCAGATGTTGGTTCCGGAGTGCTGTTCTCTCTGGAGGGGACGTCTGTCAGAACAAAGGAAATATAAACACAATCCAGGACCATCCATCCCTAATTTACAATCAAAAAGGCACTCAATTATCAACACTTCTTTTGTAAAACAATAGTCCTGTTTCCAGATCCAGATGTTCAGACCTGGGACCTGTGTATTGAGTGTCGATCGACCTGAGAAAGAAGGGGATGCAAGAGTCTTAAATGGGGGAGTGATGGTAAATGATGACTTCACTTATGAATTAGGAGGGGATGCTCTTTCTTGCAGAGCACAGTTTATGGCACAGCCAAAGTCTCATCTCCTTGCCAGGTCTGAGAGGTGAGAGAGGGGCTTCCAGGCCTATGTGCTGGAAAAACAGTCAAAGGTAGGTGAAAGTTGAATCAGAGACCAATGCAGGGTCTCTGCTGCTGTGATAAGGTGTGATAAGGAGACAGAGAACAGGTCCCTACACGTGTGTGACAGGTATTATGTGACAGAGAGGGGAAATTCATCTCCAGGTGAAATATTTCAATAGATTAAGTTAATTTAATTTCCCCTGTTACAGTATTGGCAGTATTATTTGTTCATAATATGTCATCTCAATATTGGTATTGGTAGTATTGTATTTCTAATGTATTCAGCAAGGGGGCTAAAAAGAGGAACGCAGTTAGATAATGTAGATTTTCTTGTATGAGGGGTTCAAGTGTTTGGGGATCTGTGGGTAATGCCTCGGGTCTCAGGTAGGGGTAAATGCGCTTTGCTTCCTCACTCATTGCATACCTCATCGCATTACTATTCCCCCTGTTTAAGGTCATTACTGTACGTGAAGCCCTGCAAACATATGAACACACAGTAGTAATATTTTTCGCTGTGTGGCTGGGATGTTATCTAAGAGGGAAGATATGTTTTGTACTTTTGTATTTTGTTGAAAGATTGTCTTGGTAAGTCAGGCGATGTGTTACGCAGCACATGGAGACCTGTAGCTGCGCTGCCGTATCCGACTGTTTCTTATGTCCGCCATTTAAGATAATAACTGTAACATTTATGCTTTCATACTTGGAAACATGCCCGTTTGTTTGACTTATGTATTTGAAATGAAAATCAATACAGGCGAATGAGTGCAAGAGCCCCTTGTGGTTTTTCTCATCCTCTCCCATTACTATTCCTCCTGTTTAAGGGCAAACAAGTGCAAGTCTCACAGGTGTCGTTGTTTAGAACTCCATCTATTACTTTTCTTGGATGTTTGAGCCTGACTGTGCAGATTGATGAACTGTGTGTACAGTAAAAAACCTTTGTACTATACTGTAACCCCATCCTTGGCTTCAATGGCAACCCCTTCAGAAGCCTCAAATAGAATCTTTCCCCAACGGTCAGAAGTCATTCAAAACTAGAGACATCCCAATCACAATTTTTTCTTTGCTCGTGATTTTTCAGCATTGAGTAGCTGAGTCTGATCTGGTTGTTTTTGTATACTTTTTTGTTGTTTGTTTTCCTACATAACTCAGTATAATTTCTATCATTTCACTCATAATCAGTGGATCAGGGGTCTCAAACTCAAATAAGCATGGGGCCACTGCTGGTATTGTCATCTCGTAGGAGGGCCAAAACGACATATTTTTATAATCATACTCTATAATTGATTATTAACATAATAATACAAAAATCCAAACAGCAGGTTGCATACATTATCTTTTAACAGTTAGTGTAATTATTTTTTCTCTACTCTTAAAGAGGTCATATAATGTTGGTTTCCAGATTCCTACTTTTATTTGGGGGTCCTAGTAGAATAGGTTTCCATATTTGAATTTTCAAAAATCATGTAATTTTTCTCATCTTGCCTCTAAAACTATAAAAAAAAAATATATGTATATAATGGCTGTTACATAGTGATGCACATAAGCTGTATGTGGTAGTAAAGACTTAACTCCAAACCAGGTGTTTCAGGCAGTGCAGGAGTAGTGTTTTCTGGTTAGGGTGGACTTTGGGCTTTTTCTCTCTGCAGACCGTTTACATGCACAAAAATGCTTCATAACACAATAATGGAAAGGCAAAAACCCAAAAAGCAGAGTATGACCTCTTATGTAATATGAACTCATTGAAACTTTGCACTGAACTTTTTTTTATATTTTGCAAAAAAAAATAAGAGACAAATGAATATACATTCATATGCACATGGTAAAATTTTCATGCATAGTTTTGGGCCCATGTCCTCTCTTTAATAATAAAATTGTACCAGTCAGAATTGACATAGAACACAACAGATGTTATGTTGTGCCACTATTAACATTACAAATATTTCGAATGGTTTCAGATCAAATGAACACAACGTAATAGTTTTGCCAAGCAATGGTGCATGAAGATGCAGTGGCTGGTAACTCCTCCTCATAATGCAACATTTTCGATTTTTTTGCACATTTAGTTTTTTGGCTTTGTTGTTAAAATACATACTGCCTATGGCAGAAATACTTTCGTCAACATTTGATGCTTGTTGCTCACACATGGTTAAAGTTTATGGATTGTGTTAACCCGATGACAAACTTTTGATGTGAAGATGCCGACCACATTATCAAGACCACCTTGATGCTGCTGCTTACATTCACCCTGACACAGATTCAACAGATGCACTTGTGTTTATGTACACTACCATGTAAACGTTTGGACACACCTTCACATTAATTGTTTTATTATTATTTTATTTTTTTTCTACAATTTAGTTCAATACTGAAGACATCAAAGACACACATATGCATAAATGGTAATTATATAGTAAAAAAAAAAAAGTATATTTTGTATTCTTCAAAATAGCCACCTTCTGCCTTGATGACAGCTTTGCCCACTCTTAGCATTCTCTCAATCTGATTCATGAGGTCGTCACCTGGAATGGTTTTCGGTGAAAAGGCGTGCCTTGTCAAGAGTTTTGTTCTCATTTGTGGAATTTCATTTTTTTGTTACTCGACTACTGTTCTAATCCATATTATGGCAAGAACCACTCAGATAAATAAAGAGAAACAACAGTCCATCATTACTTTAAGACATGAAGGTCAGTCAATCCTGAAAATTTCAAAAACTTTGAATGTAACCTCAAGTGCCTTTGCGGAAACAATCAAACACTGGCTGATGATGAAAACTGGCTCTAATGAGGACCTCCCCAGGAAAGGATGACCACGAGGATAAGTTCATAAGAGTTACCAGCCTCAGAGACTGCAAATTAACAGCACCTCAGATGTGAGCCCACATAAATTATTCACAGAGCATCTCTTCATGTCAACATCACCTGTGCAGAGGAGACTGTGTGAATAAGGTCTTCATGGTTGAAGCGCTTGGGCCAACAAACACAAGGAATGAACAGTAGACCAATGGAAATCTGAACTTTGGTCCAATGAGTCCAAATTTGAGATTTTTGATTCTGCCCGCCATGTCTCTGTGAGACGAAGAAAAGGTGAATGGATGGTCTCTCCATGTGTGGTTCCCACTGTGAAGCATCGGGGAGGAAGTGTGATGGTGTGGGGCTGCTTTGCTGATGAAACTATTGGTTGTTTATTCAAAATTCAGGTGCACTGAACCAGCATGACGCCTACAGCGTTCTGCAGCAATACGCCATCACATCTGGTTTGTACTTAGAGGGACCATCGTTGTTTTTCAACAGGGCAATGACCCCAGACACACCTTCAGGTTTTGTAATAGCTATCAGATCCAGAAGGAGAGTGATGGAGTGCTGCATGACGACCTGGCCTTCACAATCACCCAACCTAAACCCAACTGAGATGTTTGGGATGAGATGGACCACAGAGTGAAGGCAAGCAGCCAACAAGTGCTCAGCACCTCTGGGAACTCTTTCAAGACTATTGGAGTGCATAGAGTCATGTCCTTTGGACTGTCCCTGAAATCTTTTTACAAAGAAATTCCCCGTCACATCATAATTGCTTCATCCATCTACAACAAAAAATGTATAAATGTCAACATATAGGTCCCAATTCCAACAATCCATCCTTCTTCAACACATTTTTCTCCACATTACAAGAATCTACAGATATCATAATCGGTGGCGATTTCAATACAGCAATTAACCCCACAATCGACCGATCAAGCACCACAGGCAATTTACGATCCTGGCACTCTTCTTAACTATTAAAACAATACATGACAGATTTTGGCCTTGGTGACAGTTGGAGATTGAGCAACCAATCATCAAGAATATACACTTATTTTTCTCCACTACATCAGTCATTCTCTCATCTAGACTTCTTTGTGATCAGTAATACATTTCTAAGTAAGGTATCCAAGACCATCATACATCCAATCATAATTAGTGACCACGCTCCAGTATCCCTCTCCATAAAAATTGAATCAGCAGTAAAAAAAAACTCTCCCCATTGGCACTTTACACCTCATTACTCAAAGACTATGATTTCACTGCTCTTATACAGAGAGAGTGGGCATCCTTCTTGGAATTGAAAGACTCCCCAGAAATTTCATCTTCAGTACTATGGGAAACCAGTAAGGCAGTAATTAGAGGACAAATAATACCATACTCAACAAACAGAAAACTAAGAACAGGAACTAGAAAAACATCTGGAACAAAAAAATAAACAACTTACAGATATCTCAACACATCGTGTTGTGTTCCTGAGAGTCTTGCTTGTCTTGCTGGATAACTGAAAGGGGAAATTCAGTGAGGGCAGTAAAGTCAGTGAGGCCAGAGGAGGTGGACATTTGGTGGTGCAGACCAGATCCAGGATGTGACCATGGTTGTGGATGGGGAAACTGACAATGTACAGTCAATGAATTCAGTGGTTTATGTTGAGTTCAAGTCCAAGTGTATATTAAAATCCCAGAAGAGGAGGATGGAAGGCGAGAAAGAACGCTTGGTCAGGAATTCAGAAAAGTTGATGAAAGAGGAATGATGGGGCATAAGCAATGTCAGTGTTAACTAGTATTATCAATGTAAATGTTTTCCAGCTAGCATTAGCAATGTTAGCAAGTGCAACGAACTGGCAACCATTTAAAGGGGGGAGTTGATAGTGTTGTTGTGATGTAATGGCACATTTTGTTAGGATCCCAGGTTTTTTATGTTCTTGTGTCCTGTTATGTCTCATCTTGCTTGTCGGTTCCTCTTGTGTGTTTTTTCCTCATAGTGTTTTTCCATTCCTTCCCTCCCCTGTCTGCTTCCCTCACCTCTCTACCTGTTCCTCATCCCCTTATTAATTTTGTGGGTATTTAGTCTTTGTTCTCCTTCTTGTTTTTGAACAGTTTGTCCTGTCTCCCTCAGTCCGTGTTGTTCCATGTTGCTCCATCTTCTTCCGTCTGGTTCCACGTTCGTCTGTCTGTATTTGTTCATGTTCTTTCGACCTCGCCTGTGTCCACCTGCGTCCACCTGTGTCAGCCTGTTGGCTAATCTGTCTTCCCCCGTCGTGTCTCCCAGTGTCTCCCAGCTGGTATGTTCTGATTTTGGTTTCTTGTTTCTCATTTGATTTGTACTTTTCTTTTAGTGGCTACTTTGTTTCAGCTCTTTAGTTGCTTATTTGTGTGTTTGTCCATAGTGACTGGTTTTTGGTTTCCTCGGTCTCTTTTTTTATATTTCAGCCTTCTCAGTAATTGCACTTTGCTTTTGTTTTGCATTTTGTTTTAGCTCTTAGTTGCTACTTTCTCCTGTGTCCATATTGACTTGTTTTTTGTTTTTTTAAAGGTTTTGATCATTCAGCTTGAATTGTTAAAAGCTTGCTTTTTGTTCCCCTACTCTAACCTCCCCTATGTGTCTGCATTTGGGTCCTAACCTGATTTAACCTTAATTATTACACAGTTAGTGGCTAAATGTCATCAATAATGCATTTAATGTTGTATAATAAGTGACAGAGTAACATACAAAGTCCATCCATCCATTTTCATCCGCTTATCAGGGGCCGGGTCGCGGGGGCACCTGTCTGAGCAGGGACACCCAGACTTCCCTCTCCCCTGGCTCTTCCTCCAGCTCCTCCGGGAGGATCCCAAGGCGTTCCCAGGCCAGCCAAGTGACATAGTCACTCCAACGTGTCCTGGGTCTTCCTCGGGGGCCTCCTCCCTGTGGGGCATGCCAGGAACACCTCCCGAGGAAGGCATCCTGGGGGCATCCGATACAGATGCCCGAGCCACCTCAGCTGGCTCCTCTCAATGTGGAGGAGCAGCAACTCTACTCTGAGCTCCTCAAGGGTGATAGAGCTCCTCACCCTGTCTCTAAGGGAGCGCCCTGCCACACTGCAGAGGAAACTCATTTCGACCACTTGTATCCAGGATCTTATTCTTTCGGTCACGACCCAAAGTTCATGACCATAGATGAGGGTAGGAACGTAGATTAACCGGTAAATTGAGAGCTTCGCCTTTTTGGCTCAGCTCTCTCTTCACCATGGCAGACCGATACAACGACCGCATTACTGTGGCCGCTGCACCGATCCGCCTGTCAATCTCGCGTTCCATCCTTCCCTCACTCGTGAACAAGACCCCAAGATACTTGAACTCCTCCACTTGAGGCAGGAACTCTCCCCCAACCCGGAGGGAGCAAGCCACCTTTTTCCGGTCGAGAACCATGGCCTCAGACTTGGAGGTGCTGATTCTCTTCCCAACTGCTTTCCACTCGGCTGCCAACCACCCAAGGAAATACTGGAGGTCCTGGCTTGAAGGAGCCAACAAGACAACATTGTCTGCGAAAAGCAGAGATAAAATCCAGTGGCTCCAGAACCAGACCCCGTCCGGCCCCTGACTGCGCCTAGAAATTCTGTCCATAAAAATAATGAACAGAACCGGTGACAAAGGGCAGCCCTGCCGGAGTCCAACATGCACCGGGAAGAGGTCTGACTTACTGCCGGCAATGCGAACCAGGCCCCTGCTCTGGTCTTACAGGGACCGTACAGCCTTTAGCAGAGGGCCCCCGACCCCGTACTCCTGAAGTACTTTACACAGAATGCCACGAGGGACATGGTCGAATGCCTTCTCCAAGTCCACAAAACACATGTGGACTGGTTGGGCAAATTCCCATGAACCCTCGAGCACCTGCGGAGGGTATACAGCCTGTCCAGTGTTCCACGGCCAGGACGAAAACCGCATTGTTCCTCCTGAATCCGAGGTTCGACTATCGGCCGAATTCTCCTCTCCACTACTCTGGAATAGACTTTCCCAGGGAGGCTGAGGAGTGTGATCCCCCGATAGTTGGAACACACCCTCTGGTCCCCCTTTATGAAAAGAGGGACCACCACCCCGGTCTGCCAGTCCAGAAGCACTACTAGTACACTACACTACTAAGGTACTCAGGGCGGATCTCATCCACCCCCGGTGCTTTGCCACTGAGGAGTTTCCGAACTACCTCAGTGACTTCGACTTGGGTGATGAATGAATCAACCTCTGAGTCCCCAGCCTCTGCTTCCTCTATGGAAGGCGTGTCAGTGGGATTGAGGAGATCCTTGAAGTATTCCTTCCACTGCCCGATGATATCCACAGTCGAGGTCAACAGCTCCCCACCTCCACCGTAAACAGTGTTGGTGGAGGGCTGCTTCCCTTTCCTGAGGCGCCGGATGATCTGCCAGAATTTCCTCGAGGCCGATCGGTAGTCCTCCTCCATGGCCTCCCCGAACTTTTCCCAGATCCGAGACTTTGCTTCCGTGACTGCCTGTGCTGCCGTGAGCTTGGCATGCGGGTACCTGTCAGCTGCCTCAGGAGTCCCCTGAGCTGACCAGGCCCGATAGGACTCCTCCTTCAGCTTGACAGCATCCCTTACTTCCGGTGCCCACCACCGTGTTCGGGGATTGCTGCCACGACAGGCACCGGAGACCTTATGGCCACAGCTTTGAACAGCTGCGGCAACAATGGAAGTGGAGAACATGGTCCATTCGGACTCAATGTCCCCAGCCTCCCTCGGGATCTGGTCAAAGCTCTCCCGGAGGTGGAAATTGAAGACCTCCCTGACGCAGAGTTCCGCCAGACGTTCCCAGCAGACCCTCACAATACGTTTGGGTCCGCCAAGTCTGTCCAACTTCCTCCCCTGCCAGCGAATCCAACTCACCACCAGGTGGTGATCAGTTGACAGCTCAGCCCCTCTCTTCACCCGAGTGTCCAAGACATGCGGCCGGAGGTCAGATGACACGACCACAAAGTCGATCATTGACCTCCGGCCTAGGGTGTCCTGGTGCCATGTGCACTGACGGACACCCTTATGCTTGAACATGGTGTTCGTTATGGACAAACTGTGACTAGCATAGATGTCCAGCAACAGAACACCAATCGGGTTCAGTTCGGGGAGGCCGTTCCTCCCAATCACACCCCTCCAGGTAACACTGTCACCGCCCACGTGAGCGTTGAAGTCCCCTAGTAGAACGATGGAGTCCCCGGTCGGAGCACTCTCCAGTACCCCTTCCAGGGCTTCCAAGAAGGCCGGGTACTCTGCACCGCTGTTCGGCCCGTAAGCCGAAACAACAGTGAGAGACCTATCCCCGACCCGAAGGCACAGGGAGACGACCTTCTCATTCACGGGGTCAACTCCAACACACGGCGGCTGAGCTGGGGAGCTATAAGCAAGCCCACGCCAGCTCGCCGCCTCTCACTGCGGGTGAAAGAGAGTCCAGCCTCTCTCAAGGAGTTGAGTTCCAGAGCCCAGAGGTGCATGGGGGTGAGCCCAATTATCTCTAGCCGGTACCGCTCAACCTCCCACACTAGCTCAGGCTCTTCCCCCCCCAGCGAGGTGACATTCCATGTCCCCATGGCCAGAGTCATCGTCTGGGGATTGGGTTGTCGGGGCCCCCACCCACGACCACCAACCAAATCACATGGCACCAGCCCCTTCTGAACTCTCCTGCGGGTGGTGAACCTACTGGAGGGTGGGCCCACGTCGCTCTTTCGTCCTGTGGCCAAAGACCTGGCCACCAGGCGCTCATCTGCGAGCCCCAACCCCAGGCCTGGCTCCAGGGTGGGGCCCCGGTAACGCCATTCCAGGGACGTGAACGTCCTCGTTTTAATGTCTGTCATCAGGGGCATTGGACATACAAAGTATATATCAAAATTAATCTATCAAGATTTTGATCATTTAGACACTAAAATCATCTGGGTGTCAGTATCAGTATTTTTTTCAAGAATAAAACAAATAAACTGAGACAGAATCAATTTATGGAGAGTTCTACTCATCTGTGTGTTATGTGGTGGCAATAATGGTTTTCTCAGCAGGATGTCAACCGTGTAATAGTTGATGAAGGAGTTTGTCAGATGTGACACTGTCTTTCTATTTTGGACACGGTGTGATAAGATGAAATCATCTCTCCACCACAGTGGAGTATCACCATGACAAAAACAGTAGCTTTTTTCAGCTCTGCTGTGATTCATCAAAGGAAAGCCATGAGCGACATTAACCCTGTTGATTCCATATCTCTTGTTATTGCATTTCTCTGATCATTGCTATAGTTCACAAGATTTAGCATTTTTAATGCCAAGGTCATTTTTTGGTAACATGTAGAACCAAAATCTTTGTGGTTGTCAAATGATGAGGGCTGTTTGAGAAATAGTGCATACAGAATGTGTGTGTGTGTTTATATCCATATGTATATGTGTGTTTTGTGTTTGTGTGTGTATATATATATATATATATATATATATATATATATATATATATATATATATATATATATATGTACACATATACATAACAACCAAAGAACAGAGCTTTCCTGCTCTCCTCAACATGTCCTGCCATCATTCATATTCTTCTGCTGCTGCTGCTTCTTCTTCTGCAGAACCTTCTTCTTCTACGCCACACTGTGGTGTGCATGCTAGTAGCGGTGCTAAAGCGATTTGCTTCAGCTCAAATCTTTAAAAAAAAAAACGATGATAGTAGTAATAATAACAATAATAAATACGACACGTCAATGCAAAATTTTCGCGCTGACACATTTTTATTGTCAACGCAATCGATTATGTCAACTAATCTCATTATATTTCAATACTCATTCAATCATCTTCAACCAATAATCTTTAAAAAAAATAATCTTGACTAATCGAAAAAATAATCGATAGATTAGTTGACAACCAATATATATATATATATATATATATATATATATATATATATATATATATATATATATATACATATACATATATATTAAGGCTGTAACGATACACCAAACTCACGATTCGGTTTGTATCACAATTTTTGACCCACGGTTCGATACAAACCTCGATTTTTTTGTTTTCTAAATTAAACATTTTATTTATGTAACATTTCAATAACTTATGTATATGATACTTGTCTGTCTGATAGTATCAGATGTCCAGTATTGTGTAGGGCGTGTCTATCTGATGGTCTGTTAACTGCACAGATCCCCTACTCAACTTAATACAGAGAAATGTCCCACAAAGCAACGTTACAGAACCAAACTAAGGTAACGTAGTAACTGTAACTGTCTTTGGCAACAAGGAAAAATACCGCAGCTGTAAGTGGAGAAGCGTCCTTCCTGCCGCCCGTCCTACCGACTCCTCGTCACATTTCTGCCCGATAAACAGCGCCTGTCACCGGCAAAAAAAACTTTAACTCACTGAGTGTTCATGAAGAAAGAAAATCTCCGCAACGGTCAACCCTCCGTCGGGTTTTGATTGACAGGGGAGACACTGGGGAAACCCCTTGAAAACACACACACGTCATCATCATGACGTGTACCGACATGACATGTTTTAAACATTTATTTGGGGTAAATTTCTTGTTACATGAATTAGGTAATACAAACATGCTAGATTAATCCAAAAAATAATTTAACTATCAATTGGATAAATAATCACTAGATTAATCAATAATAAAAAAATAATCATTGGGTGCAGCCTTACAATGATCAAATCAGGGCCCTGAGTTTTTCACTCCTCTCTCTGGAACCAGACATGCTGTTTTTTTTCCTCATTTACTCAGTCTGTATCAAAGTGTGTGTGTCGTGTTACATTAATTACTGTGTGACTGAATCAAAATCCTGGTTGAACATTAGTTTGTTACTATCTAAAATTAGGGTTAATTTATTGCACATTATTCTTACATCTTACAATGTAAACTGTTTCAATGTCCTTGATTGCTCAACAACATGTAAAAATAGAATAAGAATCAAACACAGAATACACAAGTAAAACAAACTTTAGTTTTAGTTTGAGCTTGTGAAATGTGGTTTTCCCCTCGATCTGTTCCCCAGGACAGGGACAGGGATAAGGTCAAATGAAATGACATGTTTTATTTCTTCACATTCTCTGTATATGTAGCAGACAGCAGCAGCAGGGCTGGGCCAGGATAGCTACTGTAACTACATACCCAATTAGCATGACATTGGATCTTTTTGTTCACTTAGTGGGCCAAAGTCCAACGGGTCTTCCAGCCCCCGGAAAGTGTATTGTCACAATGAAAGCAATATTATTTGTAATGTAATATGACACATGTGTTTTGTTATTATTATTATTATTATTATTATTACTATTATTATTATTATTATTATTATTTATTTTTTTATTTATTTTATTTTTTCAACCATTCCTCTGTGGTGAGTTTGAACTGCAAGTACAGTGGAGGCTTGAAAATACAGATAAAAACATTAATAACAACTGTGTGCGCTGTTGACTAATCTAACAAGGCACTGAATAAAGAAGGATACATTTTGTGGTGCCGGGGATCAAACCTTCCGGTGCTGCAAACTGTGGACAAGCAACTGTACAGGGTCATCCACACTAAGTTCAATAACTAGGCTATAACAATAACAATGTAAACAACTGCAAAGAGAATGCGCTGCACAACTGTGTCAGCAGATTAGGAAAATGAACATTGATGGATAACATGGACACTGATAATGTTAAAATTGGATTTAACACAGGTAGGGCCTTCGTATACACATTCAAATGACCAATTTGTAGTTTTTTTCATCAGTTAGTTACTCTAATAATGACAGACATAAAAAATAAGAAATTGACATAACATATGCCAACAATCACAGTATCTGAAGTGATCCCAAATAATTATTAATTAAAATAAATCAAAATGTATCATTTTCTATAGGTTTACAAACTGCTAAACTCATGCATACTGTGCTGAATTCATGGGATCTTATCTGTATGTACAATGTAGCCTGATCCTGCACGCTACATTATTCATATTCCATCAGCCCATAATGTTTACCATTTCTAGTCCACTCAAAAAGTACCAAGACCATGGTACTTGGTACAAGGTTAATAACCTTGATACAAATAAATACATTTACTGGAATTGAAATAAATATACTGAATATAATATGGCTTCAAATTACCCTTTTGTGTCAGTTATCTCAACTGTGAAAGAGATAATGTATGATTACTATACTTAAACTACAAGTAGATGTGCTACAGACTTAATTATTTGATTATTTCCCTTAGCCGATTCTACAAGAGCAGTGGAGATTACGAAGAGCCTGGCAGAAATGATCGCAAAGGACCTGCAACCTCTTTCCGTGGTGGAAGATGACGGCTTTAGGAATTTTGTGACACATGACCCTCGGTACAAAATTTCAAGTAGAAAAACTTTAATGGAGGGGCACCTACCAGCTCTTTATGAAGACTGCTGCTCTCTGGCCAGAACGGCATTGAGTGGTGTAGACACTGTTGTGCTTACAACTGACATGTGGACATCAAGAGCCATAGAGGCATATTTAACAGTGTCATGCCACATCATAGATGAAAACTGGCAAATGCTGGAATATGTGCTAGAAACGTGCCCTGTTCATGTATGGACAACACACTGCAGACAATATTTGTTCAGAATTAACCAGAATCACAGAAGAATGGGGCATAATGGACAAATTTCAGGCTGTGACAACTGATAATGGCGCCAACATGGTTGCTGCTATGCACAAAGCAGGTTGGGCACATTACCCATATTTTGCACACACTTTAAATTTGGTGATGAAAGAGTCTTTCAAGGCTCACCCTGACTTGCTTGAGATTCAGCAGAAAAGCAGGGCTATCATTGCTTTCTTTCACCATAGCACTAAAGCTGCAGACGAGCTCAAAGAAATTCAGAAGCAGCAGAAGTTCCCTGGAAAAAAACTAGAAAAATAAAACCAAGCAGTTGAGACAAGGTAAAACTCTGTATTCTACATGTGTGAGAGATTATCTGAGCAAAAGGAGGCAGTTACCTCAGTCTTCTCTCTCCTTGGAAAGAGCCCACTTTGCTTAAGTGAGGAAGAATGGTCTGTCATCAGTCTGCCATCAATGCACTGAGACCATTTGAGGAAGCAACCAGGGCGATATCAACTGAAAATGTTTCAGTTTTAAAGGTAATTCCCCTGGTGTCACTGCTTCTCAGAACCACTGCAACTTCTGAGCGCCAAAGTAGCAAGCTAGCTGCTGAGCTGTCAGTGCAATGTCACTGTTGTTTCAGGGCTACTGAAAGATTTTATGGTCTTGCTGTCAACACCAACCTGGAAATTAGATTTAAAAACCTGGCATTCCATAACTCTACAAATGTTGAGCCTGTAAAAAACAAATTTACCATAACAACTGTAATGGTCGAAGGATTTTGGAGTTCTTGACAGAGTAGAGGTTGGCAACATTCACACTTGTACAATAATGTAAGGCAGTTCAAAATGGAGAGTTGTTCCCTGCCCCTCCTCTGACACAATGTGTTACTTGTTACTAGATGTAGCATGTTCATTGGTTCATGAATGTGACACATAGGGGTGTGGTGAGATTACTCAGTAAATAGTCAGTTGAGGTTGAACTGCACTCGTAAATGGTTTGCTGCATGGACTTGCTGTTCTGTGCCGGAGACCTCAACCCAGCGTAACTGTGTACGGTTTGTTACTGTTTGTGGCTGTATGCTGTAACTGTCCTACCCAAGTTCACCAAAGTCCATAAACTGAAGGTTCCTTGTTGTGTGACGTGATTGCGTGTGTGTGTGACGTGATGCCATGTTATAGAAGATGGTTAGTTGCATGTAAAGACCCTAAGTGAAGCATCAATCACCTAACGTCAATTAGCCGTCTAGGAAAGCAAACTACCAATAACCTGACTACACTGAGATCACAATAACACCCAGGCAGTGAACAAAAACATAAATTGCATACTTTGCTATGCTATGCTAGTTCAATGTTGCCAGTGTTTGAAGAAACGGTGCTGGTGGTTGAAGGAGAAGCTTGGGGTTCCAATGTTGAACAATGCTGTTCTTGCTGTGCAAGGACTGATGAAGGTCGGCAGAGGAGGAAACAGTTTGCTCCTCTCCTTTGCAAGGATAGCAGCTCAGTGCTAACTTGCTTGGTGTTCCTGAGATTGTGAAGTTGGCTGGCAAGCTTTGCGTCACAGCTGTTGGTGCTAACTGATCTGGAATACTGGCAGGACCTTGTGTCGATGCAGTGAGGAGAAGTTCTTTGGGCTTCCTGCAAATGCAGCTTGCAGCTCTCAGCAGCTGTTACGCCCAGAAGAAGGGCAGGCAGCCCCGTTGAGGAGAGATGGAGAGGAGAGCTTGAGGACAAGAAGTTGAAGGAGAGGAGGGCGAGATAAAGAGAAAGAACAAGGAAGACGCTGGTCAGAGGGGTTCTGTCACCCTGACCAGTCGTAGCTCAAAGCTGAATTTTGCACCTAGGTGTGAAGAATGGGGGATTCTGGGAAACTGAGTTCAGTTCAGAGTCCATTTTGAAATCCACAATGAACGACTTCATCTGTGGGTCCCAACACCACTTACTAAAAAGGTATAATTACAATGTGTGCATACAATGCCTTGATATCTGTAATAATTGTAAAATGCCTGAAACCAAAAAGAATAAGAAAAAAAGATACATAAACCTACAGTATGAAAAATATACATAATTTCAATACGTAAATGACTAAATGCAGTCTAAAGAGACACTTCAATCTGATAAAATGTCAAACTGAGTCGAAATAGCAATAAAAAGTACAGTCAAGACCAATTCAGACCATGGTGACAATACTAAATAATTTAAGAATATAACGGTCTGTGTCTCAACTCAGCTCAAGCTGGCTGGTGGTGTTGCTGGTTGTGAAGTGGATGGTGGCTTGCTTTAGACGGTAATGCACAAAACCTACTTCAACAGAGAGGCAGCGCCTCATAGTGAAGTCAGTTACAAACAGTCAGCTGGTCAATATGGCATTTTTGAATGGAAGGAAACTGCCATTTGTCTGAGAAACAGCCTTGACTATGAAACAAGCCATGAAGTTTAAATTTCACTTTGCTCTGCACTGCACACATTCACAGCCACTCTCAATTACTTGTATTATCTTACTCCCTCACTCACTAAACCACACACTCACTTTGCAATAGGGCTGTCAACGTTAATATTCGCTCTAAAAAAAACACATAGTTTCGAACCATTCGAGTATCTATATTTGCACATTATGTCAATAACAGTAGGACAAACTAATACAATGAGACATAACTACTTGTATAGGTATTTTCGGGATACGGTACCTCGGTTCCAATTCTTGACAAAACTCTCTGAAGCCTGTGCAGCAACGATACTGATCGGCCTCATGTCCTTGCATATGAACGAAGCAGGTTTTTTTTTCGTGCACGCCTCTTGTCGTGCTGCAGACAAAGAGCTTGTAGCGGGCGGTGAAAAATATATAGTCGAGACGAGGCTGTTTAGTTGGAGTTCCAGACATCATGGCACGCTCATTTGGGTACACATTTTCGAGATGTGCCCTCATGTTGCTAGTGGTGGAATGGTAAGCTAACTGTAGCTTACACAGCTTGCCGTCTACTGACCAAAAACCGAAGTAATTCCAAACGGGGCTTTTTAGGTTGCTTGTCCAAACCACTCTCTCTGCTGCCGAGCTGGGCTCTGAACTTTCTGCCATTTCGTTTTTCTCTCTACCACCTGCATCTGTGTCTCACTTTCAGCAGTGAGTGACGCTGTGCACGTGCGACTCATGTGACCTGTCCCTGCACCGTCATGCAGTGCGCCCACTCGCAAAGCTAGCTGCTGACGTGTTTTTTTCCACAGTCGAATATTAATTTTCACAATCGAATCTCTGTTTTTTTTTTAAATATTCGAATATGTATTCGAATTCAGAATATGCGTTGACAGCCCTACTTTTTAATACACACACCTTCTGTTTTTCATAGTTTCATTATTACTAGCAATGCAACTGTAGCGAGAACCTCGCTATCACGATGCTCATTCACCTTTCAAGGGCCCTAAATTGATGTGTATATTTAACCTGTAACTGAAATGAGCACATTAGTATGCAGGCATCAGCATTTAGGTCAAGGGCCTACTGTGCCTTAGTATCAGGCATAACATTCTGACCTCCTGCCTAATATTCTGTTCCCCCTTTTGCTGCAAAAACAGCCCTGTCTCATTAAGGCATGGACTTCACTAGACCCCTGAAGGTGTGCTGTGGTATCTGGCACCAAGATGTCAGCAGCAGATCCTTTAAGTCCTGTAAGTTGCTTAATTGGACTGAGATCTTGGGAATTTGGAATGAACACCCCAAACTCGTTGTTGTACTCCTCAAACCATTCCTAACCATTTTTGCTTCGTGATACTGCGCATTATCCTCCTGAAAGAGGCCACAGCCATCAGGAAATACCCAAGGTTTCCCAGCAGAACATTGCCCAAAGCATTACACTGCCTCTGTTGGCTTGCCTTCTGCCCATAGTGCATCCTGGTGCCATGTGGTCCCCAGGTAAGCGACCCACCCGACCATCCGCGTGATGTAAAAGAAAGCGTGATCCATCAGACCAGGCCACCTTCTTTCATTGCTGCGTGATCCAGTTCTGCTGCTCACATGCCCATTGTTAGTGGGGGCAGGGGATCAGCGTGGGCACCCTGACAGGTCTGCGGCTATGCAGCATCATACACAACAAACTGCAAATCACAACCAGTCCTGCTAAAATTCACAGTTTGGGGTGTTGTTGCATGAGGAGTCTCATCACTGGCTTGTATAGGCATCACAGAGTTGTTGTTTCTGTAACTATGCTTCTGAAAATAAAAAAAATAAAAAATGTCTGGCAAAACATTCAGGAGGACACTTGAACAGAAATCTGACATTGTGGTGACAGGGGAAGCAGGGGTGTAGTATGTCTCAGTCTGATTTCATTTGTTGGATTTGTGAAAATTCTATATCAGATTAAGCAGAGCAATTTCCACAACAATTTTTGACAGATACACCAAAGCCTCTTTTTTGACATTGTTGAACACTACAAATAGATGGGGGTGTACATCGACAATAAACTGGACTGGACTAAGAACACTAAGTCCTCTTCAAGAAGGGACAGAGCCGCCTCTATTTTCTGAGGGGGCTCCGCTCCTTTAACATCTGCCCGGACTATGCTGAGGATGTTTTATTAGTCTGTGGTGGCCAGTGCTATTATGTTTGCTGTGGTATGCTGGGGCAGCAGACTGAGAGTAGCATATGCCAACAGACTCAACAAGCTGATCAGGAACAAAACTGTAATTTAACAATACAACTATTTTTCTGTATAGTGTATATATTATCTCACTTTATATTGTATTGTATATATTTCCAGACTGTCTACTTTATCATTTAATATTTTATTTTATTGTCTACTTTGATATTGTATTTATCTTTATCCTCATCTCTTGTTTCCATTCACGCTGTATTTCTACTTCTACTTTGCACAGAGCATCTGTAACAAAAACAATTTCCCCCCGGGATCAATGAAGTATTCTGATTCTAATTCTGATTCTGATTTAGAATAACATTCAGCTAAATGAGATCATAATCAAATCACTTCTTCAGCAAGGCCTTCAACTGCATGTGGTTGTGTGCGATGGACAGAATCCATGTTCAATTGGATGTTACCGACCTTCTGCTGTCTTTGTGTCTCTTCCAGGTCTGTGAGTCAGTGAAACATGTCAACCCTACGCTTTGGACAGCATCTCATCAAGGCCTCCACTGTGTTTCTGCAGACAGAGCTGTCCTTTGCTATGGTCAACAGGAAGCCTGTAGTGCCTGGACGTATCTTTCCATTACTTACCGGTGAGAGGTAGGCCTGCTGAGCTTAGCATTGTTCCTGGTATGTGTAGGCCAGCAACAGACCTTTTGTTGAGTCTGTTGAGTGGTCACTGTGTTGCACTTGGTGTTGCATTAGTTTGGATAGATACTGCAGGTGAATAGAGTGAAAGACAAAGAGGTAAACTGAAATAGTTTCCATTTATATGTTTTTATGTTGAAAAAAAAATAGACACCTTATCGCCTAATTACGAGATCAGGATCTCGTAATTACGAGAAAAGATCTCGTAATTATGAGATCAGGATCTCGTAATTACAAGAAAAGATCTCGTAATTATGAGAAAAGATCTTGTAATTATGAGATGAGGAAAGGTGCGTCGTTGATTGTGGTCAAGCCAGCCGTGGCTCGCGTTTGCTTGGTCAAATCAGCCGCACCGTTTTTTTCTAGTGCGCGAATCTAATAACATTTACGGTAATCGTGCTGAAGCCGCTCTAAAGAGCTGCTGGTGCGACTGTGTGGGTCAGACTGCAGTCTCACAGTGAGACCCATGAAGCATACAAGGATAAGGATTTTGACAGAGGATTACTTAAATACTACACAGTAGAAGTACTTCATTATAGTTACACAAGTATTCTAGGGAGTACTTAGTTCAGCAATATATGAATCTTGAACTACTTATGGAAAAAAATGTTTGTTGTTGTTGTTGTTTTTTCTCATGTCGTCCTTTACTTTGAAATCTGGATACCTTCGTGATACCTTCAGTTTTTATTACCGGGAGTATTTACTGTAAAAGTATGATCTCATAATTATGAGATCTTTTCTCATAACTACGAGATAAGGTATCTAATTTTTTTTTTTTTTTTATCCAGTGAACATAATGCGCTTCTGTAAATTTCCCTTACTTCTGTTCTGCCATTTGTTGATTGATGTTAAGCCAACCAGTAATGGAAAGAGGAATCATTTACATTTAGCAGACGCTTTTGTCAAAAGCGTTAATTAGTATATACATTCATACACTGATGGCGGTGACTGCCATGCAAGGTGCTGACCAGCACATCAGGAGCAGTTTGGGGTTCAGTATCTTGCCCAAGGACACTTTGACATGCAGACCAGGGGAACCAAACCAGTGACCTTTCGATAACAAGATGCTGGCTCTACCCCTGAGCCACAGCAAAAACCAACAATAATTAATGAATGAAAACAGTATTTCTTATTTAAATGATTTTTGAAGCAGCAGAATGGTTTGTGTGCCACCCAGTCACCACATTGAATGTTAGCAATCAACATTTCTGCAAATCACAGAAATGTCCAAATGTACACATCATAGGCTATGTACCATAATGATATTTGTACGAAGCGTGTCATATGTCACATTCACATTACATGTGTATTATCCGACTTTTATATCGAGAGCTGGAGGGAACAATGTTGGAATGCAAAGCTGCCAGACCTGCGACAGCAGTCCAAGACTGCGTTTTGGCATGTGCAAGAGTGACACTACTGGATATTTTTGATGAGGTATCACGACATTTCAACAAACAGGACACCACTGTGTAAGTGTAAGGAGACTTCAAGGTGAAGGTGTGGTGAACTAAACAGGTATTTAAAGCCAAACCACAATGTTTTCCTAACCCTAACAGAGTGGTTTCTGTGCCTAAACCTAAACCTCACTACAACATAAGCACAGCATTCTGACAAGAGAGAAATAGAAAATAAAGCTAAAGAAATGTACAGTTGCAACAAAAAGAAACAAAGTTCTCCTTATCTCTGGTTTTGGAGAACTGTACATTGCTAACATTTATTCCAGTGTTTGGGTTGGAGTATGACATTATTATGTTGTACTGATATACAAAATATAGGAACAGCAAAATTGGAAGTAGGGTTATGTCTCTAAGCCCCGTGTCAAATGAAGGCCCTGAACCAATATTGAATCACTTACAGTAACAGTTTGTGGGGACTATACGCTTGTAATGAAAGGGATTGAAAATGGAGCAAAAACAACTGAAGGTTCAGAGTGTTAGTGCAGGTTTCAATACCACAGCATCACACCTTAATTAACACTAGAACATTCAATTTAACTCTGCTGTGCCTCTGTCTGACCTCCATCATCAGAGTAAAGTGATGTGGTGTAATGCAGCGTCCCTGACACTGATCTGCAGCAGAATCTCTGTGTTTCACCATCAGTGTCCGTCTCGTTGTTTCTCTCTGACTTGAATTGAACATTGGCTGCTCAATGAAGTGCTTCCTACAGCTGTCTGTTGTTGCCTGGCAACATATGCTGTCTTTGCTGAAGTGAAACTGCCCTTTATATAAAGACTATATATGCTGTTGTTTATCATACATATGATGGACAAACACAGAAAATGGATAGTTGATAACCATGGCTGTTGTAGGTTACCAAGGCCACACTATGCAGGACTGTTTGCTTTCAGTGTGTTTGGTTTATCATCATCTTGTTATACCCCAACATAACACAGATGTTTAGTTTACCTTCAAATACATGTGGGCGTCACACAGAGGTAGGAGGAGGACATGAATCTTTGTGGACTCTACGCTTGCTTCTCCTTTCTCATTGTGCCAGGGGAAAAAAAAAAAAAAAACTGAACAAAACTTTAGCTCTGTCTATTAATCATTGTTTCCAGCCAGCCTGGAGTGAAAAAAGAAAAAAAAAATCATTTGCATGATTTCCATCACTGATTTGTTTGAATAATGTGCTTATTCTCTTTTTGATATGTTAATCTGTTCTTGGCTTTGTGCTCAACTTCTCAAGTGCTGCTATCACCTCGCACAACTCCTACACACTGAGATGAACTTAAGTCCAGGGAGAGTTATTTCTCTGCTCTGCTATACACCTCCATTTTAAGGCCATATGTTAGCATTCTTTCATCAAATTTATTATTAAACACTGTGATTACTTTTCTTGATTGTAGGGTACTCTCATACTGTACTGTATTCTCATCAATCATGTATATATTATCAGCACTGATTAGTTGGTATATGATCACTTTAAACAATCTATTGCTTTGCAACATGAAAAGAAAACACAATGAAGGCTTTCTTTTAAAATGAAAAACTGCATTTTGCTTTGGAACTGTCAGATAACTGTCAGAATAGAAGATTTTTGTGGACACAACTGTCTGTGTTGTTTAACAATGAACATCAGCTGACTGTTGCTCCTGAAAGAAATGTTTTTGTTTTGGAATGAAACCCATCAAAACCATGTGTCAGTTCCACGTTTATTTTTAAGGAGCACGCTGTGCTAAATGTGTGTAGCAGCATTGGCTCGAGTAACTTACAGTTAAACAAATTTAAAATGTAAAAAGACACTGCAATTTACTTTCTTAAGATAGAGCATCAAGTATCAGCCATTTACTACTGGCTGGATAGCACAACCTTCGTCAAAATTAGTGGGAACTTTGAAGTGAGCTGACCCCTTGCTTGCTGTTGATGCTGTTTGCTAGCTGTCCATAGGCACTGAGGTTAACTTTCAATGTACCAAGTGACTGAGCTATCCAGGTGTGTTTTCTGGTACCTGATAAAGTTTCATGTGGTCAATCCAGCATCCTTTATATTCATTCAGCAAACGTTGCATTTGGTGATTCTTTTGTTTGTGCCTTGTGTGTAGTTCCTATAGGCAAAGCTTGTGACAAACAGGAGAGCGGCAGCAGTTGTTGTGCTTGTCGACATGGTGTTGTTGTCATCTTTGGTCGCATGCACCACGCAGCACGCAGCACGCAGCACGCAGCACGCAGCACGCAGCACGCAACAAACACATTAGGTTACGCATGAGGGAAGCTGTGTTTCAAGTAATTCAGGATGGGGCCCCTGAACTCAGAGACAGCTGGACTGATGTTCAGCTCATCAGACATTTTCTTAATGTTGCAAAAAAAAAGGTTGTTCACCCGTACCAAATCTTAAGTCCAAGTCAGTTATCAAGTCTTATCAATGCACCGTGGTTAAGCTCCAACTATACATTAACATGAAGCAAATTGAAACAAAGACGTCAGAGAAAATCCAACATCATATCATTACCAGACATAATTTAAACACAGCATGGTGTAGTGTTGAAGGGACATGGTGGCAGTTATAAGATGGCTTTTATCTGTTTAACTGGGCTGTGAATGATTCTGTTGGAAGTAGTAGGACATGACATAATATTGGATCACAAACACCTGAAAAATATAGTGTAATCCATTGCACTAGTCCTGAAACAAATGCTACCTCTCTCCACATAACCCCCAAAATCTCATTGAAATAAAACCTAATTGGACGGTGCATCTATGACAACGTATTTATTAACAGACCTGTCACAGGGTGCATATGGGGCCCTGGTATAACTAACACCTCCCCCGAGCAAGAAACAGCCACTACACTGCTCCCCTCAAAGCCACCAGATTCTGTTGACAAAACTAGACATTTACCTTACAGTTCATTATAGTAAACAGTAATCATACAGTAAATTATAAAACATGTCAGTCAACCTCATTAAATAAAACTCTCCAAAACATGTTCAAATATTTCAACAATCACCAACTCTTTTCTTTATCACATAGATAGACCCTACCTTATTATATTTATCTTGGTCTCTGACGGTTTACTAAACATAATTTTGTTGTATGCCTACATTGAAAAATTATCTTATCTTGTCTTGTCTTTTCTCTGAAGTGGTCTTAATAAACCTTTGAGGACTAGGCAGAGCAAGCAGCAGAACAGCTGCCAGTGCCAAGGAGTTATGGGGAGGGACACTGGGGCAGAGCAGGAGTTTCTGGTGGAATTCGCACCTGGAGACACACTGGCTCTGCTTTGATCTTGTGCTGTTTACTGGGGGGGAAAGGTCTCAGAGATTACTTTTTAAACTTTGGGATTAAAAGTGAATTTATCTTCATTCTCATTCTCAACCTGTCTGCAGTAGCAAGCCTCAGAGGTGTTGTCCTCCACTGTCAGGTAATATATTGTACAATTTCTATCCATCCATGTTGATTTCTGACTGGAGGGAAAATGTATAAGTATACAGAGAGGGGAAAAGAAGAGAGACTGAAGGGAAATGACAGGAAGAACCTGAGTCTGTGGTGGGCCAGCCGGAAGCTGAACTGACCACAAAGTCCCAGACACTGTAGAAAAAAAAAAAATATATATATTAGGGCTGTCAAACGATTAATTTTTTTAATCGCGATTAATCGCATTTTGTCCATAACTCGCGATTAATCGCAAATTAATCGCAATTTTTTTGGCACATTTTTTTCTGTTCTAAATGTACCTTAATGTATTTTTTTCATGTTCTTAATACTTTTAACAACATAAGAAAGGTCAAATATGCTTGAATTACGAAAATGTGTATTCAACACTTCAAATAATGCAGGAAAATAAATCCAGGGTTGTCTGCTTTTGGTGAGGGGGGGCGACGGGCTCTCTGCATCTGCCGTCTGTTTGGCTTGCAAGTGGTGTCCACTGACACTGCACGTTTTTCTTCTTCGCCTTTTTCATGCAGTGTGCTGCTTTCTGTCAGTCAGTATTACACTGATGATCGCCATGGCTCCGGTGCAGCAAAACAATAAAAAGTACGACTTGAAATTCAAACCTTCTGTCGTGATATATTCAGAGGAAAACTTGGAAGAAGCAGCTGCTAGATGTTCTCTGTTGACCCCAAGAGAGTGAGAGAAACTGAGCTTCAGCGTCTGTCCGAGGAGGACAGCAGCAGGGCCAGGCTGCCTGCTGGAGGGAGGAAGAAGGCTAGCGAGGAGCCTGAGATAAACATGCGGGGATGAGTTATCAGCAAACGGGCACGCCATGAGAGAGTGTCCCGCAAAATGATCAGGGCGATGGAGAAACAAATGTACGCCACCGTGAGTGACAGCAGAGATGAGGAGTTTGCAGCGAGTGCTGCTTTTCAGTCCACCGCATTTTTAACGAACAGCCAACCCTGCTTCTTCTTCTTCTGATTCCCTTTCTTATTCTTCTGCCACCCTCTGTATAAAGACTACAGGGCAGCCGTAAATCATGCAATGCACGTTTTTTAAAATGTATTTATTTTTTTTATACTGAGCGTTAATCGTGCGTTAAAAAAATTAACAACATTAAGAGGACGTTGCGTTAACGCGTTATTAACGCGTTATCTTTGACAGCCCTAATATATATACGTATATACTACGTTTACCTTCTTCAAAGACAAACAACATTACTTACATGCTTTGCAAAGTTCCTAGTGTCTGCCTTGGGCTAGCATTTTCTTAAGCATCACCTTTTCTTGTTTATCTGAAGTAGTGTGGAACCATGTGCAGTACTTTGTATACCATCATGTGCATCTTGTACATACAATATGTGTGCTTCATTGTGTATGTGCTAGTGTAGCGCTTGGTATACAACGAAGCAACGTAACCGTTTGTTTTTAAATCACCCTTTACACCCTTAAAGTGAAACTCTCGCCAAAAAGCAACCGAGGCTTTATTTGTGATTGAATATGAGTCAAACCATCGTGTAAAAGCATAATTACGACAAAAGAGGCACTTTTAAGACTTACCGTAGTTTTGTTTTCGGGCAAGCTAATTTTCAATGGAGCGCAGGGGCACTCTTATGCTAGCATCAAAATCGCTGTTTTTAAAACACTAAGAAGGCTCGACACAACATGAAACTTTGCTCATAGTATCACCAGGGTCTCTACTCATGAACACGAGCATTGAGAACATTGTTTGTGTACACAGAGTTTACTAAAAAGAAGGTTGAAATGATTCTTTTCAATTAAAGAATCTGAGCCATACAGAAATATTACTATTATTATTTAGTCCAACAGTGCATTAACAGGCATTTTTATGGGCCAGCTAAGAGATATAGTGATGACAACAGATCAGAGCAGAGTTGTCTTTTCTTGTTTTTTCTTGCATAATGTACAGAAATCAAAACCTTCAAAACACTCACCAAAACTCACCTTTTTAAAACGGCTTTCAATGTATAACTTGTCTCTTTTTATATTGTTAATGTGCTGTTTTTTTATTCTGCTTTAGATCTATATTTTGAGCACTCAGCTGGCAAAAGTAAAAACAAAGGGGTTTTGTGCAGCTCCAATACAGATCTCTTCATTCATCCTATTTATTTTACCTGTCTGATATCAACAGTTAATGCAGTCTAGAGTGAGTTTAATTAGGGTTACTCAATCAGTTAACACACATTTAATCAGAGGGAGAAGGAGGGCTCAAGAGACAGCACTATTAATAAATGACTAGAACCAGAAAACATGCTTCACATAATGTGAACACATGTCAGACCTGTCACTTATCTTCCCTGTCAATATGGAATAAACAGATGGCAAGTGATTGCTGGATGAACTCCTCTTTATTCAAGGAGAACCAATGCCACACTGTGTAACCGAGAAGTATTCCTGCTGCGGCTGGTATAGGTTACACTTGAAGAGGTGGCTTACAAACCGTACCAGCCTACTATGTACCTACTCTGCAATTCTTTTTGAGATAAAACACTCTGGGCTCCACTGAAGGAACACCAGTCTGTATTAACACATTCTTTGATGAGGCATCTTCTTTCTTAAAGAATTCATTAGACTAAGAGCTGGTTACACACATCTAGTAATCCTATTAACGTTGAGATTCTGTAGCTTCTTCTATCTGTCGTCTGAGGTTGCAAGCAGGGAAAGGGTTGCAATTACCAACAACACAATGCTGTCCCTCGTTATCCAGACATCTCACGACACACATTAGCAGATGCTTAGTCACTGATTACTGAAGCAGCAGCGCTTTATTCTGGGAATAGCCCCTCAAGTGTCTATTGCAGTGCTGTGACGGCAGCACAGCTAATGTCAGGGGCTGTGGAGTTATTTCCTTCTCCTACTCCCTCTAGAGAGGGCTCTAATACTTCAAACTAATGTACCAATCTTTGACAAATTAAAATAATAAAAAGAAACTCCATTGGAAGTTTTATGTTTCTTTTACTTTCTATAAGTTGATCCTTCTATAAGACCATGGCTATGGCTTTGAATTATTTTGACCTTACTACCCGGACTGAAAAGGAAAAAAACAAACACTTCTGATAATAACTAGATATATTTGCTAGGGATGCGCATCGTTAACCGGTTTCGTTTGGGAACCGGTTCTGAGTCAAATGATTCTTTGGAATCGCTAACAAAAACCCTTTACGATTCCACTATCGATTCTTCCCGGGCTGCGCCGCCACTGTAAACAAACGTACCCCACTCGCAAATTTGCGATGACGTCACACACACACAAGCTGCTGCAGAGCAGAGGTGAGCTGAGCTGCTACATGCGATGCACTGTGGAGAAATGTCGTCCCGGCAAAAACGATCCAAAGTCTGGCTGCATTTCACAAAGAAGGACGACACCTCGGGGATCGTCACCTGTAATACCTGTAAGAGGGATCTGCGCGCCAAAGGCGGTAATACAACTAATATATCTAAGCATTTGGCCACACGACATGGCATTATACTCCAGCAATGCAGTGTGTTTGACGCACTTAGCAGCACCAGTGCTAGCACTAGCACAGCAGGTAGATAACTAAGTAACAACTGGCTAACGTCATGTGATAATGATAAAAATGAGGTTAATTTAATCAGCCCAGTCCTGCCCGTTCCTTGTTTGTTGTTCCTCTTGTTCCTCTACGGGATTTTCCTTAGCCAATAGCCACTTGACTTGTGGACTCATTTTACTCATTTGAGTATTGTTTATTTGTTTATTGAGGACTCATTTGAGTATTGTTTATTTGTTTATTGAGGACTCATTTGAGTATTGTTTATTCTCAGCAGTGAATAATTAAGATTTATATTAATAAACCAGGTTGTATTCTTTTCTGTACTCATTTACTACTTGTTTTTCAGCCTGTTTGGGAATCGATAAGAGAATCGATAAAAAAACAGATCGATAAACAGGAATCGATAAAGCATCGGAATCGCTGAATCCTTATCAATATCACTAATATTTGCAGCAAACATCAGGAGGAAAATATTTTCATGGTGAAGGGATAGAGGGGGTTTGAGGTTTAGTGGCAGGACCAAAGCAGGGTTACATTCCTAGGTAATAAATAAACTCACAGGTTGTGGCTTGGTTGTGAATTCTACTGACGGGTCAGAAGTCAGCACAAGTCCCTGTCTTTTTAGCTACACTATAGTGACTCTTGTATCTTTGGATTAGCCTATAGTGTACACTGCACCTTAGTTTGTTTTAAGGAAATGAGACTAGACATGACTTGAAAATATGTGTTTTGATCCTGTTTGTGCCTCAGATGAATTGGTTTACACTTTGGATCTGCCCTGTATAACATCCCACCAGCGACAGGCATGGCCAGAGGCATTATGTTTATCGGTTGTCCATCCATCCTATCCTTGTGAAAGCAATGTATCTCAAGAACACCGTGAGGGAATTTCTTCAGACATGGTTTTTAAAAAAAATTCAATTGGACCTATTACAACTTACGATAAACTGAACCAAAGTTCAAGGTCCTTGTCATCTCAGGGTACCCCAAACTAAAGTGTGCCCCTAATAATGAACAATTTTAGATGACAACAAAGTAAAGAAATGTTTTATTGATCGTCATCGGCCGTTACTACTTCCACCAAGTGGCAAGCGGCCCCAAAAATCCGGATTGGAGCATCCTTAGTACACACATATACATATGTACACACTTTATCAGAGTCAGACAAGAGAAGGGTGAAACTCGTCTGTCTGAAGAGCAAATGTTCTTCATCTGGTCTGTGTGTGTCTCTGCACTCCAACACAGGCATAGAGACCCTTGTCTCACACGAGAGAGGAGACACACAGCATGTGTTCTCTGGTCTTGCCGCATTCAGTGACAGGCTGCAGTGTTGGGATGCATGGAGCCAAAAAGTCCTCAAAAGTAAAAAAAGTTAACTACAAAAATAACGACAGAATTAATGATTATTTATATCGCAAACAGTGGGCTTTACTTGTGGCTTTTAGGAATCTACGCTATCTTTCTATTTTCTGCTGCAAGTTCATTCCTGAGCCTTGTTTAGCTCTCAGTTAAAAGTGAAAAAATACCTGGGGGGAAGCAGGGGTCTTCACCACAGAGAGCCCAAAAGGGTGATGAGCAAAGGCTAAGAGTCAGGACAAGAAGCAGATGGGACAATATACGCCAAAAGAGCTAGAATACAGCATGTGTTGTAAAGTTGTATAGTCTAGGGGCGTGTTTTGGAAGAGGATCCCTGGTGCTCTTTTTTCTTTTGTGTGGAAAGAGAATTAGCCTCTACTAAAAGGGAAGTAATTGGTTTTCTACATAATTTTAAAATGATACATGCTTGTAAATTGGAAGCTCATATATTCTGTCGCCAATATGCAACATATCTAAGAACCCACAATAAATGATAAGAGAACTAAAATCATAAGTCAACATGCTGGTTAACAAATACACTCATGTGGTACTTTCATTTCCTCTGAAACACAAGACATATATATTCACACATTTAAGTAGATAGTTCTGACCATTTCAGACACGTTGGTTGAATAGACTAGAGGAGCAGGACAGGGCACACTCACAAAGGAATTTTGGTGGCCTCCTACAATTTACAGCCCTAGAGAGGTCTTATGGCGTATGTATGTGGATGGACAGCAGTTGTTACTGTTAAAGTTGTTACTCTTCCAACGTTGCTGGTATGAGACTTAACTTCTCAGGTCTCTTCTATGTCTTTCTTAACATCCTTCTGCCTGAAGGTGAGCGGTCTTTGGGTCATTGTATGTCTCTACGCCCTCCAACACATGGACAGACAGCCTTAAGATTAAAACATAATATTGTTTGTTGATTATGAAATTTATTTTCTTATATCAGCCAGGTTTTAAACAGATTTTGACCTTTTTTTCCCTTCTCCTCTGATGTGGTTACATTCATGTCAGGCCTGGAGGATTTGTTTGTTGGCCAGTCAGGCTTGAGCCGGAGACTTCAGCTGAGTCACATCATTCTGGACAGTGGGCACTAAAATGGCTGATGCAGAAGCAGTCCGCAGGCCAGGGAAGGAGGAGGGGACCAAACATGTATATAAACACATATTGACCCCTTTAAAAATGCAACAATAAAATATGTTTTCCAACATGATTATGTCTATCATCTGTGAATGATGATTATCAGGTGTGAACTGTTCAAAGATGCAATCCAGGAGATCACCCATGTGTCGCCCACGCCTGCTGGATATTTTAGCAGATTAAATATCTGGTTGAGTCGCTAACGGGTCAGGGAGACAGGAACGAGCTACAGTCAATGAGAGCAGACCCTCCTCTCCTTTCTCCCTCTCTCTTTCTATGTTGTCATCTGCAGTAGCTCTCTGAACCCAATCTTATCATGTATCTATTCATGTGGAACCACAATAACAGCCCATAGTCAGAATACATACAAGCTGTTCATTATAGGTTACCATGGTTCTTCCTGAACCAAAACACAAGCAGGCAGTTTCAGATTTTCATTACAAAAATAATCCCTTCTCGAGCAGCTTCCTTATCCATTCTCTCACACATGTTACTTTCTGTTACTTCCTTGTTTTTTTCACTGCAAGTCAGCACACAAACAACTTGGACTGCTCGGGTCACTTCATTCCCACGTCACATCTCACCTGTGTGACTTGTAATGTGTGGACCTCCCCCCATCACTGTAGTGTGTAGTGTGAACAGCACAGCGAACTGATGACATCGTGTCGTGCAGTCTGACCAAGATATCAGGGTTGCTTTTTTTTTAAGAATCCATCACTCCAAACTTCTGAAAGAAAGCAAAGTATTCAAAATGTATTTGATCTATTTTTTGCTAGAATAAATTGGGGAGTTTCATCACAACAGCAATTAAAAGGTAATGGAGCCTTTATTTCGTTCTGCCACACATACAGTACTGCTTTGAAGATTATTCCCATCTGATAGATCACTTGCCTCGGTGAATTCTTCTTGTGTATCTTACACAATGTTTGCCTTTTGATGTTCGACTTTTTTGCTTGTACATTTTTTATACGTGATGCATTATAGACACTGCTTTGTTCTTTCTTCTTTGTAATCAATAACTCAAAGATCTCATCAGAGCTCAACTCATCTTTACAAAACAATTCATCTGGAACTGAAAGATTTTGACTTTTTGAGGAACTTGGCCATTGCTTCAGGTAATCAGTGCCTTTGAATTTTTATGAGGCTTTAGTTTTTTCTGTGACTTTACTTTATTTTAACAGTCAAAAATAAGCTGCAGTAAGCATTTCGTAATAAACATCTGATGAATATACCCATTAGGTACCCACACTCATATTTAACAGCACCCCTTATTATTATCCACAACATAACATTTAGATATATGTTTATTGCTATGGTTACTCTGAAGTAATTCCAGCATTCTTCAGTTAAGAGCCTGAAAGATATGCCATACAGAAATTTTAATTATCATCGCCTGATATTGATGGATTGATAGATTGATGACATGACCATCAGTGTCGCTGTTAAAGGAAAACAGGAAGCTTTGCATTGCCTCATGTTCCTTTTGAATACTTTCTTTCTTGTTTTTTTCTGTCTGTCTCTGCTTAGCTGGCCTACAATGACAGTAGGCTCTTGTCTTCTGCCAAGGTATAGAGGTGTTCTCTAAATAAATTGTCATGTGAATCATAGTAGATAGACATTATAGCAACACAGTAAATGGCCTGTACCTACTCATTAGGGATATTACCTAATACTCTGCAGGCACACTCTCACGTTGTGGGTTTACTCTAATAAACCTGCCTCACCCTAACCCTAACCCTACACCCCAAATTCTAGCCCTTACATTGAGTCCATTACAGTATATTTCATAAGCAGGAACATATAATATATGCACTGCTGTTACAGTTATAATCCTTAGAGTCCAAATTAAATAATAGTTACTCGTGCCCTTCTGCAGTCAAAAGTCATGATTTTTTAATGTAGGCCTACTGCTAATAATTTAAATTATTTAAAGGAAGGGAATAGTATTTGGATATAAATCAGAAATGTGCCTGTAGGCTCCAACTCTCAGAGTGGGCTGAGCCAGTAGGGACACAGAGACTTGCATTGTCCCTGATACGGAAGAATAAGGAACCCCAGCATTTAGCACCAAAAATGAACAAGGGTGACACTTGTACGTAAGTATTTAATTAGTTCAAGAACAAATCATATTTACTTTCAGTTGGAGCAGACACCTCTGCCAAGGCCCAGCAGCCCCCTTCAATTCAATCAAGCCTAATCCAATATCAAGCTCAATAATTGTACCACTCTAAGTTTGAAGCCACCCATAACCACTTAACCAAAATTAAAGATTGCCACACCATCTGTATCAAATTGTACTCTCTCAAAGATACCAGCCTCCAAAGTATGCCTGATTTTTTCATCAGGATCCCTGCAGTGTTCCCTGAGAAATAATTGAATTATCATAAAAAAAACCAAACAATATAATGATGAATAAATATAAATAATAAAGTGTTGCATGATGAATCATCTCAGTCCATGGTTTGTGTTGCTGCAATGCAAGCAGATTCACCAGCTGTTCTTATTTTATTTTATTTTTTGTTTTTCGATTCATATGAATTCTTCGAAAATGTATAATGCTGTTCATATTATAGCATAACAAAATCACACTACTACATTAATACATAGCCTTGCCAACAGAAGACAACTTTGTGTTGCTGCTGAGTCTCTTTTTCTGTGATAGCTCATTTTATATTGTAATATACCACTACATGTGTTCTTGCACAGTGACAACAAAAGAAGTTCTCTTACCTTAGTCAACCAGTTACATTTTGCAAGATGAGCAATGTGGAAGAAGATGAACATTCATTGTCTGTACTCTCTTCAAATGTCTTGTGGCTAGATGATAGCCTGCTGCATTTTAAAAAAAGGCACACTTTGACAGGAAGTGCTTTTCATTTAGAATTTGCCTGATTAAAATAATTTGAATCCACTCAATATTCTCTCTATTTGGGATTAGATACATATAATGCTTATGTTTTATTTAACTACAATGGGTGGATTTTATTCCAAACATTTTTATTTGAAATGTAATTAAATATTTGCCTCAAAATCAGAAAACAATAATAATGAACATAATTTACCTGATACATTAATTCAAATTTACATGACCACAGAATTGTTTCTTACAGTGTAGAATCAACTCACTGTCAATTAATTCAGTAGAGAGATTTATTCTCCCAAGGGGTTAAATAATTCATCTTTATATAATATTACACTAACTGGTGGAACCCGCTGATTTCTAAATGTCTAGACAAACAGTCAGAGTTATTAATTTAAGATTATACAAGAAGTTCCAAAATCTAAGGCGAAACATTGCATGTTTGGATTACATTTTTTGGTATTCTTATATCCAACTTCCTAAATATTAAGCTATAAACTCTATAAAATAAGGGTTAGGGTATAAAATTAAATTCTAATTAAACAAGACAGTCCTTGATGGGTGCATGACCTCTGACACTGCACATGGAAAACTCTTGTGATCAGCAGATTTATCATATGTCAAACTTTTTATTTTCTGAAAATACAACAGGAAGGTTTGGTTAGGTTTATGTCAAGAAAACCTGTTTAGGTTGAGGGAAAGATCACAGTTTGAGTTAAAAAAAAAGAAAAGAAAAAAGTACTAAGTATTTATTTATTTATTAAGGTTAGGGAAACACTGTGGATTGGGTTAAAATGATGACTTTGCTAGAAGAATGGGGAGCTTTGTGGTCATGGTGACAATGATAAAC
This sequence comes from Diplodus puntazzo, assembly GCA_963678695.2. Classification (NCBI taxonomy): domain Eukaryota; kingdom Metazoa; phylum Chordata; class Actinopteri; order Spariformes; family Sparidae; genus Diplodus; species Diplodus puntazzo. Next base: position 33,476,681 of record OZ023157.1, on the reverse strand, counting down.
ACATGGTTAAGGTAATGGGGCAATCACGGTCATGCTAAACAGATGCTGTGATCATCTGTTAGAAAAACAGATTGCAATCCCCTGTGTTAAAGTCCGATGTGACCCATTTATCCACCCTGACCTCCACCTCGCACACACTTTGTCATTTGATAATAACACAGGACTTTCACCTTTGCTTCGGTCATAATCACTACGGCAGCGAGAGGGCTTTATTTCTCACGTTACTTAAGTGAACTTGATGCTGTCATTCTTGGGAGGACATTCTCCTTTGTCCAACTTTTTGCGACTTTAGTGTAACACTGCAGTTGGAAACTATTGTTAAAACACAATGTTCCATGTAGAATGCAATCCCTTGTCAGCAATAGTAGTATTAGTAACCGTAGTTATTGTAGTAGTTTAGTAAATTACAAAATTATGATGTGACCTGAGATCGTGCTTAACATTTCAGATAAGTTGTGCCTGTCTGCAGGCATGTGTTTCAGTTTATGTGCAGGCGAGGCAATGCAAAGTGAGGCAGCACAAACTCAGACATTTTCTCTGGGCAATTGAGAGGTGGCCTCCTTTTCTTCATTTGAGACAGTGTTTTATAATTAAAAGCTCATCTCCCATCGGTGTGCTCCAGATGTGCTGCTGAACTCGTCAGCCTGTTCTGTGCAGCAGAGAGAATGCACACACAACCGGGCAGCTTGAACTGAGGAAACTTTGGTCACAAAGCACGTTTGTTTTAATACTTCTTTCCTGAATCAGTCTTCACGGGTCGGTGCAGTGAGCAGTGCGTCCAGCTTGAGTGAAAAGAACAGTTCAGCCCAAAATGAAAATTCAGTCATCACCCACTCACCTCTAAGGGACATCTAACATGTCTTTGTAGTTCACAAAACATTTCGGGAGCTTCACAACAAAACAGCTTTGCAGCATTCTCCTATACAACTGAAGCAGAAATAATTATGTCAAATAATCATGCATTACATTTACTTTGGAAGTCAGACCTGAAAATGATGTCCTACCTTCAAAGTATGACATCATTTGAAGCCGGAAAAAACAGTTCTAGTCAGATTAGCCATTGTTAGCCATTATTACCAACACCAGTTGATAAAAAAGCAATATGTGGCATTTCACAAAGTGTTGGACAGTACTGTGTGTCGATTGTGTGTAGACTGATTTAATACGACATAAGTAAGACTGAAGTGCAAATGAACAGTGTATTCTACAGCTTTCGCAGCTGATGATGCTGTTGCTGTTGACAGTGGGGATTTCATTGATAGAGTTCTATTTTGCAGCATATCTTACTGCACATTCCACCTTGATAGTCCAAGGCATGCAACTGAGCCTTGTCCTTGCCACAACTTTGCTGTTGGCAATGTGGTTTGATAAAGCGTAAAAGAAAGCATTTGTTTATGTCCTTCCAGAGATGGTGATTTGTGCTGTGGGCATTTAAGATGTCATTTTCAACTGACAAGTACTTAACAATACATCTCAGGTGATGTGTGGAGCACTGCAAAAGTAACAAAACAAGTAGTGTGACAAATTACTTTCAACAGGGAGTAGGTAAGTGGAGTAATGTATTAGTTTTTTTAAGTAGCACATTTTCATCATTCATCACATCAGTACCTCAACACTGTTCTCCACATCATAAACAGCTATTTCAGCGTAATCGATTTAATAATGTCTTACTTATGTTCCAGTGTTTTCACTTCTTATCATCACTGTTAAGCCTCTAAGAAGAACCTCCATTGACTTAAGTCCTTACAAACTAGTACACTGTGACCTTGCTGTGGCAGTGAGAGATTGCTGGTTGCAAATTACACGCAAACAGTTTTCATGAAAAATATCAAAAAGTCAGTTACAATCATTACTCTTAATTATGTTATATTACATCTTGCTAGGTTATTAAGCCTGCCTACACTGATTATTTAAGCAAAATGAGCATTTTTGTGTGTGTGTGTGTGTGTGTGTGTGTGTGTGTGTGTGTGTGTGTGTGTGTGTGTGTGTTTGTGTATGTGTATGGGTTTGTGTTTTTTGTGCGTGCATTTCTCTCTGCATCTTCCTTTCGGTCCTCTATAATGTGACTGAGCACTGTGTTTTTCCCCTTCCCTCCCCATCACTCTCACCTCCCGGTCCCTCAGACTGATGACAGCACTGGTTGGCAGATGATTCACAGCGCCCACATCAGGGGCTTAGGTGTGTGTAAACAGCAATGATGAATTTACAAGCACTAACTGTGTTTCTACTTGTAAATTCTAATTCTCCTAAAGATATACACCCTAACCCCAACCTCACCAGCCTCACTGACTCTGATTAATATCAGTAGCTGAAAACCACAAGACCATGCTGATTATTTCACTCTTTTAAGCTTGAGTGGAGCCGGAGGCAGTGGCAGCTGAATTAGACTAATGTTTTGACACTCGACTTCTAAAGAATAGAAAGATGGAGGTGGGGAGGCAATGGCCCCTTTCCTGATCATCTCAAAGATTGGCCATAGGCCATCATCAGCTGGATGTGTGGTAAAGAAGCTTGAAGGATATGTCAAGTTAATGTGAAACCATTGCATGTAAAGATAATAGAACTCATCTAGCACAGCAGCTTAAGTGACCCATATGAATTCCGGTCACATCTTATTGCTAAATTCACTCTGTTTTCTCTCTTCGGGTTAGGTTTGGTTTGATCATGTTTTTGTCACAGACTGTGCCCATGAATAAACAGGATAAGTTTAACAGAACAAATATACTTATATTTTAACCAATAACAGCACAGTCTGCATAATTGCCATGAGCGCATAAAGGCAAAGCCTGACATGTAATTTCTCTGTCTATTTTCTTCTATTTTACTCGCATTCAGTGAATATGTGTTGGGCTAAGAGCACTGCCAAAACATTGCTGACCTACACATAGCGCTGTACCTGAACACATCTATGTAGATACTAATGTAGGATGGAGGTAAAGGTTTGTGAACTTTGTCCAATACGGAATAAATGATAACAAAAAAAAAAAAATGACCTTCAACTAGCTCTATCTTGGCTTCAGTCTTTGCAAACACTTCTGACACCAGCAGCAGTCAGACATAACACAAAGCAACCCAAACAAACAAGCTGCAGTTCTAGCAATACCTACAGTTGTAAAAAAACAGGAACACATGCATTTTAAAACAATAGAACATCGTGGAAAAGTTCTTTTTTTTCTCCATAATTTAATTCAAAAAGTGAAATTGTCATATATTCTAGGTTCATTAGTCATAGTCATTACATTTCACAGTCTGTTTTTGATGATCACAGCTTACAGCTCATGAAAATCAAAAATCAAATTTCTCCAAATATTTAGCAGTGTAAAGTTGGACACAGTGTGTTAGCATCACTAAGGAATGTTTCAATCAGGTCAGTATGCCCATCTGTTGTTGCTTGTTGGGTTTGAGTTTGCCATGTAATACAGTAACTTTGATGTTATTCTGGAAAATATTCTGGACAGTATTTGTCATTGTTTTGGATTGTTGCAACAATAAAAAACATATATTTGGATAAAACAAGAATCTTTGTCCACTCTCATGTTGATAAGAGTATTAAAAACTTGAAAATATCCCTTTAAGGAGCATTTAGAACAGATAAAAAAGACAAAGGAGAAAAAGTATTAACATCAATTTGTTATCTGTTGTGACAGTTATAATGCATCTCGATATTAATGGACATTTGTTAAAATGTCTAAAGGTGTGCTTGTAAGATCTCACACAACACATAATAAATAGACAAAAAACAAAGCTCACAGGCAGCAATATGGAGCTGTGGAAGGCACTGCAGCGGCTCATTATCTGTCCAAAGCAAAACATCCTGTCACCAGTCTGCTCATATCTGAAGATTCATGGATTTCGCAAAGTTGTGTGTCAGCAGTGCCACCTTTTCATTTCCTCTGAGCTGTACGTATATGTGCTCTGTAGATCTGACTCTACAATGAGCAGATAATGTACAGATCCATACCTTTCATACCTGTTATTTGAGGCACTGTTCTAAAAAAAATCCCTGACAATGACAGAATTGTTCAGGAAATTAAAGACTTTAGTTCATCATTATTTAATGATGTGTGGAGAAATGTCAGTCAAAGGCCATCTGTAGAGTCAATGTAGAACTGAATACATTCATAAATCATTTGGTCGGTTGAACACATTTGAGAAGTTGAAAACTCTTTTGTGTCATATTTGATTCAAAACAATTAACAGGCACTTGTTCTGTTGATTAGCTTAATGCTTAAGCTCCAGACCAGGGATTCTAAAGTCCAGACTCCAGCGAGCCAATTCGGACTGGGCCCACACCTCGTGTTTTGAAGGGTACGATACATTATGAAGTTTGCTGTTTTGAAATACATTTTCTACTGATTGATACATTTTTGGTACCATTGATACATAGTGAAGCTAAAGATCATTTACAGTGCTTCTGTCCATAGAAGAATATAATATAACCCTAACCCTAACTAGAATGCTTGATGTTTAAACTGCTAACTGGCGAAAAAACAAACAAACAAACAAACAAACGGATACATACAGACAACCACGGGGATTTTAGTTCAACAACATACGAAAACAACTTTTTATTCCAAAAATACCCTGGGATCTTATTTTACACTGACTTTATACCATATTGGTTTCTTCTTGCAGCCTCCCTGCAGAGTGGACAGATTGTCAGGGACATTTAGTTCTGTATTGGCCACATGCTGACTTGTCATAGCAAGAGAAAACATGTTTTTTTTACAATTGTAAGGCTTTACATTTAAGGTAACTCTCCCCTTTTAAAGAACATGGATATAACGTTATTTGATTGATTAAATGTTTCACCAATCGTTCACGTCTGGGACCCTGAGTAGAAATTAGATGCAGACCGTTGAATAATATGCTTAAGTACCCCTGCTCCAGACCATGGAAAAATAATTTGTGCAAGATCAGCATGTTAACATTGTCATTGTCAGTGTGTTAGCGTGTATGCTAACATGCTTATAATATGCTACATGATACATAACAGTTTTTAGCTAGGTATAACCTCCAGAGCTGCATTTTTGGGTCTAGCCTCGTAGCTCTGTTGTAAAGTCAGTACTTACGATACTGTAGTAAGTATATGTGCTGGCTCTGCGCGGTCATTTGATGATCCATCAGCCTTACATTTAGATTTTCACACATTAATATTTTAATGTGGGCAGTTCATTTATGGCTCAGGAAGTGTGTTGTTGTACAGTTGGTTTCTTCTGGCCAGCGGCTCACTTCTGTTTCTCTAACTTGGCTCCTCGCTGTGGAAGCCTGTGTTCGCTGCTCCATCCATTATGTGCTTGGCCAGCACCGCCTGTTTACACCACTACATTATTTATTTCTTGTTTTTCACATTTTCAGCATAATTGAGAAATTGTGTTGGGGGATACCTCGCCAGCAGACAAAAATGAGGCATCTCTATTGTCATTGGAAGCAGTCATGCTGCTGAAAGTATTTATTCCCAGTGGCAGTGGTTAAATGAGTCCACCCACCCCCCCAGTCAGCTTACCTCCTTTAAATTCCTCTGTTTTGTGGAGAAAAGACAGTAAACATTTTCTGACTTGCTCATATGGAAAATGCTACATTTTCTAGAGAGATCATTTATTGTGTGTGTGTGTGTGTGTGTGTGTGTGTGTGTGGGAGGGGTACACACTCCTGCTGTATTCCTGCACTCTGATGGCTCAGAACACGGTCCGCCTGTTGAGTGCAACAGCTTGACTCGAGATGTTGTGGTGGAGACAGGTCTTTGTGGGCACAAATATCTGACTTCATGTTATTTGGCCCGCCTGTATCCCGTTTTGTCCATTTCCTTTTCCTGCACGTGAGCCAGGAGCAAAAACCAAGCTGGATTTGCATGGCTCTTATTCTGACTCTCTTCCTCCCTGAGCCATTGTAAGAGGCCGTGGAGTGTTTCACATTTTTACATTTTCTTGATAAAAAAAATAAACGGTATTAGACAGATAAAAACATATCTCATTAGATTTCATTTTAAAATTTGAATAAAACATAGAAATATAAAAACCCAATAAATCATGCAAATAGAAGAGTTGAGATCAGTTGAGATCAACAAAATGTTAACTCCACCAACTGACACATTAAAGTGTGTCTGCAGGTCTTGGTGAGTATGACTGCATATGTGAAAAAGTGGCTCTGGAGAAAGGCTCATGCAATCTGATGAACTGCCTCCTATGGTGCCACTCAGTGTCTAAGTTGCTTTGTGGGTAATTACGATGACAGGTTTTGAAAAGGAAGAAGAATGTCTGAAATACAAAACGTAATGTATGTGCTTTTCGAAAGTGTCTATATTACCCACAGTGCAACTGCCCCTGGGTGCCATCACTGGGGTCAGTTTATCAGATTATATGCAGATTGCTTCTTGAGCCACAATAAGATTTATACTACTTTACATCTGCAGTAGCACACCCCAAGACCTGCAAACACACATTAATGTGTAAAAATTAGCAGAGTTACATTGAAAAAAAAATGAAAAATTGACTTTGTAAAGAGCATTCTTCTTGTGGGGGGTGCATTTGTATAGCAATAAGACAATACTTGAATCATTTTAGAAAAATCCTGAACTGTAACAATAAAACTACAAAAAGGAACTAAAGGTATTAATGTTGAGTTGGTTCTGGGCACCTGGTGGCTGATCGGGGAAACTGTGGTTTGCTGTTGGCTTTGGCTGACAGATTGACAGGTTTTTCACAACCTCACTAAAGAATGAATTAGTGACACATATTTCTCATTTGTGTTTCAGATCTCTGTGTGTGTAATAATGCTTCTTCTGTCTGGCTAATTAACATTAGGGATTCATGCCCATACCTTTGATCAAAATGGCATCACAATGAAATCACGTCAATAGCATTGGATTACACCTCCCGTTCAATTGCAAAACATGTATTAAAAGCTTTTGTTTATTTCTTATTAATAGTGGTGTGGCTCTATGTTGTGTCAGGTACCCATGCTGTGATTTCAAAGTGTGACTTCACATCCTTTCTCTCTTTACAGCTGCTGAGAGGAACATTGCCTTTATTCATGACAAAACATGATCATCAAAGTGTTATTCGCCCTAAACAAATGTGTTTATTGTGGAACTCAAGAGGCAGTACATTTCTGTCAAATGGCTGTGCAGGATATTTTTAGAGATAGAGAAATAGTGTAAGGTGCAGTCAGATGTGGAATTTCAAACTTGGCTTCAAAATTGGAAAATACAAGGGGTCCCACTGGATGTAGGTTTTCATTAAACAGACAATTATAATGATGTGATTAAAAATGAAGAGAGAATGAGGGAAATGACTGTATTCATGAGACCCATACTGCACATTCTATTAGTCTGCCTTCGCCGCCACCACCTTGAATAAATATGCTTCCTGATGGGTCCCAACACTGCCAGCCATTGTAATGGAGTCCCAAATTAGATGTTGGTTATTCTAGTCATCATAATGAACCTGCTGACTGGGAGCGCTCAACATAGGCTCACAAATCTGCAGCAGTGAATGTGCTCCCCCAAACACAGTACTGCAGATAATTAGGCTTTTTTAATGAGCTGGACTTGGCTATGAACAGGTCTGAAGGAGTGATCTTCCACATTTAGAGGCTGTTAAATCTGCTCACCCATCAGGGTGGGGCTTTAATATTGTCTGTTCAGGTCTGATCCATTGGAGTCTGGAGATGGAGCAATACTGCCTACTGTAAAGATTTGAAGGTAAGTGCTATGTAGATAGCATAAAAGTCAAGGAAGGTCAATTTAAACATAGAGAACCAGTTTGTTCAGAGGGTTTGCTCAAAGTTTCCTTTAGTTTCTGCAGTAAAATTGACACACCTTTACTTTGTTTACTTACTTAATGTGGGGATCCGGCACCAATTCTCCGCCTCCTTCTCTGTGTGAAAATGTCAGAGGTGGCAAGGGGTGAAATTTCACTCCGGTGCTGATCCGCCTCTGTAGGTAGTATCAGAGGTGCAGCACTGGCGAATTGAACCAGTGTGAATGGATAAGCCGGCGGCGCCAAACATCCTGGGAAGTGACAAAGTTACATTTTTCGCTGTAAATTACATAATTACATAATCGCCATCAATATTCAAACATTTTTGTCTTCCACAAAAACACCATTCATCTCGCCATCATTGTTTTATGCTAACCCTAACCCTCTAATATTTGGTTTTATTAAAGAAAGGAAAGTAGAACAGGAGGATTCTGACTGGATAAAGTGGGCAGGAATACCAGGACATTTCTTTACTGTTTCACTGCATGAGCAGGGAAAGGTCAGGAGCTGTGCCTTCTGTCTGAGAGGAAAAATTGAAACAAAACATAACATTTAATCTGCATGTGTTAAAGAAAACCAGCCTCTCTTCAGGTAGTTTCTCTGTGCGTTTCTGTGTGTGTCTGTGTGTGTGTGTGTGTTTACTATTTTTCCCTTCTCTATCTGCATCTTGTCAGCAAAGTATCTTGGGATGTGCTCTTGTTACTTTCAGACCCTTTTTTTTTTTTCTCTCACTGAACTAACTACTTGTCCTCAAATCTTGTCTCCCAGTGAAGCTCTGAGCTTAACTCTTGGCCGATGGCAACAACTGGAGCTGCTGTGCAGCTGGCTCACAGCTAACTGGCTTTGACATTCCCTCACACACGCTCACGAGCAGACACGCAGCTCCCATAAAGGAAGCTTCTGGCAATCATATAAAGCATAATAAAGTAGTGCTGGTTTAGGCTGCTGTATCACTGTTTATATGGAGAACCGCTAATATGCTGCCTTGGAAAATTGATGCTAACACATTAAGCTTGATATTAACCACTATTATCCATGTAGCTCTGTGGGTTTATGACAGGAACCAAAATTTGCTCATTATACCAAAGTATTTCACAATGCGTGGAAATTCCAGCATTATTGCAGACTAACAATATATGTAAAACTTCACATCCAAAATCCTTACAGTTATTGAACAGAATGTAAACAGTTAACAGAGCCTACACACTGCTTATTGTATAAGATATAACACCGTGTTTCCAGCTGCACGCTTTTCATCACACAACGGAAGTCATGTTGTAACACCTTTAAATGCCTGCGAAATAGGTCCTATGCCAGTCATGTGTGTTCTCATGTAGTGTATATTGAAGGTCCAGTTAATTATGTCAAAAGCAATCGCTAAATACTCATCCCGATCCTAACTTAGGTCACATAATGTGTCACAAGGTGGTTTTAAAGGTTAATTATGCAGGGTCCCCCCCCCCCCCAAAAAAAAAAAAAACAATGTATAAACACATAGAAAAATAATCTGTGCAACATGCATATTCCTATGCACAAGCTGAATGTACTGCAAAAGGAAAAGGCTGTCTCATGGCAATGTAAAGCACCAAAAATGTTCAAAACATAGCGTACACTTAAACAGATATTGTTCAGGTGGGATTAATTCTAGGTGATGGAGATATATGTTGCTGCTGGTTCAGTTTACAGCAGAACAATGCTCTGCTTCCTGCAGCTAATACACTGTCTAAGTACCTCATACAACCACACATCAAAATACCCCAACTATCACTTTAATGCCTGCAGCCGCAGCTAGTGCCGACATAGCATTGCTAGCAATTTATCAAGGCATTGAAAATGAATCACTGTGTGACATTCTTTGTTGACATCCCAAAACTGTTCACAGATACAAGATTGACATGTGACCATTTTCTCATCCGTCTCCTATACTATGTGTATATATATATATATTATATATATATATATATATATATATATATATATGTATATATACATGTATGTATATATACATGTATGTATATACATGTATATATATGTATATATGTATATATCATGTATATATATGTATATATACATGTATATATATACATGTATATATATGTATATATACATGTATATATGTATATATACATGTATATATACATGTATATATACATATATATATATACATATATATATGTATATATATATATATATATATATATATATATATATATATGTATATATATATATATATATATACAGGTCTGATAAGGTTTATGCACTAAAAACACCTGGGAAAGGTTGTGTGAAGATGGTGGCCAAGTCTCACAAAAAGCCAACATCTTTCTCAATTTATTTATGATAACAAGTGGGAAATAGGATTTGAATCCTGCTCTCCAGTGTCAAAAATCTAGGCTTTGTAGTCTCAAGCATTAATACCAATTCATGTGCAGTATACAGTAAGGATGTTGATGGGAGAAAACCTTTCTCTTGCCAGTGAATTAAACCCAGGCAGTGACTACATTTCCTCCAAAGCAAATCTGGGAAAACGAATAAGTGACATGCAAATGCATTTTGTAGTGGACATATCCATGTTAAGTCACCTCTGCCAATAACTTATCTATGTGAGTCAGCTAAACAGTTTTGTTAAAGAAAGATGACCACATTGTGTGTGGCAACTATTTTTAGCGAGATAGTTCCCATTCATGCAGACAACAGTGACGCTGGTTTGCTTTTTACTTTTTTGTTGATCTAACAAATAATGCCTAATAAAAAAATATAGCAATACGTTAACCAATAGTATGATTATAATTCAGTCCATACTGTCTGGGCCAGCCCTGCTTGCAGGTGTACTTGTGTGTCCAGAGTTGTTGGAGGCAGACGGCCGTGCTCTGTGGCTTCCGATCATCAACTAGACAGTGAGTGAGCTGTCTGTGCAGCATCTTTGTCAACTGTCACCAGCAGGGAGATCCGTCCGAGCAGAAAGACCCAGGGTTATTGAGCCCTTTGATAGTGTCAGTGCACCGACAGCTTCTAATCTGTCTCCCCAGCTCCAGCCCTCTCACCCAGTATTACTCCTATGCCTGCCGGGCTAGTAGTTAGTCACACCAGCCCCTTCTCTCCATTGTGTTGACTTAGTCAGCAAGGAGAAGTCTCTATTTTTTCTGTTTGGGGTTAACTTAGTAGAGTCTTGGTTATCTGCCAATGGAAGTTGGAGCAATGGCAGTGGACAACACCATTTTTCTTGTTTTTTCTTGGGGCCACTGCTGGTATTGTCATCTTGAAGGAGGGCCACTGTAGCATTCAGCTACAACAAGAAATATATTCAATATTTCAAAGAAATATAGTTTTTTTATCTAAATTATTAACATAATAACACAAAAATAAAAGTGTTTAACACAGACACAAACAGTGCAAATCTTTGTGCAAAATCTAGCTGAGCAGCAGCTCCTCCCCACAGAACGCCAGCCAAACATTACAATGGCTTGCCATGGTAATGGAAAACATATATCACAAAGCAAAATTGTACTCTTACAATGGCTCCTGAGTACAGCAAACCAGGCATTCTACTCACTAGCGGAACAAATCAGACCCGGGCCGGGGGCGGTGCAAATGACCTGGCCCTTTAAACCCAAATAATAAAGCTCATGATAGTCATTTTACAACATACACATGCCTGCAACAGCGGAGCTTACGAGCTTCGGCACCACGGAGAGCGACTATGTCATTTGGAAGTCCATCAAGCGGACATGAAGTATAACAAACCAAGAGAACAACAAAAACATTAGGCTACATGAACACTAATAATAAACAACACAAATTCAAAGCAGTTCAGCACCACGGATAGCGACCGTATCATTTTGACACAAACTTTAACTATTTCAACTCAGAGTCTGTATCAGAAGCTATAAAGTTTAGTTAAACTGGCACAGCGGCCCACATGTTCACAAACACAATTTCAATATGAAGTAGCCTACTGTAGGCCTACTCACCACTATTTGAAGGGCATACGACGAGCCTTGCGCTCCGCGAACTCGTAGACAATGGTCTGTATGTCAATTTTCTTTGCTGACTCATTCTCTATGGACAACATGGCAAGTCCACTCAGTCTCTCCTGTCCCACTGTGCTCCTCAAGTGGTTTTTAATAAGTTTTAACTTGGAGAATGAGCGCTCAGAGGTTGCAACAGTGACGGGAAGAGTCTAAAATAAAAGGCGGGCGGTGCAAACGTCACTGAATGTAGAAGTTACTGCTGGATGGTTGGTGACGAGTTTTACCCAAAATACACTTGGAGACAATATCGGCGATCCACTTGTAAATTTGCGCGTCATAAAGTTAAATGTGAGAGTGAAAATAAAGCCAGTCATGCAGTACAACATTTTATTTCATCATTTTACACCTACTACATCACTAAAGTCAGTCGGTCTTGTAAAGTTTTTTAGCAACCATGACTCAACCTGACTGGGGCAACCTGTAAGGTTGGTAACCCCTGTATGAATCTGCATGACAAGTCATATTCAACAGACTATGCCTATACTCTGGGCTCCTCTGGGCACTAATCATGGGATAGCTTGCCTCCTCCAGCTTCCCTGAGTCATGCTAGAGGCCCGGCTTCCTCAAGTCCCACCTCCTATCCGGGCCCCCCTGGGCCCGGGCCGGGTGTGTGCCACCCTCCCAGCCCCCCCTGAAGCCCCGACCCTGATTCTACTGTAGTAGACTGCTACAGTGTCAGGAAGTGTCACGATAGACTCACGCATGTGCATTGTGGAGCTTTCTTTTCCCAAACACCGTAGCCATCCCTTCAATCGCTGCTGCTTAAAATCCATATAAAGAAGCTTATAGGAATGATGATTGCTCCGACTGTTAGTCAAACTCTCAGGTGTTGCCAGGGAAACAGAGTTGGTGCTTGTGAAAAACTGTCGATCACAAAACAAATGAAATTAAAAAATACATTTTCTTGATTTTTTTTTTCCTTTGGCAAGTGACCATGGTATGGTAACAGGATAATGCCTGGTGAGATGTCCATTATCAGGAGTCTGCAGATTCTGCAGAGGCAACCTTCCCCTGTGCATTGGTCAGTTCTGGCCCTCATGTCTACATGTCTAAATAGAGTGACATTGGCTGAATACAGACAGCTTGACATACGAAATAAATGAAATAAAAAAATATAAATATCTTATTTACAACGCAAAATGTAGTCTGTCATTGCTCCATCCACTGAACACAGCAGGACAGTGCTTGTAACACAAGCTGCAAGAAGTAGCTTACAGTCAGGGCTGTAGTAAATAATAAAGTGGGTAACCTAAGTGTCCGTCTGGTAGCTGTCCTCGATAATGGATAATTAATTTAAAGGCGAGTAAACCCTGTTTTAAAAAGGTGGGTACATGGATTTGATGTGTTTACTCCCCCTACGGCCTGCTACGCTGTCCCTCTGAGCTTACTGTAGCAAGCAATCATCCCATTTACTATTCAACTCACAGAGCAGCCAACTCTGATGCGTTGAGCTGGAGGCTCGTGCAAATGACCCTCTTCACACGCTCTCACGCACCACACCTCCTATTTCTCACTCTGTCAATTGATAAGAAATAAATGCTAACAAATAAATATACCCAGTGTTGGGTAACGTCACTTTTGAAAGTAATTCATTACGTTACAAGACTACTGCCATTAAAAAGTTACTTGTTACGTAACTGTGTTATCTACTGAGAAAAGTCACGTATAAGAGTGCTTTAAAGTTACCAAAATTTACGGTAGCCCTTTCGGCTCGTTGTGCAAGTTGGTTATATTGTCCAGGCAGCCTGTAGCCAACTGTACATGTACCTTTGAACATATTGACTCTGCCCTCATTTTGTAGCCTTTGTTACGGCCCACAGTCGGTACCTCTGCAGCCTAATAATAGGAATGACACAGCTAATATAACATTTACAGCTCTTCATTCACCTCACAATCTGACTGTGAACTGGGCCGAGACAGACAGTATTAGGCACAGCTGTTTCAATGAAAACAATACAACACAGGGTCTTATAGCCGAGTGATGCTTAAACATGCACCTTATGAACTTGTAAGCTATGACTGCTTACACAGAAACCATAAAAGCACAAATACGATGAAAGTGAAGTGCTTTATTTTTTCAAAACAAATTCCTACACACAAACCCAGCCAATGTTCTGATCTCTCTAGTTTGCTTTATTCCAAAGTCCAAGCTGCGATAGGGATATTAATTTTTCAATGAATAGCCTTGAAATTTGTTTAGAAAGAAAAGCATTGAGAATTGTAAGTAGTCATGTTGCACAATTTCCCTGACTGCATCTTTGAATGGGAAGCAGTTTTAAGATAGATTTCAATTCAGTGTTATTAATTTGTCCTTGCCTTATCCCTGCATATGTAACTAGTAATTATGGAATAACATTATACACAGTAGTTGTTGTGTTTGTGTTTGTATGGGGAGCTGAGTGCAAACCCCCACACATGGAGTTGTAAGTCAAAAGAGTGTCATGTGGGATGTTCGGACTGTTAAGAGACGGGAATCTTCTCCTGAAACTGTGTGGTTGTTCCTTGTCTTTCTTATAAGAGAAGATCCTTTGGAGAAATTCACAGAAGCACAGAGGGAAATAAGTAGCAAAGAAAAAAATAACAATTTGAATTAAAATATAATAAGAAATATGAGAATAGAAATAAGCATACTGTATACAGTAACTGTCCTTTTGTGTACATGACATGTACAATACATAATAAATGTGAAAATAAATGTACTGAGACATTAAATAACAACAATATTCAATGTGCAGGGTTCCTGAGATAATCGTCTTTGTGACATGAAGTGTATGGTTGAGTCCTTAATCAGTGGAGAAAGGAGGTGCTGGGAGCTGTGGTGGTTGGGTTGTGTAGTCTGATCGCTGACGGTATGATGAGTGTGGCTTAACGTGCTCCTGAGTTGCCTCAGCTTGGCGTAGAGAGGGTGAGAGGGATTGTCCATTATAGCTTGCAGCTTTCCTGTCATCCTCCTCTTTGTCACTGCCTCCACATTCTCCGGTTTCATCCCCATGACAGAGCTGGCTTTCCTCAATAGTTTGTTGATGGCACCATCGCTCCCGATGCCACCTTCCCAGCACACTGCTGCAAAGAATATGACACTGGCTACCACAGACTGGTAGAACTTTCGTAGCAGCCTAGTGCACACATTGAAAGACCTGAGCCTCCTCAGAAAGAACAGACTGCTCTGTCCCTTCCTGTAGACGGCCTCAGTGTTGCCTGATCAGTCCAGCTCATTGTTTAGATGGACCCAGAGGAACCTGTAAGTGTCCACCATCTCCACCTCCTCCACTTTTATGGAAACAGGTGTTGGGGGCTCTTCCAGCACCTGAAGTCCACCACCAGCTCCTTGGTTTCCAGATGTTGAGCTGAGGGTGGTACCTGCCACACCATTGTACAAAGTTCTCCATTAGTTCCCTGTATCCCTCCTCCTTATTGTCTGTGATACACCTAACAATGGAGGAGTCATCAGAGAACCTTTGCAGGTGCATGCCCAGGTGTTTTAGCAGAAGTCAGAGGTGTAGAGGGTGAACAACAACAGTGAGAGAACAGTTCCCTGGGGTGTGCCAGTGTTGCTCCTCACCACATCTGACAGGCAGTATCACAGCCTGACATACTGCGGTCTGTCTGTGAGGTAGTCTGTAATCCGTGCCAGAAGGTCCTGATCAGTCTGAATCACTGAAAGCTTCTCAGCCTGTCAGACTGGCTGGACCATGTTGAATGCACCAGAGAAGTCAAAGAACATGATCCTCACTGTGCTTTGTGGCCCTCCAGGTGCTTGTAAGCTCTGTGAAGCAGGTAGATGGTGGCATCCTCCACGCCGATGTCAGTCTGGTACGCAAACTGCAGTGGGTCCAGGCAGTCAGGCTGCAGGACCAGCCTCTCAAAGGTTTTCATGACATGTGACATTAGAGCAACAGGTCAGAAGTCGTTTGGAGCACCGGGGCGTTCCATTTGCTATGTGTCATTGGGCTGGTTAATTTCTTGCTCTTTGGTGAGTCCTTTTCCCTAAGCACCCACCTCACATCTGGGTTTCCTCAGGATTCCATTTTAGGTCCCTTGCTATTTTCCATCTACTTTTTCCCACTATGTCAGATATTCAGCAAGTGCTACATTAATTACTCTTGCTATGTTGATAACATCCAACTTTATGTCCCACTAAAACCAAGTAGTAATAACATGTCTTCTATATTGTCTTGCCTGAATGACATCAAATGCTGGATGTCTTAGTTGGAATAATTGTAAGACTGGCGTAATTATATTCACTCCCTCCAACTCTGGGAAGGACATCCATCAGTTTATGTCTAGTTTAGGCCCTTTATGTATCCATGTAAAAAAGAGGCCAGAAACCTTGGTGTGGTTTTTGACTCAGGTCTCTCTCTTAACACTCAGGTGTTTTATCAGCTTAGACTTACAGTTTTATGAGACTCTTTGGAGTCGATAGCAGCAAGCCATCTGTCTTGTATGCAGAGTGGGACTTCATCGCTGAACTCAGATTGCAGCTGGATAGACAGGCTTGCCTGTGTGACTGACATCTCCTAGGATCGAATGTGCTTTACATACCAGGAGTCATAATCACAACAAAGAAAATTAACATTGTGATTAATGAGTTGAGATCTAGTTTGCAAAATTTAGACAGTCCCCCACTGACACAAACATTCCACTGCTATAGTCTCTGACCTTTCGATTCCACCAGAAACGTATCCGCTGTGTTCCAGTTCGGATCCGGTTTTGCGCCGCCATCCGCCTTGTTTCTATCAGCTTAGACTGATCTCTAAGGTTAGACCTTTTCAGCCTTTTCCTGAGTTAGAAAAGGTTATTCATGCGTATAAATCTCAAGACTAGGCTACTGTAAAGCCCTGTACTCTCGTATCAGTACTAAGGGAAGCATTCATAAGCTTCAGTTAATTCAAAGTGCTGCTGCTCAGATTTTAACTTGTTCAAGCTGAAGTGAGCACGTGGACCCAATTCTTGCTGACCTTCACTGTTTTTTTAAAGCCCTCCATGGTCAAGCACCACCTTATGTTTGTGATATTTTAAATTTTCACAAGCCCGATCGCTGTTAGAAATCCTGTGGCAGGAACCTTCTGTCTATTCCTGAATCGATAGGCGACCAGCCTTTTAAATAGCTGATAACTTTTCTGTTCTTGGGCCTTCTCTTAACTTGTGTGCTTTAAAAAATAAATCTATTTGTTTTACTTTAGTTTTTATTGTGGCTATTTTAACATCTTAATATACCTGTCTTATATCTGCTTGTTTACCCTGTCCCTTTTATAGCTGCATGTGAGGCACCTTGTACCTCTGGTTTTGAAATGGACTTTATCAATAATGTTTAATATTAATAGTATTATATATGAAGGTACTGTTGATAGTTTATTGCAGTTCTGAGTATTTCAATCACTTTCATGAACACTTAAAATTTACCATTAGTCATGATCGATTACAAATTAGTTTTTTTAGGGTTCGTACACATTTTTCATGGTCAAATTCAAGCACTTTTCAAGCACTTTTAAGGGTCATTTTCAAATTTTTCCAGCACCTTGTCGCTGGGGTAAAATACATATCTACAGACAAGCCAAGACTTCTGGCTTGCCATCTAATCTTACTTTATTACAAGTAAGTAATAAAAGTGGAGAACAGTGAACATTCCCTTTTCACGCTTAAAGCTCTTACAGATGTCAGTGTCTGGTGTGACGTTACAGAGACAAACTGAACAGTTCTGTTGCTGACTCTGGCACTTTCAGCTCTGGTGTTAACCAGTGTGAGCGACTCGTCTGCTGACAGCCTGTCAGCAGCAGGAGAGATGCTCTGTGCTGCACAGCGCTGTTTGCTTATTCATCAAAGTTTATTAATACTGAACTTGAACGTTAATTATTCTTTAGCGTGTTATGGTTTCCATATTAATCACATGCGTTAACGTGTGCGTTTTTTCTACAGTCTATGGTTAACACGTTAATTGTGACAACCTGACATTTTATATCTTTTAGTCTGTAAAACCGTTAATTTAGCTAACTTTAGCGGTTAGCATAAACAAAGTGTTAACGTGCAGAATTGGCCTAAGTTACTCAAAAAGTCTTAACTTACATTTCATGTGACTGGAGAGCGCAGACGATCCCATTGCACAAATCTGCCAATCTATTTTGCAGACCTTGCATCACGCCACTGTTTGATTGGGTCCTTGTCTTAACCATTGTTTGTAGTTATCATTTTCAAGCCAATGCTCGTTAAAACGGCAGCCTCCCGGCATTTTGTCATCTCCTGCTCTCTCTCTTCGAAGGGGGCCGGGCGGGGTCACACACAGTCTGGCAGGTCGCAGAGAGCCCAGGCGAAAAAATCTTCACATACGGTTCTCTTAATGTTACTGATTTTATTTCTCCGGGTTATAAGCAAGCTATCCAGTCTGATCCCGATTTTGTGAAAGACACAGAGTTATAATGTCCAGCACTTTCAAGCACTTAAACTAAAATCCAAGCACTTTTCAGACCTTGAAAACACAACATTGAAATTCAAGCATTTTCAATGATTTCAAGCGCCCATACGAACCCTGTTTTTTGGGTTCTAGTTAAACATGAGGGGGCTTCACTGGGGACAGACTTGTTTAAAAGGAAACTTAGAATCATCCATCCATTCCACTTGAATAAAAACCCCCCTATGTATGTGCTGGTCTGTAAAGCCAACAATGTAGCAGCTGTGTTTGCATTCAGCATAATGCTAGAGCTAGCGGTTCGGCCCATCGGAGAAAAAACTAGGCAGCCCTTAAAAACTGCCTTTCAAAGGTTTGTCGAATAGTAGGTACTCCAAATACCCAGGTAGCAGGCAGTGTTGTCTGCCTGTATTCTCTCACTTCATCTGTTATGTGTACACTGCATGACTAAATTTCAGCTGCACACAAACAAATCAAGCAAAGCCTGGAAATCTACACATACAATAGTTTTGCATGCTTGGTAGGAGTCTATTTTAATTTTGGTGGCATGGTGAGACATAAAGTTCGAAGTTCATTGTGTAGGAGTATTCTGCAGTTTGCTGAGCTGTGGCTATTGAATGAGTTGAAGTTACAGCAACAAGAACAATGGAGCAACACAGTTGTCAAGCAAGGTCCCTTTTTTCAATATACAGAATATAGAACAAAAAGTTAAAACACTGTTTTTCCTCTTTGCCATATAGTCAAGAGTTTCAAGATTTTCTCACTTTCTGCTCATAGACACATTCTGTCCTGTCCTCTTCTCCTGTAAATGATTCTGGTAAGTATCGTTGGAACAAAAGCTTTTGTCTAATTGGAAAAAGCAAATCTTTCTTTGAATTAATTTTATTTTGAAAGCAATTCAATGGGAAACACTAAGCCTTGTCTGTGTAGATGTTTCTTGATAGCCAGCACTAAGTCATTATCAGTAGTTTACAAATGTTATTAAAAAGTCTGACAATTTTTAAAATTAAATTTAAGTCTGACTGATTCACTAGTGCCTATAAATGAATTAGAATTTTGTTGTTACTTGTGTTTAAACATCAGAGTTTTTTCAATGCTTTTTAATTTGTATATTCCATTCCCAGTTGATGTATTTAATTCGTAAAAGACTGTGAAGATCCAATGTGTATTAACAGTAGATAAAATATGTTTTTACATTAGTATGAATGATAGGTATCAACAGGTTTGCAGTTATATCAGTAGGATGATCTGGGGATCTGGTAACCTGGTCATAAGCAGTAACATTCTGGTTAATTGCAGATGTAATGCGCCTGGGTGAAATAATTTTTCTAAAATATTAAACTATTAATTACATTACCTGCAGTGATCCCCCGGCAGCATAAATGTCCTCTGTGCGTTCTTACACCTGAGACACAGATTTTACAGATTACAGATTATACAGATAATGGGAGGAGCAGAGCAGCCACCCTCCCAATAAATCCTGAGATCCATCAAAGCTGTCTAAAACATATTTAGGCTATTCCAGCAGCTACAATTTTGATTCTGCTTATTAGGAGAGTTTCCTCTGTCCTGTCAAGTTTACAATTACAGCTTTTAGTTTTGCCCTTAAATGTGCCACAATATTGTATATATTACTTAACGTGACAGAACTGCACCCAAGGAAACCTTTACAATACTGAAAGCCTCTCTGATCATTCAAGTATATTGTTGAACAAAGTTTCACCTCGGCGACATGCTGTGGAATGCATTTTTGAGACAGAGCAGTCATTGTTAATGGCCAAAAAAGTAGTCCCTATTTGTTCAACTGTTTGTGCATCCCACAACTTAGAGAGGAAATGATTTATTCATCTTGCATCATCTGGTCACATGTGAAGGTGGACAACTTACAGTAAAAGTCAGAAAGTACTGTATAAAGATGTGCAAGATGTGACTCCTAGAAATGACGTTTCTCTGTAAATAAAATGACATAAAGCTGCTTCTCTAACTACACTCTAGACCAGCACTGCCCCCATTTTGATGAAGTTCAAGCTTCAAAATACTCTTACTGCTCTTGTTCATAAGACTGCCTCTATGGTATTAATTAAAAAGACTACATCAGCGTGTAATTAGGATTTTTATGGATGGAGTTGAGGGTCATAACTTGGATCACCAGAGGGCTCCAAACTTTCTTTTAATGTCCCTGCTGAAGTTTAACGACTTGCCACCTGTACTCCTGTTGGAGCTCTTTTCTGGTCATAAAAATCGTCACTTTCCAACCTCTGACACGCCGTCTGACTCATCAAGGCTTCATGAAGATTTAATACATGCATTGCTTAAATGCAATACATACAGAACTTACATATGAATGTGTAAGTTCATGAAGTTGTTCATTCTTAGACTGGCTTGAGATGTATTATACTAAGATACCATGACCACAGACTCAAAAGGGAACAATAGACAAAGAAATTGAAAACTGTGTTTTATTAACCATACACAAGGATAAGTTCTGATTGAACATGTTGATATTGGATGCAGGGGCGACTAACCTCAGAATTTACAGTTACAGTTTCCAATTTGAAGACGTTTGAGATATTTATAAAGCATGAATCACTATTTGATTGTAGTTGACACAAAACTATTTTTTGTGACATCCTTGATCATTTGATTTATTTTTATGCTGAACCTCATAATATGGCTAAATTATGATGTGTTTGACAGATTTATTAAGTCCTCTGTCCTGGTCCTGTCAGTTTTGTTCATTGTGTGTGTGTTTTGTAGGTGTTTTCTGGACTGTCATTTGCCCTTTTTTTTCCAGTGTTCCCTCAGGTTTCCTTTTAGTCCGCACCTTGCTCTGCATCTCCCTCTTTAACCTTTCCCTCCTTCCAGTGTTTTTCTGTTCCTTTCCCTCACCAGTCCTTCTCCCGCCTCACTCCACCTGCACCTCATCCCCTCATTTGAATTATTTTTTGTAATAAAGCTTGTGTGCTTCATTCTGTCGGTGTTTGTTCATTCATGTGTGATTCACCTGGTTGTTCTCCTGTTCTTGTGGTTTCCAGTGTCTCCCTGCAGTATGTTTTCTAGTTTCTTGCTCCGTTCCTTGAGTTTTTCTTGATTTGTACTCCGCTTTTTGTTGTACTGTAAGTTTTAGAGTTATACACTTCTGGGTTGTTTTTGGATTTATGTTTTTTTGAGTATCACCTTTATATCTCACCTTTTGTGTTCTTGCATTTGGGTCCTACTTACAACTACCTTCCAATTAAGACATCCCCACTCCAATTGTAGCATAGATGGTTCAGTGATGAGTGAGTACTCAATTTTCTGTATGTGTTTATCCAACTAAAGGATGTGTATCCATATTCCCATTTGGAATTAGCGGAGCTTAAACCTTATGGCATTGATAACCACAAAAATGTCTTAATTCAACTTAACTTGATATGGTTAGTACAGCATCCCTGCAGAATTGTTTTGAGTGCACAAACTGGTGAAAGTTTAGATATCATGCCACTGATGACATCAACTTTGAGGAATATACATTTTCAGTGTCATCAAATATCAACAAATGTGTCGACGATGTGATGATCACATTCTTTGTGATATGTAGTGGAATGAGCACAGGACTATATGAAAAAAGTCAGTTCTTTCATAAATATTGTGACGCTTTAATTGAAAGGCTGCCTGTGCCTGTGTTGGCGTGCACGGAAACATACAGAGACCCAATGACCTCTGACAGTAAGGAGGAAGGATGTAAAGAAAGACGAGGAACAGAACTGAGAAATCCAGCCTCATCTCACCAATTTAGGAATAATAACGACCTTTGTTTCGCCGAAAACAAAAATAAAACTGTCAAACTATACGGCCCGATTTGCCCAAATTCAGTTTCATGATTGCTGTGGTGGTGTGAGCTTTATTGAAGTCCACTGGCAAACTGGTAAACTGACTGACAGAGAGCAGACCTGAGTCTGTGATCTGACCCCAGGCAAGGCAGCGCGTCTGTGATGGGAAGTTGAACATTTTTTGGCTTTGCACACCACTGAGCAGTTTTCACAGCTCCACCTCCAACGCTGTGTCCAGTAATAAAATGTCTTTGAATAAACCGGATCCTATCTTATTTAAGCACCTCCCCACATTGTCGATAACGCATCATCACTTTACGCTGCAGAATTTAACGTATTCACCCCGGTCTTGCGTTTAGAAAGCCGAGATGATAAAGACCCGAGTCTACTGCAGAGTGACCTGGGTGTAAATGCAAAGTTTACACATTCACATTGCACACAAAAGCCTGATCTTAGTGGGTTTTAGTGGCACAAGTTGAAAAGGGGTAATAGTTGGCATGACCAAGAAGGTTGAAGACCTCAAGATGTCATTTGATTACCACACCAAAGTTTCACAACAGTAGGGGTTCGGCAGAAGCGTCTGCTAATTGCCCTAATGTAAATGTAAGTTTCTCGACGTCACTTGATTATCATTTCAAGACATTTCTTCATCAACCATAACACCCGTCTCCCCCTAAAATCAATTCTCAACTCATGTCTGTGCAGGAGACCTGAGAGAAAGAGGTTTTTAAAGTCAGTGTGTTCAGCTCTCTGTATTTTTGTAGCCTCTAACTGAATCTCTTTAGTTTCTCTCATGCTGCTTGTTGTTTCAGACATCTGCTGTGTTTTACTGTTTTACATGTTTCCTGTAATGCTGCTTCATATTAATAGATTTTAAATGACTAAATAACAGAGGGCTTTTATTGTGGAAAAAGTTATAGTAAATGAAACGTGTTTGTAACTGGTTTAGCAGAGCCACTTTATTAGCAGGAATTCTTCTGTCGCACTGCAGCAATCGAGACAAACGCGTCATTGGTTTAAGGCACACTTTAAAGCAATGCAAATCCCCGCCACGCAAAGTCAAACTAAGTCGAGCCAGGCCGGCAGATGTAATAGGACATGGCATAGGTCCATACATTGTGGGGATGACCAACATTCTTCTTTGAGTGTGTTTTGCCCTCCTCCTCTCTTGTCCTCATCCGAACTACCGGTCTACTTGGCAAAAACAAGCACTTTATGTGGATGTACTTTGCCAGAGCACATTTTCACGCACTTCACCCGCTGCTCACGTGCATTCAGAATAAGAGCTACTCTTGATTAGCATCAGACAAACAATTCATGTGAGAGCAAAAGTATTAACTTGGATCCAATCGACAGCCAGTTGACAGTGTGTACCTTTGAAATGTTGGCATGAGAAAGCCCTCTGGTTTACCAGTCAAAGCTAATATTCTGTAAGTGCTCTGAAGAAAACCTGTTCAAATGTGATATGTGAAGCAGGCAGAGGCTGAGTTGGACTCAGTGTTTATACTGTATAAATCCAGCTTCATGTTGTAACACTGACAGACAACGTCTCTAATGGGCACTGCTGTTTACTCTGTTTGAGTTAAAAGTATGATTTTCCCTCTATGTAATACTATTCATACCTGTCCAAATGGTTTGTGTTTCACTTTCTGAAAAAACAGATGAAGATGACTCATATCAGAGGGCCACACTATTTTCACAACACAAACTGTATGCTAATATCTCAGTCTCATTGCTGTGTAACACATACTAATCCCTCTTCATTATGACAGCAGAGCAATAGCAGTGTTGGCACTAACCATGATTACAGGATTTGAAAATGGCAAGTGTGGATTTCAAAGTCATCCTGGTTTATCAGCATCAGTAAAAGCATATATTGTATAACCACTGTCACTAGTTTATGTCTTTGTGTGTAAACTGGCAACTGCTTATTAATCATACCCTTTATTTCTGGTGCAACTTTTTAGAATGGGAGTCCATAATGAAGTAACTTTCTTATTGATTTTCTTTTTCTATTTATCTTTCTTCTCGATTTTGTCATTTCCTTTCAAGTGGCAGAGTAAAGAGGACTCTTTGATATCCACCCAGAAAAACATGAGCATCTGCGAGATGCTGAGAAACAAAACACCATTTGAATTATTTGCCTTTGAAGCTCCATTCATGAGCACTTTTCGTGTATCAGCCAGCGTGACTGAGGCTGCGTCTCCAAACGTTGTTATTGGGAGAACAAAGTCTCCATGCTTTTGGCTCTGTACACGTTTATGTCCCTCTGTGTGTATGTGTGTGTGTACTGTGTCTGTGCACATGTGTAGGCTTGTCAGCCTGTACCGGTGATAGGTCTGCGTGACCTACCAACACATATGGGTTATCTTGTTTGTTTGAATAGCGAACAGAATCCCCCGCTGCCCCCTCCTAGCAGTGAAATGGAACAATGCCTCTATTGGGCAGGGAAGAAAAATGGAGATTTTAAATTAAAGGGCAGCATGTATTCATTCAACTATCATTTAGCAAACTAGAAAAATTGCATTTCCTGCGAAAATACAGTGTGAATGCTGAAGGCTGAAGCGAAATCTGCTGAATGTACTGTCGAAAAGCTGAAAAAGTTGAAAAGCTGAAAAAGTTGATAAGTTCGAGGCTGAAAGAGCTTACAAAGTTGAACATGTTGATAGCTGAACAGTTTCTGTAGCTGAACATGAAGCTGAATGTATAAAGAAGCTGAAAAGGCAGAAAGACGAATATTATTAAAAGATGAAAAGACAGAAAAGCTGAAGAGGGCTGAAAGACTTGAACAAGTTGAACATTTTAATTGCTGAACATGAAGTTGAATGTTTGAAGGAGTTGAAAAGGCAGAAAGATAAATATCTGAAAAGGCTAAAAAGCTGTAGACTAAGAGGGCTGAAAGAGCTTAAAAAGGTGAAAAAAGACTGAAAAGGCCAAAAAGTTGTAGAGTAAGAGGGCTGAAAGAGCTTAAAAAGGTGAAAAAAGACTGAAAAGGCCAAAAAGTTGTAGAGTAAGAGGGCAGAACGAGCTTAAAAAGGTGAAAAAAGACTGAAAAGGCTGAAAAGTTGTAGAGTAGGATGGTTGAAAAAGCTTAAAAAGGTGAAAAAAGACAGAAAAGGCAGAAAAGTTGTAGAGTAAAGTGAAGAGTTAAAGGCAGAAAGATGGCAAGATTTTTAAAAACTGAATACAGGCCCAATAGTTCAAGATCTTGTGACTCTTTTAAAGTTGGAATGGTGTCTCTAGCTGAAGGTATGAGGGGTAAGAAGAGGTTGAAAGTAGGTGAGTTTTGAAGAGGATTTGAAGATTTTCCCATTTGCGTCAATGTTATTTTTTTTTTTTAGAAAAAGCTGAATTGCTGAAAAGCTGAAGAGTTGAAAAGCTGAATGGTTTCTATAGCTGAACGTATGCTGAAGTTATAGCAGAATGAAATTTGAAAAAATCCCCATAAGGATGAATGGGCAAAATTTTGCAGAAAAAGCTGAATATTTCCAAAACTATAAAAGGTAGAAAAAAGAAAAATACAAGCAGTAATGTACTTAAAAAGCTGAACATTTTGATACTTGAATGGTTTCTATAGCTCAATATTTGTAGGAGAAGAAGCGTGCCGAAAAACGTACGGAAGAATAATAAAGATAAGAAATTCCAGAAGAACAATAGTGTGAATGCTGAGTCAGCATTCACACTGATAATGGTGCAGGGAAGAGACAGGAAAGAGATACGTTTCAAAGCAGAAGCTGGTAGGATGGCAGGATTTGACAAGACCAAGAAGGAAAATGACTTCAGGTTTTTATTCAAAACTCTGAGATTAAATCAGAGTTATATTTTTTCTAGTGAGCCCAAATGTGAGCAGAAAAATCCCTCAAAATGATCTGTCATCAACAGCAGTCTTTTGTTAGTGAAAAGACAGACTAAATGTAAGCTGCTGCTGTCTCTCACAGTAATCACTGTGAGAGGCTCGTCACCAGCGCTCCTGCCTGCTAACAAACCAGTTTGAGCACAGCTAATCTCAGGAGGGTCAGGGTTATAGGCTTTTACCTCACCAATATGCTTGTTTAATACCAGTCATTTAAAACAACTTGTGTAAATGTATTGATATTTTTTTTACCTGCTACAGCATACAGAGGTGCACTGTAAGTTTCATTCACTCTTCTTTGAAACAATTAGTGTCTGTTTTCTATTCCTGGTTTCATGACAGTGTTGCTGTCTGTGGGTGTACAAGTCAGATTGCATTGGTTTTCCATGTAGACTGAGAACTTCTTTGTACTTAAAGGTTACATACACTGGCTGTAGTGGGGCATTCATTCCAGCTTTTAGTACTGGATCAGTATTAGAAAATTTGAATCATTAAGAATGATTTAATGTATTTTGAACCATAATTTTCATTGATGAACACCCATTAGTGCTGGTGCCAGCAACTGTGGTGTTCGAATGAGGTCTACCATGTCATCATAGCTCTTACAGAAGCTGAATAATCAAGCCGAGTCGAGTGTCTATGGTCTTTGTACAGTAATACATAATGACAGATCCAATATACAGTGTCATCTGTCAGTATTCCATCCACTTTTCCCGAATACAAATTCTGCTAGCCAGATACTAAAGGCACATATTGACTTCCCATAGTACCTTGGAAGAGGTCAGAGGGTTGTTTTGGTCCTCTCTACCAATGACAGACAGATACACCCTACATGTATGTTTGTGTATGTCAATACGTCAACATACAGCTGCTGTATCTGACAAACCACTTGTGGGTCCAGAAGACAGTCAGATAATGTATAGGATGTTTCAGATCACTAACAGTGAAGCCATAGGTGGTGTTTCTAAGATTGTGGGAGTGAAACCATCAATAAGTGTTTCCCCTGATTGTCAAGACTTGGGAGAACAGTTTTCAAAAAGCCAAACGTCCTGTAGATTATAGTTCTCTGGGTGATTTAAACAGATTTCCGTGAAATTCAATTTTGCTTTTTCTTTGTCTCAATGGTCATTCAATTATGTGACATCTCTGAAGCATGCATGTTATATTAGCCCTGGTTGTCACAAGAAGACCAGGCAACCAAAATAGCCCAGGGCTCAGACGTGCCGGAACAACCGTGAAGTTAAACACTTTTCACTGTCCAGTACAGTTTTGTAGAAGGCCTCGCCTATATACATCTAGTACAAAGGTATTTTTGGCAGCATCTTTGCTGTCCACTTCAGGAATCCTTTATATTTATAAGAGTGAAGTGAAATATCTGCCTGTGCGTGGGTGCTGCTTACATTTACCATGTGTCTTCAAAGGAAGACATCTTTAAACTGGAAGCAGGGGGAAAATCTAGCCAAGCTTAAATCAGGGCCATCTTCACTCCAAAGCTGTCTGATTTACATATTCATCGGTTTGACTGTTTCCAAAATGTGATGACTGTTTCTTTCCACTAGTTTCCACTTTGTTTTGCAGTCTAGTGATATTGCCGTGAATACAGTAGTCACAGACACAAACGGCATGTGTGTTCTCTCTGCATCCCAAGTCAGTCCTCACAGATGTCACCATCTATGACTGTCACATATGTAAATCCAACATGAACAAGGCTTTTCTTTTATTTTGTTGGCTGCATAATCCATGTGCCACCCCGACATGCTCTGCCAGTGTCTCGGCCTCCTCCCTTCCATCAGCGCACAACAGGAAACACATTTGTACATCTGTCATGAGTAATGGAACTCATGGATCTGCAATTTGACTTTGGCCTGATGAGTGTTGTGTTTTTTCATTAGGCTTTGTTTGAACACGCAAGCTCTTGGAAAATTAAGTGAAATAAATGAAAGACAGAGTTTTTGCTAGTGACAGTGGAAGACTGCGAAGTTAAATGACTGAAATGGTTGTCATTAATAAGCAGTATGCTGAAACAAACAGGGTTATTACTTATTTCCATAATGACCGCAGTCCAAGAATAATGGCCACTGCACAAACTCCCTCCTAATGCATGCATGTTTAGAATTGAACAGAATAGAATGCCTTTATTGTCATTGTACAGTATACAATGAAACTCCTCAGTGGAGTCACAAACAAAAACACCAGTACACAATTCAAACACACAAAGTATATAAAAAAAACAAAAGTCAGTAGGTGAAAAGGATCAAGTATAACAACAGGTGTAAGATCAGTAATACATGTAGTACATACATGTACTGCACTCTTCTAGATTAAGAGTAAAACTCAGCAGCATAGTATTGCACTTAATCAGGTATCTCAAATGAATGAAGGCAAATTTATTTCAGACACGTGACAACAAAACAAAACAAAAAGTTAAATTAGTCCAACAAATAAACATAATAAAATGAAAAGTGTATTACAAACTATATTCCAATTATAAGCATTGACAACAAGGAGCAGGAAGGAAGTAAACCTTAACCTTAATCCTGCTCCTTCTCCACAACTCACTAATTAATCATAACTAATTTACTCCCATTCCTTAACCTGTGTACCTTTGTATGCACCCATCTAACTATATTCAATTCCATATAATATATGTACAATTAATAAATCACATACTATATGTTATTTGCATATACACCCATATATGGTAGTACACACATATGTGCTGAACACATGTACAGTACATGCATACCTACATGCACACAAATCTATGTACTGTCACCCAGGAATTGCACTGGATGCATGTGCATTGTGGAACGGCTCCAGTGCAGTTTTGCTCCGTGCTCCGACGTCCATGAATCCCCACCAGCTCCATTTGCAGTGCAGCCCGGCAGTGCAGCCCGGCGCAGCACTGCCAGGCAGCTGGAGTTGCGAGACAGAGGAGTTCCCTTGATAATTACAGAGCAAGTGCAACTGCAGTTATAGGTATGTGTTATTAACACAATAACATGAATCACTTGTTT
Organism: Diplodus puntazzo; assembly: GCA_963678695.2. Classification (NCBI taxonomy): domain Eukaryota; kingdom Metazoa; phylum Chordata; class Actinopteri; order Spariformes; family Sparidae; genus Diplodus; species Diplodus puntazzo. The sequence continues at coordinate 33,447,805 of OZ023157.1, read as the reverse complement.
TAGATTGTTGTGCTGGGGTCAACAGGAACACGTGTTTTATTATGAAAATTAACCAGATGTTAGGTTGTTGTTTTGGTGCATGACTTCCTGTCTGCTCTGTGCTGAATTCAGCTGAATTGATGCACCGTGGTCCGTCATCCTGCAGAAATAGAATCCTTGTGTATCTGCTCCAGAAGGGTCCTGACTGCTAGAGCTTTATTATTAGTTATTACCGCAAATGTATATTTCATAACATATAATATTTTATACGCACAAACACGTGCATACATCTATGAAAACACCTAGCAATTTTTAAAGCCCCCCCTCATCACTTTACCTTTTGAAAATCATTTCCTTTCACCTTTTTTTAACTGGATCATGCTTGGACGTTGTGTTAGCTCCATGCTCTTGCTATTCCACAGTTTCACACCACCAATTGAACTGCACTACCCTTTTCTTGTCGAATAAATAGCTAGCATCCTGAAATTCAACTTCTCCCTCAAAATATAGCCAGTGTCTTTATCAGTTTTTTTTTGTTTTTGTTTTTTTTTGTGGATATTACCTTGAAGTAGTTTGTTTATTGCTTTGTCCATTATGTGCAGTTTGATATTGAACCAGGTCAATGAACTTGAATGAATGAATGAATTTAAAAACAATGAATTGGTGTGCTGATAATATCTTGCTTTATGAACTGTCTCTTTTTTGAGGAGTGAAAGGTGGTTGCTGTGATGCCCCTCAGACCTCCACACAGTCACTAGACAGGAGAGAATGTGCAGTGGTTTGCGATCCAGTACGAGCTTTGTATCACACAGGACTGAGATGCTTCCTGACACTGTAGATGTTTTATATTTTATGTGAGGTTTCCAGCAGATTCTGTGCTCTATTATCACACCCAGAAATGTTAACGTACACCCTTTTATTCACACCATCTATCTTAACCTGTACTTGATTATTTGATTGACATTTTCCAAACAGCATGATCTTTGTTTTGCTTGAATTTAATGATAATGTATTACTGCTATAATATTCCTTCCAACTAATTCTCATAATATTCATTAACTTATTTTTAAATGTTTTATAGTTATTTTCTGCCTCTGGTTCAATGTTTTATGAAGTATATCTTTCTCTCTGCAGACATGGTATAATCCCTTACTGATCCATGGATTGTCTGAATATTTTGTTTTTTTTATTGATTTGTTTTGTTGGACAATTTTTATCATATAAAAATTTGAATACCCTTAAGAATATTTCACATGCTTTGTCAATTTTTTCTTTTTTATATAACATTTCACTGATTCGGTTTGGTAATTGATATATAAAGTGTTCATTGACTCCGCTGTCCTTACTTGTCTGTGCTCCAGTTTAATGTTCCGCTTGTCCTTCTTGTAATCACTGTCACAGACCCTTAACACTGGTTGTGCATCTGCAATCCACTTATTGCATTGTTGTCTGTAACGTTAGTGAATAAGTTGTCTCTCAGTGTAGCTCAGTGAGATGTGATCCTGCTGAGTCTGGTGTTTTTTGGATAAAGGCATAAACTCTACATTGGGTTGATAAAGTCTTCAGTTTTATGGTCACTTGGATGAAGCAGATCTATATTAAAATCCCCACAGATGAACGTGACCTTTTGCCATGTATATTTCTACTGTTCTAATAAGTCTCTGACTGCAGTTGTCCTTCTCTCTACTACCCTGACATTAAAGGTTTTGTTCACACACACAGACACACCCACACACTCCAATCTGGTTCTCTCTATTCATGTTCTTCAGTTTATAGCCATTTAATTCTAAGTCCACCCAGTTCACCCTGATATTCCAATTACATTGAATTGTTGTGCGAATGGATGTCATTATTCCTTAATGTTGTTGAAATTTGCACACAGACTTCTACTGTTAAAATGAATATTTTTTGACAATTGAATAGCAATAACAATTGAATTGTTCTGATCCGTCTAGATGGTCTTGTTGAACTGTCCATCTGTGTAATAGCAGCAGTCATCGATGACGCTAAAGAATAAGTTATTTTGCAGGTCAATATTGTATTCCTTGTCCTATGAATTGTCCTCAGTGTGTTATGATAAGCTATCATCGAGATTATCATAATCAGCAATCTTCTGTTATATGTATATTATCTCCAGTTGTAGATGAATAATTTCCTTCAGAATGTGTCATGTTTGTGTATTGTGTATTTAATCACTTGTGTTTTCAGTGAGCTCTCAGTCCACCCTGATCCTGACTGAAATGTTTCCAGCTCCTTGATGTCTTTGACTAGAAGCACTTCTAGTGGCCTCCTCTGGTGTTCAGTTGAGTTTAATTAATATTGTGCAGTTTGTGGTCCATGTGGACTGTATTTTCTTCTGTTTCTTCATGAATCTTGCTTTCCTGGCAGTATCAGCGTTACGTTTGGTTAGGAGTTCACTCATGTCCCTCAGCCTCTTTCCTTGTTTTAGCGGTGCAGTTTTGTGCTTTCTGGTAACAACACCTCATTATTATGGCTGCTTTGTCATTGTTGTTTCACTGGGGCAGAGGGTGACATGCTTCCATGGTGTTGTAGTCCATTTCGTTGCCTCGGGCTCCACATCGTGGTCAGTGGTCACTTCCCGTGCGTATGGCCGAGGTTTTATTTTGAGCCCGGTGACAAAACATCTATCCTAGTTAACTGATTCAGATAGGCCACTCTGCTCTCTAGGGAGGCAAGTCTCTTGTCCTTTTTTGGTGTTTATATCGCCTCAGAGCCTTCACCTCTGCCAGCAGGTCCAGGTTGGATTCCTGCTGCAGCCTGAGAGAGTTTGGCAGAGTTTAGTTCTTCGATGACATGTGGGTAAGAACTCTTCTGAAGTCTCAAGGTCGGGTCTTAATAGACCTGTAGTGCTTTCCAGGGGGCTGCAAAGTGAAGATGTGGTTTCCTGGGTGAGATGAGTCCTTGATTATGTTAGTGGCTCGGTGGAAACATGAGGTTCTGTAAATGTCCTCAAGTGAAGGCAACTGTGTGCAGATGAATGCTTGTGCTGTTTTAATGATGCTCTGAAGTGAGAGTCAGCTGCAGTACAGCTAGCAGACAACACCAGGATGCCGTAGGTGAGTATGCTACAGACTAGTGTTAGAAGGACATCACCAGCTGCTCAGGCAGGTTGGCTCTCTGCAGTGTCCTCAGGAAGCAGAGCCACTGCTGCACCTTCTTCACCAGAGAGGTTAGTTGCACTGTCCATATGAGGTCCTGAGAGATGTGTGTGCCCAGGAGAATTTGATGGTGGTGAATCTCTCCTCCAATGAAAAGAGGAACAGGTCCCCCCTCTCTGTTTCCTGAAATCGATGATCAGCTCCTTTGTTCTGGAGGTGTTGAGTGCCAGGTTGTTGATGGAGCAATCAGTCAGTTTGGACTACAGCTCTGTAGAGGGACTTGTCACCATTTTGTATCAGTTCCACAACAGTAGCCTCATCTGCAAACTTAATGATGACATTTATGCTGTGGGTTGGGGTGCAGTCAGGGGTGTAGAGAGAGTAGAAAAGAGGGCTCAGCACGCAACCCTGCGGAGTTCCAGTGCCAAGTGTCATGGACAGGGAGTGATGGGTGCACAGCAAGACAGTCTGTGACCGCTTTGTCAGACAGTTTTTAATTCATCCGCTTGTGTGCTGACTGACAGCCAGGTCGAACAGCTTGGTCATCATTCGGCTGGGGATCATTGTGTTGAATGCAGAGCTTAAGTCCACAAACAACATCCTCACGTATGGCTCTTTAGGCTAACTGATGCTGGTTCAGAGTGGGTGGAAGAGGTTTCTTTCAAAATTCATCTACTTAAAAATGTTTCAGATAAGGCTGACACTGCGGTGGTATCCCACATAGCGTATATGACTTTAACCAGATATAATGCAGAGTGTTATGGCTGCTCTTTGTCCATTCTCCCCACCTCTCTGTCCTTTCCTCTACCCAGGTGTGCCAGCCCGAGCTTGATTGGGTAATAAGTTGCACCTGGCCTGGTGGAGGTGCTTAAAAACCCCTGTGCCAGCATTCGACAACAGTGGTTTGCAGAGTGGGGACTGCTGGTGTTTAGGGATGTTGTACTGTATTTAGCTTAGTGTCTTTTTGTTCATCACAATTTAGGGGCCCTCATTTGCTAGCTGACCTGCTCTACCCGCTGAGCTACAGCCGCCCTACAAAAGACATTCACATGCCAAATTTCAATTTAGGTTTCAGTTTGGGTTTTTCTTCAAAAAACAATAGATCACTTTAGATGAGCGTCGCCGGTAGTGATGGTGACTGCAATGTATTTTATTATTTTTCCTCAGCTTATTTTCTTAGTTTGATGTTAACTTTTGACATATCTGTATTTACAGATCCTGCAGTTTATATTAAAAAAAACATGATTGCATTTAATAAATAAATACAGATTTATGACATTGAGACACAATTTCATGTGCCACCAAGTATTTAAAATGAATGGTGTCTCCAAATTGACTGATGCCTAACTCAATTGCACCCACTTTGCTACTCTCGTTGATGTACTGTAAGCTGCTAAAATTTGTGAATGATATCCAACTCCACGGGCTTTGTTTATAGACAGTTGTGTCTTGAGACAAGCAGTTATTAATTGTGTACAGCTGATTCCTAGTTATCCCTCCATAGCCGAGCCAGATGTTGGTGCTCAGAATGGTGTGATGTGACTGCAGTGTTTGTTTCATATGAGTTCCATCCATCTGCTGCTGCATGTTCTGGTGGTTGGGTTTCTGCTGTGCAGCCATTATGCAGGGTCAGCAGCTGGTAGAGCATCTCGTGCTGGCAGCTTCTCGTGTTCTCCCTGACCCTGTGTCACCTGCTCACCCTGGATGCATGTAGATGAGCTGGGCGACACAGCGGTGTGAGGTTACAGTGTCACTGTCATTAGAAAGGAGGTCAGAGCGCTCTAATGACTTCCATGCTAAAAAGCCTGCTTCCTGTCAGCAGCACCACAGGTCATCAGCTACATCATCATCATCATCATCGTGGGACGGACTATTTACTCTGGCCAGACAATGTCAGGGCAGCATGGATCTCTGGGTAACAGTTAAGGTCACAGCTCAATTTGAACTCTAATTACACTGGAATTAAACAAGAAGGAGATGCTAACCACAGGCTACCTGGACAGCACAGGGAATTAAACTTTCTTCTGGCAATTGATATTGTGTAAAAATACAAAACACATGAAAGGAGTCCTTGTGAAACCACTTAAAATGTTTAAATGACTTCACCTGTGTTTGCTCCCTAACAACAAACTGCACTGAGAAACATAGTCTGCTTGTTCACCAAAGCATGCTGTAGTGTTTCAGGTTTCCGAGGGTTTTTCTCACTTTTAGGTAGCGAATGGTTTCCTTTCCTTTCATTTCATCACATTAACACAGGACACAGGAGACAAATTATGAATCAAACTCCAGCTTAGATAACCCGAGTAGCACTGTACAGCTGCTTTCACTGGCTGAGTAATGCTTAGTTCTCATGGCAGGTAAATTGACTTTGACATGTAAAATCAATTGAGTGTCCCTGAAATTACCCCATGACCTTTTCTTGTGTCATTCTCAGGACACTCTTTACATTTTTAGTATTACAGCCAGTAAGGCTTTTTGTTGAATGTATGATGAGATGTAACAAACATTGCAGCCTCTGGGGGCCTTACTTAACAATAGTGTACCTGCAAGTCCTTGCAAGTGTTTTTCTGTGTCTCTTCCACCATCAGTCTTTTTCTTTACTTTGCTGTGCATAGCAGAATAATAACATTTAGTCAATGGAGTGCTGTATTCTTGGGCTCATTAGTGAGCAGTTGTCAACAGCTTTATTTACTGACAGTGTAGGCAAGCAGTAACGAAACACTTCCAGGAGGATGATGGCTCTACTTCAGCTGTGATGAACACCCCCCCTTTTCCCCATCAAACCTCTCCCAGCTACTGCAAAACTCGTCATAACATGGCCCCGGGCCCCGCGTCAGATCAATTCCAGTTCCCAGCCTGGCTATTTTCCTTTTTCTCAGTTACTTCTCTCTCTCTCTCTCTCTCTCTCTCTCTCTCTCTCTCTCTCTCTCTCTCTCTCTCTCTCTCTCTCTCTCTCTCTCTCTCTCTCGCTCTGTGTGTGTGTGTGTGTGTTTGTGTGCATTTGCGCGTGTGTGTGTGTGTGCACCTTCACCTGTGTCTCTCTGTATCTGCTCCGCTGTAGCAGTCTGAGGAGGATGCTACGTCCTAATTCCACTGCCTGTCCCTACCGAGCACCGAGAACATCTCAACATTCAGTTGTTTATCTTAAAATGTTAAATAGTGTGTGTGTGTACGTGTGTGTGTGTTGTGTGTGTGTGTGTGTGTGTGTGTGTGTGTGTGTGTGTGTGTGTGTGACTGCGTGCGTAAGGCGAGGTTGTGTTAGTGGAGTTGGTACAAGGGGCTATTGATCAGAGGTAATGAGGACAATGATGAGGGACAAGGCAGCCTGCACAAACACTGTCACACTCAGTTTGTGTGCACACATACAGAGATGAACATTTAAACAAAAAATGGCTTGAAATAGTTCACTTAGTGTCATGAACCTAAAATGACATATATGAAAGTTTTACTTTTTGACTTTTCCATGAAATTCTAATTCTTTGAGATGCTCCTGTACACGCAAACACATGCAGCAGCTCAGCTGTTCTGCTACACGTGTGCCATCTGAGCGTGTTTTTAGCATGGATGGAAATGTTGTTGGTCCACAGCATGCAAGACCCTAGCTATGTAGAACAACCAGTCTTCATTAAAATATATGAGGACCAGAAAAACAGCAAAGGACTATATGATCAAGAGACAAAGAGTACCAACCCCCCAACCCCTCTCTCAAACACAAACACACAGGAATGTCGCAGGCTCTGCAGGAAGATGAATGGGGCGAGTAATTGACTGAGACAATACAAATAATTTGTGGCTGTAGAAGAACATCAAGACTGATTGCTACTAGGGGTTCCCCTTTGAACCAGCTCATGGTTTTTGGAGTTGAAGAGTTAAATGTTGGAGTCAAATAGAGTGACGGAGATGAGAGTGCAAAGATATCAGTAGAAGGAGAGAACGCTTCGATGAATGATGATGAAGGGTGGGGGCTGGCCTATAGAGGACAGGCTGTTCTAGCTAAATTGCTCTCTCCCCTCTTTGTCTCTAGTTGATTAACCCTGTCATACATTATGCATCCTGCACTGGAAGTGAAAATTACTTTTGGAATGGGGAGATGTGTAAGAACACAGAGCTGGGCTCCTCCACTCAGATTGGTCTCCTGCAGGAACATCCGTTCTCAAGTAATCCTTTTTACCGCTGAAATTGTACTGAATTATTTGACACGTCAGCTTTCAGGGTTGCAATGCATGCATTACGTGTCTCGATGAATAATATTACACTTCTATTCTTCTATTTTAATATAAATTCTGTGAATAAGGGATTGTCAGAATAGCATTCACAGATATAGGATTTTATAAAACATTGTGTAGATAAAGCTGAGGTGTAAAGGTAATGAGTGCATTGGATTAGAGGATTTTGTAAGAAATGTGAGTTATATATGATTCCTGATCATATACATAGATATATATATATATATATATATTAATTTATATATGTGTGTGTGAAGGCAACACAATGTAGGTACTTGCACAATGGTTTTCCTCTCTGCAGCATGATGCTGTGCAGTTTCATGAAGTTCTCCTCTCCTTGAGCTGAGAGTTGTCAAGTATCGAGTGCCTGAATTCTGGGTTGCTCATTTATTGGGTTTTCAACATTTTCAAGTTTTCAGTCATTGATTTTTCTTACTAAAGTATGGTTCAAAGCTACCCCATGAGAAATAGAGGTGTGAGGCGAGAGACCCTGCCCGGAGGAAGCCCGGGGCCCACGTCTGGAGCCTGGCCTGGACGGAGGGCCCGTGAGCGAGCGCCTGGTGGCCGGGTCTGCCACGGGGCCCGGCCGGGCACAGCCCGAAAGAGTAACGTGGCACTTCTCCCTCCCCCATCCCGTGGACCCACCATCCGCAGGAGAAACCGCTGGGGTCGGGTGCGCTGCCATATGGGTGGCAGTGGTGGTGACAGGCCTCGGGGACCCAGACCTGGGCTGCAGAGGCTGACTCTGGGGACGTGGAATGAATCCCACTCAGCCACCCTCTGTAATGGAGACAGAGCTGGAGGATGATGGGGTATCATCACCGATTTCCCTGGGTGAAGTCACTGTGGTAGTCAAACAACTCCACAGTGGCAAAGCCCCAGGGATCGATGAGATACCACCAGAAATGCTGAAGGCTCTGGGTGTTGAGGGGCTGTCTTGGTTGACACGCCTCTTTAACATTGCGTGGGGGTCGGGGTCGGTGCCGAAGGAGTGGCAAACAGATGTGGTGGTCCCTCTCTTTAAGAAGGGGGACCAGAGGGTGTGCGCCAATTACAGAGGTATCACACTACTCAGCCTGCCTGGGAAAGTCTACTCCAAGGTGCTGGAAAGGAGGATCCGGCCGATTGTCGAACCTCAGATTGAAGAGGAACAATGCGGATTCCGTCCTGGTCGTGGAACAACGGACCAGCTCTTTACTCTGGCAGGGGTCTTGGAGGGGGCCTGGGAGTACAATGTCCCAGTCCACATGTGTTTTGTGGATCTGGAGAAGGCGTACGACCGGGTCCCCCGGGATGTTCTGTGGGAGGTGCTGCGGGAGTATGGGGTGAGGGGGTCCCTTCTCAGGGCCATCCAATCCCTATATTCTCAAAGCGAGAGCTGCGTGCGTATACTCGGGAGTAAGTCGGACTTGTTCCAAGTGGGTGTTGGCCTCCGCCAGGGCTGCGCCTTGTCCCCAATCCTGTTTGTGATATACATGGACAGGATTTCGAGGCGCAGTCGTGGTATGGAGGGGTTACAGTTCGGTGACCTTAAGATCTCATCACTGCTTTTTGCAGATGATGTGGTCTTGATGGCATCATCGGCTGTAGATCTACAACACTCACTGGATCAGTTCGCAGCTGAGTGTGAAGCGGCAGGGATGAGGATCAGCACCTCTAAATCTGAGGCCATGGTTCTCAGTAGGAAACCGGTGGATTGCTTACTCCAGGTGGGGAATGTGTCCTTGCCCCAAGTGAAGGAGTTCAAGTACCTCGGGGTTTTGTTCACGAGTGAGGGGATGATGGGGCGTGAGATTGACCGGAGAGTCGGCGCAGCGGGTGCGGTGTTGCATGCGCTTCACCGCACGGTTGTGACGAAAAGGGAGCTGAGCCGGAAGGCAAAGCTCTCGATCTACCAGTCAATCTTCGTCCCTACCCTCACCTATGGTCATGAGCGATGGGTCATGACCGAAAGAATGAGATCGCGGGTACAAGCGGCCGAAATGGGTTTTCTTCGCAGGGTGGCTGGGGTCTCCCTCAGAGATAGGGTAAGAAGCTCAGCCATCCGGGAGGGACTCGGAGTAGAGCCGCTGCTCCTTTGCGTGGAAAGGAGCCAGTTGAGGTGGTTCGGGCATCTGATGAGGATGCCACCAGGGCGCCTTCCTAGGGAGGTGTTCCTGGCACGTCCAACTGGGAGGAGACCTAGGGGTAGACCCAGGACCAGGTGGAGGGATTATATCTCTTCTCTGGCCTGGGAGCGCCTGGGGATTCCCCAGTCAGAGTTAGCCGATGTGGCCGGGGAAAGGGAAGTCTGGGGCTCGCTACTGAAGCTGCTGCCCCCGCGACCCGATTTTGGATAAGCGGTTGACAATGGATGGATGGATGGATTTTTTTGTATCATGTTGGGTAGCTAAGAGGAACTGTAAATTGTATCTGATTGCTTTAATTTTATTCAAACAAATGATCTCATATGAAGCAGTAATGTTCACGTTCTTCAATCACTACAAGTTGATGCGTTTTAATATACACCCATCAACCACAAAACACTGGTCATCCCATTCATGTTGATGTTACTTGAAATGCACCACCCACCCAAACACTGTTGCAGACCAACCCCGTCATCACAATGGCACTCCCCAAAAGCAGCAGAAAATTCACCAAGCCACACCATAAAAAACTTCTGAGGAATGGCCAGAGAATTGTGACCTGATCCCAACCCAATCAAACACCCATGGGACGTGTTGTCAAAAAGTCTGATCCATGGATGCCCCGGCTCCCATTCCACAGGACCCAAAGGATCCGGCACCAGCATCCTGGTGCCAGACACCGGTGAACACCCCCAGAGGCCCTGGGTCTATCCAAGGGTCAAGCCAAGTCAGTTTCACAAAGGGGCCTCTGCGGATCACATTTGATTCAGGCATTTTATATATCGTTTAGAGCTTAATAATGCTATATTCCCGAGACTGTTTTTTGTAAAAGTAAATTATCTGAACAGCATACAAATACACCTTGTCAGTGTAACATGCAGCACAGTGAGTCAAAGTCTGCCGTCTCATTTCCATGAGGCTTCTGAAGACATGAGCCTGGTGTTGAATCTGATCCTTATGTCCTCACCCACGGAGCACAAAAGCCTCTATCTATCTCCTATCAGTGTTCTTAATACAGCAGATAAATCCACCTCCTCTCTGTGATCTCTAATACCTCTCACCTGCTTCATCTGTTATCTTGCTCCACATGGAACTGAGTGTGTGTGTGTGTGTGCTGCATATACACATACATACTCACATAGGAGCCCTAGTGAGCATCCCATACCACTTATGGTGTATATACCATCTTTAATACCCGTCAGGCATCGTCATCTGCTCTCACATCTGATAGTTCCCAATAGGCCGATGGACAGCTCAGCCCTGAATTATTAATGACTCCTTCCCTCCACAACTGCTCATATATAAGCATGTCTGTTAAAATAACATGTGACAGCCAATGAGAGGGAAATGTCACCAACAAGAGTGGTTGGAGCCTTCAGATGGCTTCAGCTCAGTCTCAACTGTGTCATGTCTCTGACGGTATGGAAAAATGGGAAGAGAGCTGGATCATTACCAAAACACACAACAGGTTACTTATTCGTATTAATTTTAATTAGTATACTTTTTAGTCACAGCTTGTTCAATGCAGTTGTAGACTTCTTTCATAATGTTTTTATACACTTTTACACCCAAATGAATTATCTCCGCTGTCTCCTAAAGTCCAACCTTACTTCTATGAAATACAACTATGAGATCATGTGGCAATGTGAGCATGCAAATACATCTTGCCAGTCTTAAATTTATGTGTGTGTGGTCAAACACACAGTGGCTCAGACAAACAGTGTCCTTTTAAGTAGCTGTAGATGGAGACAGCAGCTACAGGTATAGGTGCGGTTTAGGTGTGACAATCAGCAATACTGTTCCTTTTGACAACGCCAGCTCCTCAGGAGGTTACCATGATGTTATTGCGTCAGTTATATCAGAACTGGACAGTATGTTTCATTGAAAGAAGAGCAAAAAACGACAATGGAGGCTTTTCTTGATGGAATATATGATTTCACTCTTCTCTCTACTAACATCTGTAAGGGTTATTTTTACCAACTGGCTCTGTTGGCAGTACCACTCTCCAGCTGTTGATCTGATTGTTTGAATTTAGCCCGTGAGAGACTGTAATAGACTGCTTGTTTGCCCAGTCACAGCAAAGCCATCTGGAGCATCGAGTTAGAAGGCTCCCCAAGAGAGTTAGCAGTCTATATTATCTCCTATGAACTGCATTCATATGCAACTATGTTGTTTTTACAGAATACACCAGGGGTGGTCATCATGCTGCCTGGATTAGCTTTTTTTCACTGTTTGTAGCAAAATATTAAACTGGGCAGTTTGTAGTTATTGAGAAGAAATTCAAACTCTGAGATATTTATTATATATAATGTATGTATATAATTAAAAATAAGGTTCCGTAGCTAGAAAGGAGGCAGGGTCTGCCACATATTAACACAGTCAAACTGTATGTTGTCTGTTAAGGTTAGTTTGTATATTCAGTTATGTAAACAAATAGGGTTTGTTAATTTTGTGTTGTTTTTGCATAAAAATCCATAAATAAAGACCTTTCTCTTCTGATCCAAATTAAATCTTACCCAAAAAAATTCTCTCAACCGCATACACCGACATACATAAAAATTAAAAACTATGGAGACAAATTTGTGGAGTTGCTGGCTAAAATTATATTTGTCAATTCAGTCAAATAAGTAAGTGTTGAGGATGAGGTCACATAACAGCAGAATATTTCTGTCTCTGTTTAACTCGTTTCAGTGGATTCAATTTCAGATGGATAGGATAGACATTGCAGTTCATCACTTCATCCGTGGACATCAAGATGAGCAATTGGAAAGCCGCTGAGATCTGGGAGATGTTAGCGTCTCCTCGGTCTCTGTAGCTGTCAGCTTGTTGTTGTATCAACAAGCTACTTATGGTCGCTACTTTCATATTAAAAGCCCCCCGCTAAGAACCCAGTTTCTAAACTTCAGTGGGGTGCAATGTAAAGCTCTTATTTTGAAGACATATTCGACATGCTTCCTGTTATCTATCTGTTACTTGAGGCAGCTAACGGAGGGGGCTTCCTTTAATAGCAGGGATTTAACATTGGCATGTGTTTGCCCCAGTATAACTTATATCCTGAGAAATACTTAATATTTCAATTGTGTTCAGTGAAATCAGAACAGAAGTCTGTGGACTTGTTATGTAATTACAAATATCATCTGCGTACAGTGAAATGTTGTTTGATGCATATGCTGTGTTGTAACCTTGTAATCTCTATACATGCCTGGATCATTTCGGCAAGGGGCTCCAAAGCAAGTGCAAATAGTAGGGGACCGAGAGCACATTCCTGCCTAGTTCCTCTAAAAACATTTAATGTCTCTGAAATTGTCCAATTAGTAAGGAGTTTAACATTTGGATTTTGGACAGTAATTCAATCAATCTTGCACCGCATATATATAGGGCCATTCTACACAATCAGTGCCTTTTCTGCATCTAAACTCAAAATCAGCAGATCTTCTCAAGGGTGGGGTGATGAGTACATAATATTAAAAAGCCCCTAAAATTGTGAAAAAAGTGTCTTCCTGGGATGAACCCTGTTTGATCATGGTATCATTTTGGCCATATGAGGACTGAGTCTCCAGCTAAACATTTGGCCAAGATTTTGAACCCACCTGTTCTAGATCTTTCCTTTTCTTAGGATATGGGTCATGGTAGCTTCATTTAAGGTTGGTGGTAGTATGCCAGTCTCAGAGGCCTTCTTGTACACCCTCTACAAGTATGGGGCTATTAAGTTATTGAATGTTTTATAAAACCAATTTCCTGTCCATCAGACCTATTACTCTCACCATTTTCTTAGGGAATTAATAGTACTTTTTATTTCTTCACATAAAATTTCCATCTCCAAGGAACTGTGAACCCTCTCTGATAAGGTGGACAGCTTAATGCTTTTAAAAGCTGTTTAATTTTTTTCTTCAGGCACATGTGCTTGAGAAGTTTACAATTTTTCAAATGTGCGGTTTATACCCATATTCGAAATAGGTCTGCTTCGTAAATGTGAATGCTCTCGATATGTTTTCAGACAGAATCTGGTTAAGCTGGAACTTAAAAGCTGAGGTCTTATTCTGCAGCTCTGTAGATGGCTAGGCAGTGTTTTACGAAGACGGATACGAAGATAGATACGAGTTTCCTCACATTTTCTCTTTCTAATCTTTGTATCTGTTCCTTCAAGTACTAACAAAACTGTTTTATTCACACATTCATTCATACACTGATGGTGGTGGCCGTCATGAAAGGTATTGACCAGCACATCAGGAGCAGTTTGGGGTTCAGTATCTTGCCCAAGGAAACTCTGTCATCCAGACCAGGGGAATCGAACCAGTGACCTTACGATAACAAGATGCTGGCTCTACCCCTGAGCCACAGCCGCCCATAGATGTTCAACACTGGAACCGGTGTGGATTGTATCTCCCCTGTGACCAAAATATACATTCCTCCTTATCTGCTATCGTACCGTGGTTTAAGAATGGAACATTTTTACGAATGATTATCTCCACTCCCCTAGCCTTCACAGAAATGGTGAAATTGTACATTTAACCTATCCATTTGGCTCTAATTTTACTGTGTGCTTTGTTTTGTCTTGTAAAAAGATCATATCAGCATGCAGCTCTCTGAAATGAGACAATGGCATGCCCCGCTTTACTGGCTCATTGACTCCATTCCCATTCCAAGTACAGAAGACTGCATTTCCTCCTGTTTCCATGTCTCCTATCATATCCACTAATCCAGCCATAAAAGCATATCAGTCTCCTGCAATAGTTTCACTAACACTTCTAATGGTTATTTTACTTAGATTGTTTAAGGGTAAGTACTGCTTAGGCATCAAAAAAATAAACAAACACATTTGAGGAATAATATTTAGGTTGAAATATTTTTTTAGCGTGCCTGCTACAGTATTCCAAATTTTTCCTTTTCCAACACAGTTACAAGAGTACATTTGCATATTTACCTAAAAACACAAAGTATAGAATTCAAAAAGAAAGAGGAAAACGTAAGCATTATCCATTGGATATTGTTTGCTTTGTATAGCCTTGTATAACAATGACAGTATGTGGTTGAACTTGAATGTCAACAAAAAACCTTAGGTCACAGCTGTCCTATAGTCACAAGCACTAGGCTTCCGTTGGTGTCCTCATTTTCAGGTTTTCCTTGGAGGCCCAGAATGTAAATACCCCATTACCTAAAGCTCCAATAAATAAAGACTTGCCTCTTGACCCTGATTTTGAGGTCTCAAAATATCTCTTTGTGTATTGACGAGCATCCTCCGGATCCATAAAGAACAGCTCCGAACCATTGTGTGACACTCATAGCTTGGCTGAATACAGTCCGAGGCTGTCATGTAACATCCTCCTGGCTGGTGTAACCACACTTCGGGTGGGAAGTCTCTGAAGATTTGAATTCTTTGTCTTTGTATATTTCAGGAGCTTCTATGAGGTTTAATGTTTCTTTTAACATTTGAGCCAAAAAGGGCCTCTTCTTTTGGCCATTTTCCTGGTGCTCTAATCGGGCGTACTTCTTCATTTGGTTCGCTTTGTGTTGAGCTTTTTCTGGACAGCAGTGACCAAGGGTTACCACTTCCCTTACATGCACCAAAAACTATCTTTCGTGCAGTAATCTCTAAAAAATAGAATGTGAAACTTAAAATCCTCAGCAGCAGTGGTGAGTGCGTCCTACTCGCTCATTGCTCGACAGCAACTTTGTTGTTAAAATAAAACACACTGCCTCCATTACATGTCAGTGTTGAAAAAAATGCATGTGTATACCGGCTGATACATTGATATCAGAATTGTTATACTCCCTAACATAACATTAGAGTCAGCATTGGCCCCAAAAATCAAGAATCGATCCGGCTCTCATCAACACTATGTGTATATGAATATGTGAGTGTGCGTTAGGTCTGAACTCTCTGCTGAACTCTCTCTGGTCGAGTTCAGCATTGGTGTCCTCACTACACTTCTTTAATTTACTACTGAAAACACAAGGAAATCCTGCCAGACTTTTAGTATCCCTGCGAGTGCTTCTTATTTGGGTTTGGTTGGCAACTGACAGGCAGGCACTGCTCAGGGAGGAAATTATTAAGAGTGTCAATACACACAAACACACACATGCGCACACACACACTAACACGCACACACATACAAAGCTGCAGTCGAGCAGAGCTTTCCCTCCCGACAGCTTTATCAATATTCCCTCTCATCAGATCGTCCGGTCAGCGGACGTCACTGAAAGGCCACTGCTGCACGGCTAACTGCCTCATTAAAAAGTTTGGAGGGGCGCAGGGGGCACCTGGCGGGGCCCAGAAGGGGCCCAAGGTTGACAGAGCTTGGAGTCCCTGAGGCGGTAGCCTCCGGAGATCAACTCTCATCAGAAAGTCTGACCTCAGCCGCTGACCCTGTCTATTTACACCCCATTCAGACTGACGAGAGGAGGAATACTGTACTATCTCTCTGTCTCCATCTGCCTTTCCACCTCCACCTCTCTCTCTGTCTGTCGCTCTATCCTCTCTGCTATGAGTCACCTGGATGACTGAAAGGAGAATGAGACAGGGCAGAATGAATAACAGATAATGATGTATGAGCTAAGGAAAAAGAAGAAATTAAGAGAAGAAATGCATGCGATTGTTTTTATTTTTTGTCCACAATGTCAATTTTTAAAGAAT
This sequence comes from Diplodus puntazzo, assembly GCA_963678695.2. Lineage (NCBI taxonomy): Eukaryota > Metazoa > Chordata > Actinopteri > Spariformes > Sparidae > Diplodus > Diplodus puntazzo. The sequence goes on along the minus strand of OZ023157.1, from coordinate 33,431,721 downwards.
CACTAACAGAAAAAACGGTTTACTTGATGTGTTTACCTAGTTTCAGTTTTCTTCCGAGAGATCTTTTACCTGCTCCATTTGACCTATCACAGGCAGACACAAAGGTGGCCACAATTGAGAGGGATAAACAGACAGAAAACATTTAGCACAATGATAGCACAACAACAAACGTTGTGCTATCCTTGATAAAGGAATTGAATTCTAAATTGCCTATAGTGGGGAGGAATCATCCACTTTTTATTGTGTACCTTGGGGGCAGGCACTAGAAACACTGTGAGTACAGTCATAAACAAGCCATAGTCATAATGTAAATCTCTCTTCACATTATTTCTGTCTTTATGGTAAAGAAACTGCCAGCACTCAGTCCTGCTGCCCTCAAAAGAGCCATTTTAGAAGCAAAACAACAGGACAGTGCAGTTGAAAGTAAAAAAAAAAAAAGATTCAGAGGGGATAAGGTGGAAGGTACAGAGGCAATAACGAAAAACTCTGGGATACAGAAAAAACTAAAAGAAGACACAACAGATTTATAAAGTTAGAACATGAGTGATAGAGAAAAAGATAAAAATTGAAGGAGAGGAGAGGAAGTTAGAGGACAGCTTGCTTCCCCTCTCTGCTCAGCTCTGCTGGCTGAGTGTTTAACAGATGGAGGATGACAGCGGATGCTTAATGAGGTTTCAGGCACACAGGCAGTAACCTGCGCCGCCAGGAAAAGAAACACATGGGTAACTATTTCTCAGAACTCAGAGACTCTCTCCTACTGAGAGACGCACATTTGTCAATTACTGTACCTTCACACCAGCCTGGGCCACTGTTTCCCACACATCCCCAGAGGCTGCTCGCCAGAAAATAATAAGCTGGGAATTTTGGCTAATGCAGATAAACACTGGTAACTTGAGGCTGTTTCGAAGGTGCAATTACCATATACTTTACATTGCTAGTTCATGTGTGAATGGCTAGTGAGGGTGGTCAGTGCTCAAGTCATGTCATGTGTAACTGTAACTGTATGACTCAGTGTAGCAATATTTAAAGAAGTGAAACCAGCTAGTCATTTTTGTTTGTTTGTTTGTTTTCTTTTCTTTCAATGGAACAGTCAGCCAAAAATGAAAATGCAGTCATTATCTCCTCACCCTCATTGTGATGGTAGGCTGGGTGGAGTGCTACTTTGTGAGCTGCTACTGCAGTTGTTAGGGAGAATGCAACAACCCTGTTTTACTGTGAAGCTCAAACTAGTGAACTGTCCCTTTAAGCTTCTTTATATTTGGCAACTACAACAGGTGGTATAAGAAAAAGACAGTATGGCAGACAGCAAGCTCACCATAAATATGTCCTGGTTTCACTAGAATAAACGGGCTGGTTGAGAAACATTAACAGCTCAGGATACTTACCAAATTATTTTAACAATGCTATAATCTTCATATGGTGATGATGGGTTTATTTTACTGTTTAACATACTTAAGGCAAAAGTGTGTAACAAAGTAGAAAACTGTTAATTTCCCTGAACATTGCTGTGCAAAAACAAATTTTCACCCGCCATACTCCAGAATAGGAATGTAGTTTTGTGTTTTGGAACAGTCTGATAAAACTGTTGACCTGTCTGGAATGCTGCATACAAAGAATTTAGATTGCAAGTGTAGGAATGCATTACTTTTCAAAGTTACCAGTGTTTAACAAAGTATAAAGCTGTTCATTGCAACTGTTGTTCATTGTCACTCATGATCTTGATCACTTACTTGATCCACGCCAGGATCATCATTTTCACCATCAGACAAACCTACTGAGCAAAGACATGTCCAAAAGAAATCAATTATATGTCAGAATGAAAGCTTCTGCAAAGTATTTTGTGTCTATTTAACGTTCACTATTGGCGTTCAGGTGAGTTCTTGATATGGTTCAAATTGAAAATGTTTGCAACATCACTGTTAGACATCTTTTCAATGTTAACTATTGACATCCAAGTGACATTACAGACATCATTTTTGGACATCTTTTGAACGTCAATTGCAGACATCCAAAGGACAGCTGCTTATGGGTCAAAATTAATGTTATTATTATGTCTCTCAATGACTCACTCTCACATTCAATCTCATTTCATCTACTTCGTCACTTTATTCGTCAATTTATGCAGTGTTACAAGTAGGATTTGAGCCACTGATTCAAAGGATTCTGCTTACAAGGTGGGCGCTTTACCATGTGAGCTATCTACTGTAGTTAGTTGTTTGGACTTGTTCTATTAATGGTAATGACGGAATTCCATAGTGTCCTCAGTGCTTATCTGAGGACACACTTATAATGTGGTTATTTATCTTTATCACGTATCTCCCATTATTATATGTCAAAAACATTGAATAGTTTCAGACGTTGAACCTGTGTCATGTCTATAGACGTCCAAAAATGATCCTGCTAGACATCAAAATATTTAGCTGTTTTGCACGTCCGCAAGCATCCAAACAGAGTTAAACCTGTTTTGCAAGTAAACAGGTGTCTTAAAGGGGTGCCAGTCAGACATTAAGATGCTAACCTTTTTTTGAATGTCCATAAAGATCCAAGTGATTCTCTAGCCAAACGTTTGAATATTAAATCTGTGTTGCATGTCCACAAATGTCCAAGACAGGTACCAGTCAGACGTTCAGCTACCAAACCTCTTTTGAATGTCCATAAGAGTCCAAGAAGTTCCCTAATATTTCATTTATGGTGCTGTTCCACAGACGTCCAGCAGAGTCCAAATAAGACGTTAAGGTACTAAACCTGTTTTAAACACATCCATAGATGCCCAAGATATTCTCTGACGTTCTTGCAGAAATCCAAGCCATTATCTGAATGTATCCCTAATCAGAGGTCAGAGTTTTGTCCTACTAATGTAATCTTTCTGATCTCTACAGAGAAATATGCCATGTAAATATATAATAAAAAATCTAATCAATAAAGACTAATTTGAAATACATACAAACAAACAATTAACTGTGTTAATTTCTTCCCAAATTCCCTAAGCTAGCCTGCACTTTCACTTTGTATGAACCAAAAATAAGTTCCACCATCCTCAAACTAGTACTGTCTCTTGGATCCATCTTAGCTTGTTACTATTGCAAAAAATATATCAAATTTTATCCTGCATCAAACTACAAATGTTATCAAGCATAAATGAACAAGTTTCATCCATAAAATTTGAGGAGGTTTTGTATCTTGTCCACTTGTTAAAGGGATATTCCGGTGTAGATTTAATCCATGGTCTAACAAGCCGTGAAACTGTGTTAGACTCCCTCTCGAGAGATTAAGTTAGCAGACCGCTAATTTACGGAGTTTTAGCAACCTCAGAAAAAGACTGCACGATAACAATACATTGCAGTATACGCCTCCAACAAGAAACCGCCATCAAAAAGCCACAAATAATGCTCAGAACAGCACCAAACTTCAGCAACAGTACAAATAGGGTCTCAGCACATAGCCCGGGGCAACAAAACTCCACTAGCTTAGCTGGATTTCTACTAAAAAGCTAACAAAACTCACCTATCCTGCAACAGCTTCCTGTTGACAGGAAGTCCTGACGAGTCGATTGCAGAGTGCAGTAGAGTTCCGCGGCTCAAGGATGAACATGTATGATTATGACTCCATGGAAAAGCAATAAAAGTTCATATGTGTCTTACGTACCAGTTTTTATAACAGTTATTATCGAGAGCGGACAGGGAAAAGAACGGAATCGAGCATTTATAACTGCACTCGGTACAAACAGGTGTCCACAAATAAGGACAACAGGTCAAAGTTAAGAAAATTCAGGCAATTCACTCAAAATGTACTTTTGTTTTTACTATGTTGACCTATGTCCTGACCGTGATGCAACAAGAAACAATAAGTAGAAAGTTGGTTTGCTGTTCTCTTCTCCATAAGTTATGCAATAAGAATAAGCAACATAGTTGTGATATATGTACGTATATGTCAATTGTATTCACTTTATAAAAAAATTAGCATGCGAGCTAGCTTGTATAATTATATTGAATGTTTTATTAAACATTTAGTTTTGATTATATTTTGTGTGGTTATACTGCAAGTTTATTCTATTTATTGCCTTTTCAATCTGTCTGTTGACCATCATGTGGGATTAAGTGAAGGCAAACTATTTTCATGTGTCGTCAGTAGAAAAGTTCTATATGTATATTGCTGCATCAGGGAAGGAGTGAGGGAAGACGCTTTTGTCCAAGGCGACTTACAGTAATTCATACATACACTGATGGCGGTTGCTGCCATGCAAGGTCCCGACCAGCACATCAGGAGCAGTATGGGGTTCAGTATCTTGCCCAAGGGTACTTTAACATGCAGACAGGCGGAATCGAACCAGCAACCTTCAAATAACAAGACGCTAGCTCTACCCCTGAGCCACAGCTGCGTGATTGTGTGGTAGATCATGTTGCATTTTGAATTGTTGTAGTCTTATAAACAGTTTTCATGCCTGCTCTAATTACTGTTTAACCACCATTTTTAAGTTGTCTCTCAAAATATTCAATCACCTTCTTAAAAGATGTACTTTCAATGAAAGTCAGCAATGTCAAATGTTAATGTTACAATCTCAAATGTTACATTAGACAAGGTTCTACAAGAGTCCCAGAGTGGGGTTACAACACCATTTGCCAATGTCTGTGTAGTGTGGTTTGTTGATGCCAAATAGGTTGTCAAGCAGATTTGCAGTAAGTTGTTCTGGCAGAAAGACTGGGAATTAAAAGCAGAGGATGCATTTGTGCTGCAAACTGGTCTGGTGACATGTGTCTGTGAACCATTTGAAAGATTTGAACAGAGAACAGATGGAGTGCACTATCACTGTGTTGCTGCTTATGTTCAACAACCAACTTTAGTGATAGAGAAGGAAAAAGTGAATGCCTCCAATGGCTGAGACATACGAGTCTTTATATGGTTTACTTTACACTCCTCATAGAAACCATTCATTCATCCATCCATCTTCATTGAGAATTGCAGAGACCTTCATTATAGTAACCGTGTTCACACACTTATATTACCTGTGGACATCAGCTCTTAGAATGATTGCAGAGGTGTATTTGTTTTTGCGATCTAGTGTGAATCTCCCATTTGCATAATGAATAATGGGACCTGTTAACACTGACCATCAATCAAAGCACTTATCAGTAGGGGACACCACATCTATTGATTAATTAATTGCTTGATGAATCTATCATGGGGAAAATTGTTCGCATCAAATGAATCAGTCCTATATCTGAAAGTTTAACATTCTGATTACATTGACCTCCATCTCTGTCATATAGTAAAACACAAATACAAGGATTTAATTCAAATTAGTTATTGAAAAACTTAGGTACATGGTGGCGGATGGTGAATTAAATATAAAAAATATGTACATACATACAGTTAGAGTGGATAAATGATAAGGCATGAATTAATTATACATTTAGTTATTGCAGACATAATTGATAAAATGGCAAAAAAAAAAACTGCAAAAGTGGGAATACTTCACTAAGATCAATAAAAGCAAAAATCATTTAAGAAGTAGTTCTGTATCAACTGTCAGACAGAACACATGAAGATGGTTCGTTCCTACTTTTTTTGTGGTAATGGATGGGCTGGTGATGAGGACAATTTCCTGGAAAGCGCCAAGCATGGCAAGCACGCTCATTGATCCTCAGAAGGCAGGAGACAGCCAGATGATAACTGCTGTATAGTGGGTTCACTGGAGCAGCTGCTCTTGCTTTTTCAGGGTGATGACTACGGGCTCAGACAAGGCCTATCTGAGGACACAGTATGTGTTCTCCGGTCTTGGTGCCTTCAGTGACAGGCTGCAGAGTTGGGATGCATGGAGCCAAAAAGTCTTCAAAAGTCAAAATGTTAACGACAAAAAAAACGGAGGATTACAAAATGAATGATTATTCATATCGCAAACGGTGGGCTTTGCTTGTGGTTTTAGGAATCTTTGCAGTCTTTTCTCTCAGTTCAGAGTTCTTTCTGGAGCTTTGTTAAAGAGAAAAACAAAAGCCAGCACCCGTAAATGCCCGTTGGCCGCTTAACCAACACCACAAAGACAGTGATGAGGAAAAGCTAAGAGTCAGGACGAGAAGCAGAAGGGACAAGAGGATTAGCTGAAAGAGCCCCAAGAGGACCAACGCAAAAAAAGAATGGCATGTGTTATAAAGTTTTAAAGTTTAGGGGTGTGTTTTGATAGAAATAGGATACTTGGCACTCTTTACTGATTACTTCTTGATTCACTTAACGGGGAGCCATTTGATTTATATATAATATCTGAATTATAAGCACTTGGAATCTCATTTGCCACATACCATAAGAGCCAATGGAAGGACTAAAAGCTTGTAAGATGAATTAATCAAATACAGAGTAACAAGTAACATAAGAAATACACATTTTTTTTTTTAAACTAGTCCAGAGAGGTGTAACCGTCCATCTCTGTGGATGTATTCTATTTCTGAGTAAACAACGTTGTTACTTTTCCAAAGTTGGTGGATGTGGCAGGTTTTCTAAAGTCTGCTCCTTTTTCTCTCTTAACATAATTTCTTCTTAAGGTAAGTTGTCACTATATCTGTGTGTTTCTGCACATTTTAACACACGCACAGAGCCTTCGAATTAAAGTATCACAATGTTAATTAATTAATGTAGTTCCTTCTTATATTCCTGTGTTTGATTAACTACACAATTGTTGAATTATTAAGAAGCCCCAAATATATGTTGTAGACAGTTTTTCACTAAGTTTATGAAGGTTCTCCTAATGCAAAGTCTCAAAATTTAACGTTTTTTGAAGGGAGTCCGGAGACATTCTCCATGGACGACAAATAAATAGCCTTGATTAGTTACTGTTATTAGTGTATTTGTAACGTTTGACCTGTTATCCAACAATAACATGTTGTCTACTTTCATAAATGTAGTTAAAATGGTGAAAACAGTTGAAACAGTCTGTTCAAACTAATGTTTGGAGGTTAGACACGCTTTAGACACAAACACGGACATATTCACACTTTTAACCAGGAAATAATTTAATACCGGATTTACAAGACAGCAGGAATGATGGAGAATTAGCTGTAGCCGTTTCAAAGTTAAAGTTTGCGAATGCAATCTCATTTGTCTTGGCTGCTTTCACATCTGTACATCAGATAACTCTGGATAAGTGCCTGACTTATGTGAGCTTGCTGCTTCTCCAGCTGAGTAGGGTGTTTCTCAGTCAATTTTGTCACACAACACTAGACGCTGTTGCGTTACATGTCAGTGTTGTGGAATTTCGGTTCACTTGACCATTCAGGAAAGATGAAGCAGCCTCAGAGACGCCAATGACTTAAGTTGAAGTACTTAACACAAACTTGATCCAGGAGGAACAACGTAACAACATATCTGTGTACCAAGTGTAATGCCAAGTCATTCCTCCCCAACCTTCTCCAGTTTCAGGTTATATCTACAGCTCAGAAAGCATCCCTCTTATCCATGGTTGTCTGTTAAACAACAAGGAAGGGAGAAGTTACTGCATGAGCTTCTCACCTCTGGTCAAGTAAGGAATACAGAGAAAATGGGTAGCAGACAGTAAGCCTGATAGATATAAACTCATAGAACAGACGTCATTATGCCTTTATCCAAACCTTAACGTTTATACAGGGTACATATGACATCAACATCTTATTGTATGAAGACAGAGTGTACTGGGAGAGTTCCATGGTAAGCTGAACCTGGCATGCTATCTAATACCTTTTTTTTTTTTTTTTTTTTTGGCAGTGACTGAACAATGTCCAAACGCTGCTTCAACAGATATGGAAGGAAATGTATTAACACTTAACTGGGGCAATAGTTAACATATCTACCTAGTGTTTTGTGTTTCCATCACAGCCAATCAGAGTAGGAGCCATTAAATTCCTGTGACTGCTGCATAGTCATTTGACATAGGAAGTAGCATTAGCATAGCATTTTTGTTCAGTGTAAAAGCAGTGTAAGATATAAGATAAGAAGACATCGTGGCATAATGCTGCCATTGTTTTGTTTAGTGTAAAAACACAAAGGCAGCAACAAGAAGGTTCTTTGTTGTGGAGATACTGTGCAATCTGTGTGTAAAATAAATAATAAAAATAACTGCAACCCAAAATGATAAACATGTCAAATTCTGACAGAGAGCTCTTATGTGAAATGCAGACAAATGGGATTAGCATCTAAAGTTACTGCATATCTAAGCAGTTGTGGCGTCTATGTTTGGTGAAATATGACCTCTTTAAAAAACACTGAAGTCATTCCCATTCACATAAAGCCAACAGGTTGTTCTGGTCTACGGGGACTTTAATCAGAGTCTCCCCGCCTACTGCCTCCTGAAACAGATATGGCACAAGGATTACCCTGCTTGTCTCATACACACATCCCTGTTATTTCTCATGTACTAGTATGTGCCTTTTGTCCTAATATAATTTATTTTACGAGCACATCTGCTGCTCGTTGCCTGTCAGAAACGATTGGTGGGAAATATGTTTTCTGCTGTGGCATCAGTCGGCTGTGACACCTGCAGTACAGAGCCGTGGTATGTTTTGCAGCATCGGCAGCCTGCTTTTCAGCATAATGGCTGTCCCTGCATGCAGGCATCAGTTTATGACATCCATAATTAGCCAGAGTGCAGCTGAGGGGAGCATGGGGGAATGTGCTACCACCTGAGGGTTAGGAAGGTCAGCTGGAGAGTTAGCAGTCTTTACAAGTGACCTCTAAACAATTGTCTTGTAACACACTATGAATCATATGTTCCCCGTGCACTGGCAAGAAATCAGACCTTAAAGGAACAGCTCACTCAAAAATCATAACTCTGTCATTACCGCCTCCCTCCATGCTGTTGGAAAGTTGAGTGAACAGCAAAACAGCGTTGCAGCTCGTCTGGTGTAATCCAAGCTTCAGATCTGGATGGCACAGGCATATGACATTGCAAGGATGTTTTGGATGTTTTGTGGACATCCTTGCAACATTGATGTTGCAAGGATGTCCACAAAACATGATGATGGCTGAATTGTCACTTTTAGGTGAATTGCTCCTTTAATAGATGGCTTAGGACAAAACAAATAATAAATAAACAAGCTCAAAGTCTAATGAAGGTGTTGAGGAAACTGAAAATCGAATGCAGATATTTCTGGCTCTGACTTCACAGATCCACGCAGCAGTCAAACATGAAATATTTCTAAAACTTGAGTAGCTTAAAACGACCATTCTGCGCTGTGATTTTTCCTCTATGTCTTTTCTCCATATTTACTTTCTCTCCAGAGAGCTAAGTGAGGGAGGTGATAATCTTAGTGTCTCATTAAGGCTTAAATTACAACGATAAGCAGGCTAGACTGTTAGGCATGTTGGTGACTTATTAAACTTCTTCAAAGCTTAAGGACTGCAATTCAGCTCCTCCTTTGATCAGTAATTGCTGGCAACATTCCCACAATTAATTGATTACTCTTGGGAAAACAAGATTTTTCTTACTTCACTTTGTGTGTGTGTGTGTGTGTGTGTGTGTGTGTGTGTGTGTGTGTGTGTGTGTGTGTGTAAGCTTTCTTTTTTTCTTTTACTCAACCTTTCCCAAGGTGATAAAGAAGCACAAACTTAATCATAGTGCTCCAACACTCCTCTCCCATTGCACCTGAGACTTATCTCGACTTGTAACTTTGCTGAAATGTCACGGTCCAGATAGAGTTACAGAGTGAGGCTGCTGGATACTATAGGGATAAGAAAGCAGACTGCTGCTGTTTCCCATGGGGTCCACTAGCAATCTGCTGGAATCCCTTGTTTTTCCCTTTGGGCCCTGAGGCCCTCCTTGTTAAAGTTGGTCCACTGAGAGCTGTCATCCACTTGGCAGGTGGATAATAGAAGACAGCAGATGATCTAAGTGGAGCTTAGAGTGAGTAGAAGGCTTCATGTGTGAACTTGCCATGCTGTTAGAGTTGTTGTGTTTCACCGAAATTCCTTCTTGCAAGCTCGGCAGTGTATACATTTTTTGGCCCATTTACTACAGACATCACTTATTATTTATTTTGGGGGTCATTACAACATTTTGACATGCTCAAAGTAAATAAAAAAATCATTACTACGTTTTTACAATTTTAAAAGCTTTACATATTAGAGCTTAGAACTATACATGCTTCTCACCTACATAGTTGTGTCAGTGTTCATACTTACAGGTTGCATACCTAGTAGTCCATCAGTCCACTTTTGCATTTTCTTTTCTAGTCCCCTCCAATTCAGTGTGGACAGCCAGACTTACCTAATGTTTATAAAGTCATTAGTGTGTTAATACTTGAATAAAACACATAAAGAGAACAGTACACATTCGGCCTAATGATGGATCAGAGAGACAATACCAATACCTACAGATCTGGAAGAACTCAAGAGATCTTTGTAGGTTTGTGCCAGCTACTAGGCTCATGCTGATGTATTGCAGAAACTAGAACCAATCTGAGATGTTAGTGGTAGCAATTAATAATGAACTAAACTGTCTGAGGCCTCATTTAGACTAAATCTGGTGGCTGATGGCATCAGCACTAGTGTCAAAGGACTGTGCGGACTAGCTCTGTGAGGTGGTCACGCACATCTTCAATGTAAGCCTGACTATGGAGAGAGTCCCTGTTGCCTTAACTTCTCACCAGATGAAGACCATGGAGAGGATTATTCTCAGGCACACTGTCCCCAGGTGAGAAAGATACTGGACCCCCTTCAGTTCACATTAGCTCCCAGGATTGGTGTACCTACTGAATAGAACAAACCTGGAGAACACTGGATGCACTATGAGCGTCATGTTTTTTTTGCTTTCTCCAGTGCTTTCAATACAATACAGCCCACACTACTGAGGGGGAAACTGGAAGGGGCGAGAGTTGACCAATACCTGGCTGCATGGACTATAGACTTTCTCACCAACAAACCACAGTATTTGAGACTCAAGGACAGTGTCTCAGATATGGTACTATGCAGTATGGTGACCCTCAGGGTATGGTGCTCTCTCCCTTCATGTTCGCCCTCTACACATCAGACTTCACACACAACATTGTGAACCTGTCAACTCCAAAAGTTCTCTGATGATACAGCCATTGTTGGATGTGTGTCTGAGGGGAACAGACAGGAATATAGGGGGTCATCACGGACTGGTGTGAATGCAGCCATCTGCATATAAACACCAATAAAACAAAGGAGATGGTGATCAACTTCCAGAGGAAGACACCACATATCACTCCAGTGAACATCCAGGGTTTGGACATACAAAATACAAATACCGGGGTGTTAAACAATAAACTGTACTGTACTGGACTGTACTGATAACATGGATGCCCTGTACAAGAAGGACCAAAGTCGCCTCAATCTGCTGAGGAGACTGAGGTCCTTTGGGATGCAGAGGACATTACTTTGGACATTTTATGACACTGTGGTAGCATCAGGCTCCTTTATGCAGTGGTCTGCTGTGGAGGTAGCGACTCGAACAGGGACAGGAAGAGACTAAACAAACAGGTTAGGACAGTCAGCTCTGTCCTGGACTGTCAGCTGGACTCCATAGAGGTGGTGGGCGAGAGGAGGATGTTAGCCAAAATGTTGTCAGTCATGGACAACACCTCTCACCCCCTGCACCAGACTGTGGAAGCCTTGAGTAGCAGCAGCAGACTCTTACAGCCACTGTGTAAGACGAAGCGCTACCACAGATCATTTATCCCCACAGCCATCACTGTTTAACTCAAGCACTACCTGAACAATCACTTTCTAGTCACTTTGTTTTTTGTAAATATCTTATTTCTTCTATTTATTTTCTATTGAACTTTACATACTTGTCTGACTCTTTTTCCTGTACTTGTTGCATCTTGAGCTGTTGTAACAAGTACATTTCCAATTTATGGGATAAATAAAGTCTATCTAATCTAATCTAATCAACATATCAGTAGTACCACAGACCACTTGATCGATTATCAAACATTTCAAAGGAGAGATCTAATGTTTCCCATGATGGCAGACAGTAAACATGGTTTGTGCCGTCTTTTCATCGCCCAATGCTTCTCTCCAGCTCTGCAGCCTCTTTTCCTCCTCCATATCGCTCGGGATCTCTGATTTCTCTGCGTAGAGAAATAGCAACTTGCACGGAGCCAATAGCTGATCACGAAAACAATGGACCCGTGGCTGAGTGGCTCTCCAGCTGTCTTTAAAAGTCCGATAAATAGCAGTGTACAGACTGCTAATGTTACAAACTGACCATCCATGGTTCCTCACTTGCAATGTGGGTCAGTGCAGCAGAAACAAAAAGTAAAGAAATGGTCTAAACACACTATATTAAATTTTTGCATGCAGCGTGCAGCAGTGAGAGAGCTGAAAATCCCCTCCTCATGTTGCCATTAGATGAAGACCTGCTTACTTTATTTTCTGTTATTTTTTTTTGACTTGTGGTATTTATAATGGCATAGCAAACAAACCAACTGTAACTCTTAGAGGTAGGCAGGTAACCACGCCATAGATTTCAGATTGTTAGCACTGTTAAATTGGAATAAATACATAATAGCACTGGGCCTAGTCTTACTTCTCAGCTCCTCAGCTCCTTATCTCATGCCCCCAAACTCAATTATATCCCCTCTAATGAACTACAGTTACTGCTTTGTTATGTTCATAATATGGCTGTTGTCATTACGTAATGACACTCATCCATTAGGTAAATTACTTTTTGGGTGATTACAAGAATAGAAGAGGAGTTTGGTCTGTACAGATTGATAGTAACGACTGTGAGAGGCCGGGTCTTACACTGAGAAGCCAATATGTCAGAGCTGAAGGGCTTAAAGAGCAATCAACTTAATCAAGACATGGCCTTATGCAGCAAGAATCAACAGTGGTCTTCATTATTTGTTGGGTTTTGGTTTCAGTTTTGCACCCCTGAATGCTGTTTGTATGCTGTATGTATTGAATTGCATATGTGCATATTGCATACACTGACCCTCGTAAAAGGATCAGTCCCACCCATACGGGACCCAGCAACTGCACCCGAGGCACAGGTAAGTGTCGCCGCAGTTTGATTGTATTTACAGTTGCCTGAGTATGGTGAAGTCAGCTGGAAATTGGCTAACTAGTTAGCTCCGCTTCGGTCCGCTATGCAATGGCGTTTGAAGCAAGTGTAATGTTAATCATTTTACGATGGAGCTTGGTTGTCACAGTAACAAGTCTGGAAACATGTTCAGACTGGAGACAGAGACAATGCGAACAGTGTCCAAGAGTTTGGAGACTGTGTCGGAGACAAACACAGCTTTCGTTAGCTGTTAGCCATTAGCTACATGGTAGTAACTGTAACAACACAAAGAACAAACTTACATTATTCAGACACAGTAGCCATTCTGAAACGCCCGCTGCAGCCACAGAGTCTGTATTTCTTCAGGAGCCTCTCCTTCTGGGTACGATTCTGGGTCAATGCATGCTACCACTAATGCAAGCGGCATCCTCTCCCTGAGAGGGGCATGTAGCAGGCAAGGCTCTCCAAGTAGGTATTGACAGACGGAGCTCATTAGCATTAAAAGGTGCAGGCATAGAAACAGCCTGCTCTCAGTGGAGCTCAGTTGAACGACTTTTAGACAGCTGAAATTCAGGACCACGGATGGATTTGGGGCAATGTATTTCGAATAAAGAGTTGTTGGACCTCTGACAGCTGTGTGAAATTGATGAAAACAGTATAATATGGGAGACACTTCAGGTATGACTATGATAATGCCTCTGTATAAGGAAAGGCTATGGAGACAATGTAATAGTATGAGTATGCATGTGTTTACTGTTATGTGTTGGTATTGACTTCATAACTTCTCTGACAAGGACAAGACGTTCTCACTCCCAATTTGTCATATATTGAAGCATCAGACTATGCCACTGTAGCATCGGTTAGGAACATAGGAACATCACTGAAGTGATGTAAGTGACGCAAGTCTCATCATTTGGGAATGTTAACTTACTTATACAACATAACCTCAAAACAAATCCATATTGACCTTTGTTCTCAAACAGGACACCAACCATAGTCTCTGGAGGCAAAGTCCATTGTTTGCCACATGCAAACACCTGGCCAACCCCTGACACAGACCTTTTTGCTCTTCGTATGACTGCACCAGAGGGGCAGTGCAATAAGTTACACTGGAGGAGTAACTACAGTGTCAATCAATGGACTTGGCTGCTGTATTTGACGAGTTGGAATTGACAAACTTGCCAACCTGTACGCATTTTGTGTAGCAGACATGCATTTTTACATCAAATATGTTGGCCTCTTGTTTATTTGACCAATTTTGCAACAGCACTCATGTCTAATATCAAGAGGCACCAGCAATACACCCATTAGAGTGTAACCTGCTGAAAATGTAAGAAGAAGATTCAACCAGTCATAGTGCCAGATTTGTTCCCCATGCCTTTCACCTACACACAAAAGAAATATCTAGCAGTGATGACGGACAAGATACATAATGTGATTTCAAGAGACTCTGGATCTGCAAAGTGACAGCAATACGCTTCACCATGAATTTATCCGTCTGCTTCTCCCTCCTCACTCTAGCTACCCATTTAATCAATTAAGGACAGTTCTTTTATAGCCTTTGCAAAGGTAAACAGACTGAAATGTGTATGGAAAGCTTAGTTAAGTAAACATCAGATGCCAAAATATGATGTAAAATGAGCCCTTGGTCTAAATTATGGCAAAATGATTAAAGACCGCAACGTTCGTACTAGCCCTGTTAGCTCTGGAATTTGCGACTCTTTTATCAGTACTCCTCTGCTCTCCCAGCCTCATCTGAGTTAAGGAAAGGCACTCCTCTCACTGATGTTTGATATTGTGAATGCAATTAAACATACATGAGTAAAAAGCCAATATGTTATCAAAATCTGTTCAACACGCCATCTTCCACCAATAGGACACTTGCTGACAGATATCTGCAGGCACCTGAGCAGTGGGAGGACAGTAGGAATCACTGGTACTGATAATGTCTGTTGTTTTTGTTTGCTCTGTTATGTGATGTTAGGAAAAATGCTTACTGGTATACTATATTGCCAAACGTATTCACTCACCCCTCCAAATAATTGAAATCAGGTGTTCCAATCACTTCCATTGCCACAGGTGTATAAAAGCAAGCACCTAGGCATGCAGACTGTTTCTACCAACCTTTGTGAAAGAATGAGTCGCTCTCAGGAGCTCAGTGAATTCCAGCGTGGTACTGTGATAGGATGCCACCTGTGAAACAAGTCCAATCGTAAAATTACCTCGCTCCTAAATATTCCACAGTCAACTGTCAGTGGTATTATAACAAAGTGGAAGCGACTGGAAACGACAGCAACTCAGTCACGAAGTGATAGGCCATGTAAAATGACAGAGCGGGGTCAGCGGATGCTGAGGCGCATAGTGTGCAGAGGTCGCCAGCTATCTGCAGAGTCAATCGCTACAGACCTCCAAACTTCATGTGCCCTTTAGATAAGCTCAAGAACAGTGTGTAGAGAGCTTCATGGAATGGGTTTCCATGGCCAAGCAGCTGCATCCAAGCCATACATCAGCAAGTGCAATGCAAAGCGTTGGATGCAGTGGTGTAAAGCAGGGCGCCACTGGACTCTCAACAGTGGAGACGCTCACTCTGGAGTGATGAATTGCGCTTCTCCATCTGGCAATCTGATGGACGAGTCTGGGTTTGGCGGTTGCCAGGAGAATGGTACTTGTCTCACTGCATTGTGCCAAGTATAAAGTTTGGTGGAGGGGGGATTATGGTATGGGGTTGTTTTTCAGGAGCTGGGCTTGGCCCCTTAGTTCCAGTGAAAGGAACTCCGAATGCTTCAGCATACCAAAAGATGTTGGGCAATTCCATGCTCCCAACTTTGTGGGAACAGTTTGGGGATGGCCCCTTCCTGTTCCAACATGACTGTGCACCAGTGCACAAAGCAAGGTCCATAAAAACATGGATGAGAGTTTGGTGTGGATGAACTTGACTGGCCTGCACAGAGTCCTGATCTCAATCCGATAGAACACCTTTGGAATGAATTAGAGCGGAGACTGAGAGCTAGGCCTTCCCGTCCAACATCAGTGTGTGACCTCACAAATGCGCTTCTGGAAGAATGGTCAAAAATTCCCATAAACACACTCCTAAACCTTGTGGAAAGCTTCCCAGAAGAGTTGAAGCTGTTATAGCTGCAAAGGGTGGACTGACGTCATATTAAACCCTATGGATTAAGAATGGGATGTCACTTAAGTTCATATCTGAGTCAAGGCAGGTGAGTGAATACTTTTGGCAATATAGTGTATCTCATGGACATTAGATGTTCTTTATTTGAATTAGATATTATTGAATGTTGATAGTGGCTTTGCTTCTGAAATTAGCTTCTTTTAATGTGTGAACACAGATAATTTTTTAGCCATAGCTGGCTTGGTTTGCATCTAGCTCTGTGGGCTTGTTTAAGTAATAAAGCTCACTTCACCTCCACCTCCTCCAATTTTCATTTAGCCAAAAGTCTGGCAGAGTCAGATATTGCCAAGATGGCATAAGCTAGTATCACCCACTTAGAGCTTAATTGTGGCTCAAAGAAAAATCTTTACTTTTACTCCGTTACATTTGAATAAAATGGTGCAACTAATGGAATTATTTTTGTCAATCATGCATTCATGTACATTCCATTAAGACCCAGGTGGTCAGCTAGTCCCGGGTCTGCTGGTGCTCTGTTATCGATCCTACCACAGTCACGCCTCCACATAACTCCCTTCTATGCAGCAGGAGTATGACTTTCAATTTACAGTGACACTAACGCTTATGGATGAACTGACAACGCCTAAAATATAAAAGTTTGAGTTTTTGCTCCCATTTTTTAAGATTAAAAGGCCCATGGCTCTCAAATTCTGAGCACAAATTTGTTTAAATTTGGGTTAGTGAGCACATCTCCATTGCAAAGATAATCCATCCACCTGACAGGTGTGGCATATGAAGATGCTGATTAGGCTAAATTATTATTACACAGCTGTGCTTTGATCTTTTTTTCAATGGAAATACCTATATTGAAGGGTTTTTTGTGTTGGTTCACTTTGGTGAAAAGTCAGGTGTTATAAAGATTTGTTTTTAGTTCATTGTTTTTTTTTTTAATTTCTTCATAAATTATCAATGCAGTTTTGGTTGGAGGAGAAAGCATCTAAATCCCCTGCATCAGAATGCTCCAATCTGCTGTGGAGATTCAAATATACTTCATTTTTCAGACATAGAAAGTAAGTGTAAAACCACAGACGGCATGTACACACAATGTGAACACACAAACACTGTCATGCCTTGTCTAGTTAAACAGACAGCCTGTGTTGCAGAGCATGTGGACAGGGTCCATTGAGAGATCTATCTCTCTGTGGTGATGGAATGTTAGCAATGTCTGGTGGAAAACAAATGGCACTTCTTTGTGTGCACAGACATGGGTGAACAAATTCTGAATATGGTAGCAACACACCCAGGCGCGAACACACTGATTCACAAACACATGCTCATGTACTCTATAAGCATACACATACCTCCTGGTACTTGTGTCTTTATAAGGATGTTGCATTGACAACATTAGCTTTTTAAGTCCTTGTATTTTTTAACTACTTTAGACGTAAACCATAATCCTACACCAGCCAGGTATCAGATGCATAAAACTACTACTTCACAACTAAAACTGTGTGTAAGCAAAGAGACAGCAATATATTTTCATCAGGTTTATAAAACAGTCTGTAACCCTGATTCCGTTTTAGAAATCTGAGTCATTGTGGAAATGGGCACATATACACAAGCTTCATTTCCACCCCACAGTTATCCATAAATAGATGTAGAAGCAAATCAAATATCTGTTTGCATATCGCCACTTCAGGTCAACAGTTTATGGCTTATGGTCTAAAGCACAAGGCACTAATGCATTTAAGGTGTGTCCAAGTCCATTTTGCGATTTAAAAGACAGATAATCTGAGCTCAAAGTGTGGCACACAGTGCAAAGAGGTGGTTGTTAGACTCTGAATTTGTCATGTGTGTGTTTTGTGCAGAACATAAATCTGGCAGGCCTGGACTAGAAGGAGGACTCTGATGCAGAGTGGGATCAGTAAAACAGGCTTTTATTCTGAAATTCTTTAGCTCTTAAACAGAGTAACAAAAGAACAGGCTGTGAAAAATTACCCATCTAATCTAGAAACAAGGCAGGCTAATAAAGAACAAAGAAACACAACACTCCGAAGGCGGAGGAAAAGAAAAAGAACTCCTAACAAAACAAAACCACTCTAAAGGAGGGAAACTCAAACGAGAGAAAAAATGATAACAAAAATTCACTCCACAGGAGGCAAAACAAAAGGACTAAGACCGAAACTGCACTACAATACTGACAAAGGGAGACACAGACTATAAAACACATGAGGGTAAAGGGGAACACGTGGATACAATCAGGAATCAGGGGAGGCAATCAGGCAGATGACACATGAGGAAAGGCAAGTGACCTGAAGCGAGAGGAGAGTTACTTTTTTTTTTTTTTTGAACATTTATTAGAACAAGTTCCTTGACAGAGTCTCACACATTATGACAAGTATCAGTACACATATTGGTATCAAACTAACAAAGTACAAAATACAAGGACAATCAAATAGCAAAGAGGTGAAAGAATATTCTTTGTAGATCTAATTAGTAATAATAAATACAAAAAAAAAAAAATAATAAAATAAGAACACCATCTAGCTCAGTTGAATAGAGACGGTATTCTCACCTTTCAAAATACATTATAACAGGTGACCATTTTTCAAAATACAATTCCGTCTGGAGTCGAAGGTTTGCCGTTATATGTTCCATACACTTTACATCCTTAAGCCTTTGAGACCACTGGTCCAGTGTGGGTGGATGGGGCTTAAGCCAATTTACTGTGATCATTTTGTGTGCAATCAATAAAAGAACCCTGAGCATAAACACACTATTTTTCCCTAAATCCGATAACGATACAGTACCCAAAACTAATTGCTGTGGTTCAATTGGTCTATTTAAATTCAAAATCTCACATATTTGTCGCTTCACGTTCTCCCAGAATTTTTGCAATTTGGGACAATCCCAGAAGATGTGGGAAAAGTCCCCTGTTATACCGCAACCCCTCCAACACAGGGGAGAACAGTTTTTATCATAGCTAGCTATTACTAACGGAGATTTGAAATATCTCGCTCTCAACTTCCAGCCAAATTCCCTCCAAATTGGGCTGCTTAAACATTTCTGCCAAGGCACCCAAGAACTCTCCCACTCCTCATCAGCAATCACGGCATTAGCTTCCAATTCCCATTTAGCTTTCACATCCAGCGTATCCACTGATGTATCCATACGGATCCTGCCATATATGCATGATATTGTGTTTTTAGTGTTCATCTTATTTTCAGCTATCTCAATCCAGTATTGTTCCAAATTAGATGGAACTTCTTTAGTTTTGTCCCACTCTTTGTGTGTCGTCAGGTAATGCCGAATTTGAAAATATCTAAATAATTCTTTAGAATCAATGCCATACTTTGCTTGAAGTTGTGAGAAAGCCCTGAGAGTCCTTCCTTCAAATAACTGATTTATTGTGATGAGGCCCTTCCCCGCCCATCTAATGAAACCACTGTCCATTTTTGCTGGCAGGAAGTCACAGGCAGTAGTTATCTTTGCTGCCCTTGATAGAGATAAAGGTAAATTCAACAACCGTCTTGTCTTCTCCCAAACCTTTAATGTATGGTTAACACATTCATTTTGTATCCTAAGTTTACGCCTTACTTTTGAATTTAGAAAGGGAAGGGTTGACAGCGAAACACTTTTTACTGAGCCTTGCTCTATATGTACCCATTTCGTGTCCATATCTAATCTCATCCATGAAACCACTTTTCCAAGTTGTGCTGCCCAGTAATAACTTCTGAAATGCGGCAAGGCTAATCCACCCTTATCCTTGCGTGCACAGAGGACTTTGAGTCTCACTCTAGGCCTCTTGTTCTGCCATATGAATTTAGAAACAAGCTTATCCAGAAATGTAAAGGTAGATACAGGGACAGTGATAGGCAATGCATTAAAAAGAAATAACAATCTGGGCAGGACATTCATCCTGATAGTTTCTACCCTCCCAACTAAAGATAAAGGAAGCATCTCCCATCTTTCCAAGTCATTTTTGATTTGAGAAATAAGTTTATCATAATTTGCTTTATATAACTGATTCGAGGTATGGGTCAGAATGACTCCCAGATACCTGAAGCCCCCTTTTGACCACCTGAATTTCACCTGTCCGTCCAAGCATGTAGGCCAGCATCCTGTTATCATCATTGCTTCTGATTTCCCCTCATTAACCTTGTACCCTGAAACCTCCCCATAGTCCCCCAGACATTGCATAAGAGCCGGTATAGATGACTGTGGATCTCTTATAAACAAAAGAATGTCATCCGCGAACAGTGAAATTTTATGCATCTCACCTCCCTCATCCACTATGCCCTCAATCTGCTCATTTCCCCTTATTAACTCAGCAAGCGGTTCGATACACAGTGCAAACAAAATAGGAGAGACCGGGCTTCCCTGCCTAACACCTCTTTTAAGATCAAAAAAATTGGAGCAGTACCCATTAACCCTAACCCTTGATATTGGCTCTTTATTCAGGGTATTAATCCACCTTATAAATGTCGAATTGAATCCCATTTGTTCCATAGTATAGTTCAAATATGACCAGTCCACCCTGTCAAATGCCCTCTCAGCATCAAGACTGAGGAGCATTGATGGGCGAGCAGAATGCCTTGCCACTGATTGCAAATTTAAAGCTCTTCTTACATTATTTGCTGCCTGACGCCCCGGTATAAAACCGGTCTGGTCAGGGTTAATCAATTTACCTAAGTATTTCTGCATCCTGTTCGCCAATATGGCACTGATTATTTTTACGTCATTCCCCAGCAAGCTGATTGGCCTATAGGCACCACAATCCAGTGGGTCTTTCCCCTCCTTATGTAAAACTGTTATTACGGCCTCTGACCAGCTCTTTGGTGGATCATTTTCCTGTAAAGCGTAATTAAAGACCTGACAAAGTTTTGGCACAAGCTCCTCCATAAAGGCCTTATAAAATTCACCTGGTAGACCGTCTGTGCCGGGGGATTTGTTGTTTTTCAACGACTTTATGACGTCTTGAATCTCACTTTCTCGAATAGGAGTTACCAATTCATCCGCCTCAGACACCGAAAGTCTAGCTAAATTTAGATTTTTGAACATTACTTCCAATTTCCTTCTGTCTTGTGTTTCTTCTGGTGTATCATAAAGCTTTTTATAAAAAATTTGAAATGCCTCAGCTACTTCTTCTGGTTGTGAGACCTCTGTCAAAGATGTCGGGTGTTTTATCTTAGAAACAACGCGGCTTGACTGCTCTTTTCTCAGTTGAAAGGCAAGTAGCCGACTCGCCCGGTTTCCCATCTCATAGTATCTTTGGCTTGTGTATCGAAGCGCTCCCTCCGCCTTTCGTGTGAGGAGTTCATCCAAGGAAGTTCTACTGTCTTGTAATTGCTTCAATACCTCCTCATCTCTGGTCAATTTGTGTTCATGTCCTAGTCTTTTTATATCGCTTTCCAATTGTTTTTCCCTTTCCATTCTCTGTTTGTTTAATTTGACAGCAATCTCAATACACTTCCCTCTCAGCACTGCCTTTGCCCCATCCCAAAGAGTTGAGGGGGACACTGATCCATTATCATTAATTGTGAAGTATTCGTCTATAGTTTGTTTTATTTGTTCTTTTATACTTGGGTCCGTTAGCAATGAAATATTCAGTCTCCAGTATTTGAAATGCCACTCAAAGCCTAAATTTAATTTCAGTTTTACAGGGCCATGATCAGGCAAAGTACCAGTTTCAATAACACACTCGCTAACTTTATGTAGGCTCTGCTTTGAAATACAAATCAAATCAATTCTAGAATATGACCCATGTACCATAGACAGAAAGGTAAAATCGTTTGTTGTTGGATTCTTGGCTCTCCAAACATCCACAAGCCCTAATTCTTCCAACATGTGTTTTGCTGCTTTAGATTTCCTGCTAGGGGGTCCATAATCAGATGGTAATTTATCAATTTTCCCATTTAAAACACAGTTAAAGTCACCCCCTAAAATTATGGTACCTCTGGCTTCCCTTGCCATTACAGATGCCACTTCTTTAAAGAATGTAGGGTCATCTTCATTAGGAGCGTAAATATTCATAATGGTTAGCTCTACTCCACCTACAGTTCCTATAATGAGTATGTATCTACCCTCCTTATCCTTTACTTCTCTCTGAAACGCAAAAGTAATGGAGTGATTAATTAAAATTGCCACTCCTCTCTTTCTGCTATTTGAACAAAAAGCATAGAATATCTGTGCGACCCATTCTCTTCTCAATTTCTGGTGTTCTATATCATTTAAGTGAGTTTCCTGTAACAATCCTATTGAGCAATTAAGTTTCTTCATCTGAGTTAGAATCTTCTTTCTTTTTATAGGATTATTTATTCCTTTCACATTATAACTGACAACCCCTAGATCTGACATAAATCGACATTCCTTGATGTCATTTTACTTTCCCCCGATTCACCTTTGCATAAAGTATTTAACCTTCCAGTAATATTTACAAAAATCACTTGTGTGGACTTAACAAGTCTGTCAAGGAAATATGAACTCTTAACACACAGAACAGAAAAAATAAAGTAAACATATGTGACCTCCAAAAGTCCAGCTGAGTACAGAAATGTGTCCAGCCCCCGTTGTAATGCAGGCAGAGGGTTGTGACTTTGAAATCCCTCTGGGAAAAATGCACTAAGTGCTGACCCCACCACAGACCAAAGAAAAAGACTAAATCTTTGGTGAGGAGGTGATCCCGTCTTGGGTTTCATCATAAAAATAGAAATAAGAACAGAGTTAACTCCCCTATTTTCTTACTAACATTCCTATAAGTTTCACTTGTCTTCAGCAGGTTCAGCTGTTTCAGCTCTAGACAGTTACACCTTACTATTGTCAGTGATAATGTGACAATTTGTCACAATGTAACAGGGCGACCGCATCAAAATCTGTTACCTGAGCACAGCGCTCATCATTTTAATCCTGCAACAGGGACCGCAGGTCCGCGGCAGACAGCGACATGTCCTCTCTCTTTCTCCTCCCGCCGTCCTGTCTTTGCCATGTCTCTCTTAAGAGCTCCCGTTCCAGCCTCTCTCTCTCGCTCACCTGCACCGCGATGCCCAGCTCTGTCAAAGTTGGCACAGCCTCTACCAATGAAGGGAAAGTTTTCACTCCCGACTCCAAGTTGACTCTGAGCTGCGCCGGGAAGCGGCATTTGGCCTGGAACCCCTTCTCCTTCAGTTGCTTAATCACTCCACGGACCTGCGCTCTCTTCCTCTGCACTTCTGGAGAGTAATCCTGGTCGAAGTAAATCACTTCTCCTTGAAACTTAACTTGTCTTTGGGCCCATGCTTGCCGCAGCACTGCTTCCTTTACTGTGTAGTCCAGAAACCTCACGATAATGGAGCGTGGAGGAGCTGATCTGGCGGGCTTTAGTCCCAGCGATCTGTGTGCCCTCTCAATCTTTACATGTACCTCGGGCGGGAGTTGTAGCGCAGTCTCAATGAAATTCTTCACAAAACCAGCCGTGTCATTTTTCTCGCTTTCTTCAGGGACTTGATAAATTCTCAAATTGTTGCGGCGCATTCGGTTCTGCAAGTCATCACACATGTTAGTCAGAGCCGCCTCACGTTTAAGCAGGTGCCGCAGCATCCTGTCATGACGCTGGCCGGTGTCCTCCGCCACGCCGACTCTTGTCTCCGCTTCCTCGGTTCTCTGCTCTAATTTCTCCATTCTCTGGTTCAAATCCGTGACCGACACTTCAAGTCTGGATAACGAGGCCTTAGTGTCTGCAAACGACTCCTTATTTTCTTTCCTCAACTCTCTTAACTCACAGAGAATGTGTTCCATGTTCATTTGGCCCGCCTTGTCACTCGCCTCGCTCGGGGAAGATGGCGTCCCTTTTTTTCCTTTCGCTTCTTCTTGCGACTTTTGCTGTTTCCCTGCGTTCCGAGTGTCTCTGACTGTGCTCATGTTAGTCTGCAGTATTTGGGTTCACCCTCTTTCAATTAAAATGTCTAATAATTCTACAAACAGCAAAACACCACCGATTTCCAGGGGAGCCCACACTCCGTGCGTGTCTCAGAACATGGCGTCACCGGAAGTCGAGAGAGTTACTTTTAAATAAAACAGGAAGCCACGAAACAAATACCCAGAATGAGACAACCCTCACCGCGATGTGACAAAATCAAACCGATCTGAGTGTTGTCTCCCATTCTCTTAAAGAGCCAGGTGAACCAGGACCTGAGACATTTTAAACAGTAGCAGTCCACTTCACTGAGAGACAGGGATGTGGTCCTCAGCTGCTGGAACCTCTGCTCCCCCCATTTCACAACCATCTGTCTCATCAACAACTGTGTTTGACTGCATATGACAAAATACAATGATATTCAAGTGGGTTGGGTCAAAAAAATTGGTCATCCTGATCAATTACGGTGAGATAAGAGGGGTGAAATACATACTTAATGAGGAAAATATGAATTACATCATCTGCATTGATCCACCAGCATCAGAAACCATATGTGTATCTCTACATTAACATGCACATTTGTGCACGAGAACAGCTGATAAACTTCACTGATTTTTTAAAACTCCTGACTTGCCGACAGGATCAGTTAGTATTTCATGTTTATTAATCGTCTGTGTTCTTCTTTACATCTAAAGGTCTAGATTCTTACAGTGAAATAGTATGGCATGAGGCAGCTGTCTTGAGAAATCCAGAGATGTCTAAACATATTTATTTTAGAAGTTATAAGTTGAATGCTCCTCTGGAGAGTTTATGTGTTTTGTTGATTAAATGTGCCACGACATTTGTTACAGAGACATTACTGCATGCATGGAAATGTTTAAAATAACTGACAGCAGACTCTCAAATCACAAAATCAGATAGTATGCACGGTGTGAACCCGCCTGTTAAGATGCATCTTACTATTTGAATATGTAATGTATCCTTGACAACTCCGGAACTTTGTTGACTGTAAAATCCTACAATTAGTGAAAGAAACATACAACCTAGACAAACAATGTTATATTCTAAAGTTAAATCTCTTGCCTTATATTTCCAATACATCCTCATTGCCAGCAACTCCCAAAGTTACATATATCACCCTTCCTTTACAGCGAACAGATGAAGCCGCCTTGATTTTGCTCTCCCAACAAAAGGCCTTTCGGCTGCCAGCCAACAGCCAGCTGGTTCCCAGTAGATTGCCGCCCACCGGGAGTCCACCCCCTTCCTCCTGGGGGTGTGCCTAGATTCCACTGTAAACGCGCCCATTAATAATAATAGTTCATCCTTTACCTGCTACAGCCCTTGTGTTGCATCACTAATTTTAATTGGAGAATATACCATAAAGTATATTATTCTGAAATGGAGCATTTGTTTATTCAGTTTATTCAGTCATGAAAATGAAGGCCATGTTTACTGAGTGTGTTTTAAGCACATGAAATCAAGTTTCATATTTCATATTTTAGCCAAGTAATACACTAACGTGGTCCTCACAGCATGTTAGGGGAGGAATAGGCAGTGTAGTAAAATATTCTTGGTTTATATTTGATCAGCACAGCCAAGCTTAGACAGTTTGATCTGAGTTAAGAGGGATGTCCATTAAATAAGAGCAAAGAGATGCACTGTAACACTAGTGATGTGTTTGGCCTCTCTCACCTCCCAAGATACGCACAGGATGTTTGTGAACACATTTTCATAAAATGATAGCATCTCTTTTAACGCATCTTCCATAACTTAGAGCATCTTCCATAACTTAGAAGCAGCCATTGAAAACACTTGGTCACCTCTACTTTTCAGTTTGGTTCTAGGAACGTTTAGAATCATCTGAGAGGACGACTTCAGAGCTTTAGCTGGAGAGTAAATGTCGATAAACTCAAATAAATAAGAAGATGCCAAGCCATTTAAAACCTTAAAAACAAACAATAAAATCTTAGAATCAAACTGAGGCAGACAGGAAGCCAGTGGATTGAGGCTAAAACTGGAGTGATGTGCTCATGATTTCTGGTCTTGGTTAAGTCGAGCAGCAGCATTTTGCACCAGCTGTAGTCTTTGAAGAGACGACTGATTCAGCCCCACATACAGAGAGTTGCATTAATCTAGCTGAGTCATTAGAAATGCATGTATAACTGTTTCAAATACTTTTTGGGGCAGATGTGGCTTAACTGTGGTTAATAGTCTGAGCCGGAAAAATCTGGTTTTGACCACAGTACTAATTTGTTTGTAAAGCTTGAAAGCACTATTATATCGATAATCGATAATCACGCCCAAATGTTTGGTAAATCGTCGACGTAGGACCATAGAGGGCCAAAAGTGCCAGCACAGCCATCCAGCCAGTCAGAATGACCAAAGACAACAATTTCTGTTTTGCTTTCATTCAGACAGAGGAAGTTCAGATCCAGCCAGAACTTTATATCACTTAAACAGCTAAATAAGGGCTGCTAGGAGACTGAATCATTTGGTTTAAATGGCGATTAGATTCCGCAAAGCAATGAAAGGAGATGTTGTGTTTCTTTAAAATGGACCTCAAGTGCAGCATATATAACAAGAACTAAAGGACCCAAAAGGCCCTTGGGTCACCCCAAAGGAGAGTACCCTTAATGCCCACACTCAAGTCGGTATAAGAGAATTGAGTGATTGGCAGTGTCAAAGGCAGCAGTCAAAGCAAAAAGCACTAAAACAGCAGAGTTTCCTGAGTCAGCACTTAAAAGAATGTTGTTAAGCACTCTTAGAAGTGCAGTTTTAGTACTGTGGTGACGTTTTAAAACCAGACTGAAACTCATCATAAATACTAAAATCATGCAAGAAAGATTGCAATTGATTAAAAAGAATTCTATCCAAGACTTAAAATGGGAGTTTCGAAATTAGTCTAAAGTTGGAAAGAACTGAAGGGTCCAGGTTTTTCTTTTTTAAAAGAAGTTGCATGACTGCATGTTTAAAAGCAGAGGGAACACACCCTGTGGTAAGGGATGAATTAACCCCAGTTAAAATGCTTGGGCAAAGGAGGGACAGAGGGGTCCAACATAGAAGAAATGTTCTCAGTAAAATATCTCAAGAAATTCTTATACAGAGTAGATGAAGGCACAACATGATCTGTGTAACAATGATTAATGAGAGAGTTAAAAATGTTAAAAAGAACCTGAAACTGGTCCAGTGTTCCACGGCCCGGACGAAAACCGCGTTGTTCCTCCTGAATCCGAGGTTCGACTGTTGGCCGGATTCTCCTCTCCAGTACCCTGGAATAGACTTTCCCAGGGAGGCTGAGGAGTGTGATCCCCCGATAGTTGGAACACACCCTCCAGTCCCCCTTTTTGAATAGGGGGACCACCACCCCGGTCTGCCAGTCCAGAGGCACTGTCCCCGACTGCCATGTGATGCTGCAGAGACGTGTCAACCAAGACAGCCCCACAACATCTAGAGACTTGAGGTACTCAGAGCGGATCTCATCCACCCCTGGTGCTTTGCCACTGAGGAGCTTCCGGACTACCTCAGTGACTTAGGCTTGGGTGATGAATGGGTTAACCTCTGAGTGCCCAGCCTCTGCTTCCTCTATGGAAGGCGTGTCAGTCGAGGAGGTCCTCAAAGTATTCCTTCCACCGTCCAACAATGTCCCCAGTCGAAGTCAACAGCTCCCCACCTCCACTGTAAACGGTGTTGGCGGAGGACTGCTTCCCCCTCCTGAGGCGCCGGAGGGTTTGCCAGAATTTCTTCGAGGCCGACCGGTAGTCCTCCTCCATGGCCTCCCTTTCCCAGACCCGAGTTTTTGCTTCCACGACTGCCCATGCTGCCGCACGCTTGGCCTGCCGGTACCCGTCAGCTGCCTCAGGGCCAACCAGGCTCGATAATTCTCCTTCTTCAGCTTGACAGCATTCCTTACTTCTGGAGTCCACCACCGGGTTCGGGGATTGCCGCCACGACAGGCACCGGAGACCTTACGGCCACAGCTCCAGACAGCCACATCAACAATGGAAGTGGAGAACATGGTCCATTCGGACTCAATGGTCCTCATTTATCAATCTTGCGTGAAAACAGGTGCAGATCTGTGCGCAGAATTGGTCTTACGACAGGACACGCGTGTGATTTATGAAACATTCGTATCTGACCAATTCCAGCTGACGAATGATCGGATCTTGATAAATGCGGCGGCTGAATTCGATCGTCATTAACATGTTACGCCCTTAAATATTCCTGGTTCGGTGGCCTCGCCCACTGAGGTCAAACATTGGCACAAACAACTGGCAAGAAGAGAAACTTTTCCGAGATGGAGATCGGCTTCCCGGCAGCGCCGGCACATCAAAGGCTTCATTCACTAATGCAATGTTGTGCAAAACTGAACAGGCCAAAATAATATATCACACTTTCTCTGGGGTATACAGCAGAGTTCCCCCTGCTGGTCCGAGACGGAGCCACCTGCCCTTCAGCAACCCGAAGCAGCTCCACTGTGACCCGTGTGCGTGTGTGCACACTATTGAATCTGCGTTCCTGCTCTGTAGCAAGTTTGCCAGTGGGGTTATTAGGAATTCCGTTAATTAGTTGTCATGTTAGGCTATTTACATATTTTATTTTACAAAAAAGTGGTATCAGTAAAAACGAAAAAAATAATCGGTTTTGATCTGTTCTAAATATGTGACTGCTTATGCTTAATGAGGTTTGTTTAATAATTATTTTCAGTCTCGTGAGATCTGATCGTAGCTTCCGCTCACGTCCAAATTGATAAATGCCTAAGTTTGCGTGAAAATGGTCGTACGCACGGTTTTCTGCCATACGTTCGTTTGATAAATGAGGGCCAATGTCCCCAGCCTCCCTCGGTATCTGGTCAAAGCTCTCCCGGAGGTGGGAGTTAAAGACCTCCCTGACAGAGGGTTCCGCTAGACATTCCCAGCAGACCCTCACAATATGTTTGGGTCTGCCAGGTCTGTCCAGCGTCCTCCCCTGCCAGCGGATCCGACTCACCACCAGGTGGTGATCAGTTGACAGCTCAGCCCCTCTCTTCACCCGAGTGTCCAAGACATACGGCCGGAGGTCAGATGACACGACCACAAATTCGATAATTGACCCCCGCCTAGGGTGTCCTGGTGCCACGTGCACATATGGACACCCTTAGGCTTGAACATGGTGTTTGTTATGGACAAGCTGTGACTAGCACACAAGTCCAATAACAAAACACCAATCGGGTTCAGATCGGGGAGGCCGTTCCTCCCAATCACACCCCTCCAGGTAACAATGTCGCTGCCCACGTGAGCGTTGAAGTCCCCCAGTAGAACGACGGAGTCCCCGGGTTGGAGCACTCTCCAGTACCCCTCCCAGGGACTCCAAAAAGGCCGGGAACTCTGCTCTGTACAGCACTGCTGTTCGGCCCATAAGCCGAGACAACAGTGAGAGACCTATCCCCGACCCGAAGGCGCAGGGAAGCGACCCTCTCGTTCACTGGGGTAAACTCCAACACATGGCGACTGAGCTGAGGAGCTATAATCAAGCCCACACCAGCTCTCACCGCGGGCAACTCCAGAGTAGAAGAGTCCAGCCTCTCTCAAGGAGTTGGGTTCCAGAGTCCAGACTGTGCGTGGAGGTGAGCCCGACTATCTCTAGCCGGTACCGCTCAACCTCCCACACCAGCTCAGGCTCTTTCCCTCCCAGCGAGGTGACATTGGACTTGATATCCTCACCACAAACTGCTTTTATGTGCCTTAAATATTGAATATGGAAAACAATTAGGAAATGTTTTTGTCTTTGTTTTGCGTAGGATTGCTTCTGACTCATGCAATCTGAACATTTCTAATAACTTGTTATGACCTGACATTTCGCAATACAATATGTTGTTGTAGAAAGTTGTTACAGTAAATGTTTGTCTTTAGCATTAGCAGCTTTGCAAATTGTGCATATGGTGAGGTGTTTTGTAAGAGACCAGGATTTTAATCCAAAATTCATCAACACTGCAATACATTCTCTTAACCTCTTAAACAAAGCCACAGTCTGAGCTACAAAATTATACATGGACAAAGCTACTTTTTTGTTCTTGATAATAAATGATGTCAGTGCTACGGTATCGTCAAGAGGGGTCCGGGTGTATGTTCCCCTGGGAAAATTTTTTGAAAAAATGCCCCTTAAATGATAGATTCTGGTAGATTTTGTGGAAATAGATGGAAAACATTCAGACATGAGATAAACAAACTCAATGTGAGCCAATATTACAGTAGCACCAGCTCCCAAAGGGCTTTCCAACGCTACCCACCTCTTCTATTAGGGCTGGGTATTGTCAAGAAACTCACGATTCGATTTGATTTTGATTCTTTAGGTCACAATTCGATTCAATATTGATTCGATTCAATATTGATTTAGAGTCGATTCAGTAATAAGTAGTAATAAACAAATAATTCATTGGAGTACCTGTTGTTAATTTTTAAATTCAAAGAAGTAATCTTAAATTATAAATTTACCTCTAGGAAGTTCTAGTTCAAATTGAAATGTAAACAAAGGCACACAATGTGTTTAGTTATAAAATAGTGCAACCATAGTTAAGCTGAGAAAGCGCCATTGTCTCTGGGACTGCATGGAGCATTTTTGTCTGACATAAACATAGACATAACCGTGGTCCCTCCGCCCTCCAGCTAGACACGAGGTGGTATAACGTTGACACTAAACGTTTACAGTCTCCAAAACAGCGGTGCGTCAGACATCGGCTACCCGCCTCCGCAACTCCGACGGTGTTTCCATGGCACATCACCCTCCGGCCCTCGAGGGACGTCGTGGGTTGAGGCGCTTCCAGCAGTTGGAGGCGGGGACCGAGAGGCGTCCGGCGAGGGACAGCGGGTGGTTGGGGGCTGCTGCTTGCCTGAATCAATTCAGAGAGTTTTCTAAATCGATACCGGTTTTCCATACTGTGTGTTGCCAGTATGGAAAATCCAGATTCAATAGCACGTGGAGCGACTGCTCTCTGGATCAATCTGTTTGGCCAAGGCCCGCTCCCACCGTATTTCTGATTGGCTAGTAGACCTATTATTAGTATGATTGAGTGAAGTTGCACCTCCGTTAAATCCAGAGAACTGTATGTTAGATCTTTGGGCAAACCCGTTTTTTTTTTTTTTTTTTGTCATGCCGGCCCGGTACGCCTGAGATCCGGCATGGCGCCGGAATACAATCAGCCCTGAGTTTTACAAACAATACAAACAATTTTCAACTGTTGAAAAGATGACCTTAGCAACAGACGTAAAAATAAAACACTAACATCTCTGTTACCAGGATACTGTTTGCTAATATTGTTACTATCTAGACACCTACAGTCTGGTGCAGTTTCCGGTCTTTTCAGGGTGCTTTTACTTGATGATCATCACCACAAGTGGTAAGTAGAATTAATTTACCCACTTCTAAGCCAAAAACTGTCCAATTCCATTAGAACATTAGAAAAATGTTCGTTCAACAAGTGGGAAAGTCGTTTGTATATGACTTACACTCAAAGCCATTCAAAATCCATCAACCGCCTGAGGAGAGAGGAGACGTGAGGATTTATGGAGTTTCTCATTTTCAACTGCAGCTTCCCACTTTTTTGGCTCACCAGCTTTGCTGTCTTGGTGCCACTGGTGGTGTTGATTCCAATGAAACATGAAAAGGAACTTCATTAAAAACTGCCCTCACAGCTGCTCTACTAGAGAGTGCAGAATCCATCAGGTTATGCAAGACAAGCTAATCCTTTGCCCTTCCAACATGAATAACTGCAAGCCAAAAATTAGACTGTTAAGAATGTTTTAATTATAATTTCAGTTGTGCTGTCCGGGCAAGCTGAACCAGGAAGTGGCCCGCAATGCAATAATAAAGTGAAATTGTCATGATGGTTAAAGGGATGGTTTGGATTTCTTGTCACAATATTGTATGACTTACTGACCAATAGTGATATGGATACATCAACATGACCGCAGGTAGCAGGTCCTCTGCTTGGAAATTTCCCGACCAGCCCCAGCTTGGAAGGACAACAATACCCTCAAACAAACCACACCAACATAACATTTTAAGTACCCATAACAGAATACACCAAGTTAAGTGTATTTAGCTGCTTCACAGTGTTTTTAAACCACTCCTTACATTGTAACTATTTTGTTTGTGAAAAACATTCAGGCTACGCACTGGAGCCTCACCATGCAAGCCACCGAGAGGCTCCAGTGCGTAGTAATACTGTCAGTCTGTCATATACAAAATTGTTCCCAAGTAAAGAGTGGTCTGAGAGCACCATAAAGCGGGTAAAATAAAAATCACTAAATATTAATTTAATGATACATGCATATGCACACGTAAACCTCATGGGAACGCTAATTGTATCAAGATCAGATCAAGAGTTTGCGTTGTAAACATTCATGCACATAGACATATACATAGACGCAGCATTGACTGTGTTGGCCTGTATCTGCAATACGTATCGCGTAGTGCATCTGCCATATTGGATGTGGCAGGTCTGCCCTGTAAACAAGTACTAGTATTTTCTGAATAAAAAGCACTAACGTTTAGATTTTACTGACTGTGGATATTCTTTTTTTATATTCAATGATGTACTGTATATTCATTTAAGTACTTATCACTGAGACAAAAATGAGCAAAGTCTGCAAATCAAAATAAAACACTGCAACTGGCGGTGAGTCTGCTGAGCAGTTAGTGATATACTCCATGACAGAAATTTTTTGACACTTCTGTTATTGTATACAATAATGACACCTGCCTCTTCACCCTTGACGTTGACAGCCTGTATACAAACATCGACACGTACACAGATTTACAAACAGTCAGGAGAATCTTCGACCGTTATCCAGACAAATCTAGACCAGACTCAGAATCACTTCAACTTCTGGAGATCTGCTTAAAACAAAATGATTTCGTGTTTGATGATAAACACTACTTAAAGGTCCAGGGCACAGCGATGGGTCACAGATACGCGCCATCTTACGCAAAACCTGTACATGAGCAAGTGGGAGGGAGAAGCGCACAGTAAGTGTCCACTTAAGCCCACTTTCTATTATAGATATTTGGACGATATCATCAGAGGATGGGAACATGGTGAGAGTTCATTTCTCCAATTTGTTGCCACCTTGAATAAACGCCATCCTTCGATAAAGATTAAACATCTCCTAGATAAACACTCAATACATTTCCTCGACACCACCGTCTAACCCTAACCCTAACCACCAGTTCATGACTTACCACCTGAGGTAAAAACCTGAATTGAGGATGATTTAAAAACATTTTAAAAATCATTACAAATCATTCCAAGAAAAATTCAATACTTCATTAGAGGAAACACGAGCATTAAGAAAGTTACAAAATACCAAACACATTGTAATCAAGCCAGCGGACAAAGGGTCGGCTGTAGTAATCTTAAGTAGAGAATCATACATAATGGAGGTAGAACACCAACTAAATGATACAGAATATTATAAACAATTGGAAAAACCTATTTACATGGACACCATTCCTATGGTAGCTACAATTTTAGACACTTGAAGAAGAAAAAAATTCATAAATTCAAAACAGAGACAATATTTAATTGGGAATTTACAACCAAGAGAAAGAAGATTTTTTATAGAAATTGATAAAGATCCTGAGAAATGGACAATCCCACGCGAACTTCCTCCAGGGAGACCAATCGTCTCGGATTGTGGAAGTGAGACATATTTCACAGCAGAATATTTGAATCATTATTTAAATCCGTTGTCCATTAAACACCCTGCCTATGTCAGAGATACCTATCACTTTATAGATATTGTAAATACTTTAAGGATCCCTTCAGATTTCTATTTTTTTCCATGGATGTTGAAAGCCTCTACAAAAATATACAAATTCATGATGGTATTGATTGTGTTAAAAACATCTTTAAAAAATATCCAGATTCCAAAAGACCTGATCAAGAGCTTTCACAATAATTAGAAATAAATCTGACCCGAAATGATTTCATGTTCAACGATAAATACTATTTGCAAATGGTAATGGGCAAAAAGTTTGCTCCCGCTTAAGCCAATATGTTTTTTTGCAAACTGGGAGGAGAAAGCGCTCTCCAAATGTGAAAAGAAGCTAGTGTGTTACTTGCGTTATTTAGATGATGTATGGGGAATCTTGACAGGATCGAAAGATGAATTTGAGGTGTTTGTTGGAGTTCTAAATTCTCATGACTCTTCTATTAAACTGAAATGAATGGCCTATTGATAAATTTCTTGGACTCAACAGTATTTAGAGAACATTTTCAAACAAATTCCATATTGGATATTAAAGTTCATTTTAAAAATACCAACACACGCTGTGTTGCATAAAAGAAGTTTTCACCCATCATACACGTTCAGGGGCATAGTGAAATCACAGCTTCTCAGATTCAGACAAATTTGTACCAAAGAGGAAGATTTTAGGGAAGCTGGGAAGGTATGATTTAATGTTCTAAGGAAGAGAGGTTATTCTAGAAGCTTCTTGAGACACTGCTTGAAAAGTTTTCAAGTGAGAAACGAAAAGAGTAATGGGAATTTAATTCCTCTTATAACTACCTTTTCTTCAGCAAGCAAGATTCTGAATACAAAAATTAAGGCACATTTTGAGAAACTATTAGGACATGCAGATATTATTCCAAATTCGAAGGTGATTCCAGCTTATAGAAGGAACAAAAATTTGAGAGAATTTCTTGTACAAGCCAAATTACCACCTTTGACCAAGAAAAAATCACAGAGATTGGCTACATACTTCACAAATTTGAAATTCACCAAAAACGATAAAGAAAACACGTGGATCGGGATACAACAAGGTTTCAGCTTCAACTCCAAAAACTGTGTTTACGTTATTTTTTTGTACTAAATGTGGAAAGAAATATGTTGGAGAAACAAAAAATGCTTTGTCCACACAAATTGTTCAACATTTACATAATATCAGGAACAAGAAAGAAGTGGACACACCTTTCGTGAAACATTTTTTAGACCATGGCTTGGCATCAGTAAAAATGGCTGGATTACAGAGGAATATTACTTGGACAGATTGGGAACGGAAAAAGAGGGAACGGTTTTGGATTTTCTTGTTGGGTACTAGGGAACCTTTTGGAATGAATGTGAAGTATAATTGATTTGTGTAGGAATATCCCCAACCTTAATCATTGGCCCTAAGCCTAACCACAACCCATTAATCATAACCCTAATGACTAACTCCACTCTTAACCACATCCTTGCCCTGACCCTAACTCCAACCATTAGACTTTAGCCCTAATCCCAACCATTAGATCTTAGCCCTAACCCCAATTATTAGTCCAAAATCTAACCACAATGTTATATCTTAGCCCTTACCCCAACCACTAGCCCTAAATTTAATCACAATTTCAGATTTTATCCCTAAGGCCAATCAGGACTTCTAACCCTAATTTGGCTTCAATTCTAATCCCAACCCCTTCAATTATCATTACCCCACAATTTCTGTTTTATTTAATACATTAAATTCATAATTACTATACATATTTAAAAATAATTCATTCTATTCATTTCTATAATCCCTAAATTACAATACCTTAAAAAATTTCTTTAATAGTAATTCACTATTTTTTTATAAAACCTAAAAATACAATTCATACATTTTATTAATGATTTTATACACAATAATTTACTTACTTTTAAAACCCATTATTAATTTAAATTCATATTATCATTATAACCTAAATATATTAAAAACAGAAAAGGGCAGGGACTAAAGTGGAATAAAAATAGTGAGTAGGGTAAAAACACTAAATTTAAGAGATGGGCATTTGGGAACTATAAAAGGGAACGCATCAGTCACAGAGCTCATTAGGCTCTGGACATTGATGAA
This sequence comes from Diplodus puntazzo, assembly GCA_963678695.2. Taxonomy (NCBI): domain Eukaryota; kingdom Metazoa; phylum Chordata; class Actinopteri; order Spariformes; family Sparidae; genus Diplodus; species Diplodus puntazzo. The sequence continues at coordinate 33,395,874 of OZ023157.1, read as the reverse complement.
TGCACACCTACCAGCCTGATAGACAGCAAGCCCTACAGTTTTTTTGTGTGCCTTAAACCTCCCTTTTGTTTTTTTTCTTAAAGGAATATTTTCAATTTTTTTCAATTTTTTTTTAGGTGTCCCCTTATGATTTCAGGTTCCAAATAAGAGATGTAAAGTTAGACCTGAGCCCGTGCCGTATTGGGCCTCTTTGAGCCCCCATACACCTACACCCCCATTACCTAACCCTAGCCCACCACTAAAGGCACCTCTGCGGGCCCCCGTCACCGCACCTCCCCGGTTTCTGCACGCGCCCCTGTTGAGCCACTGGCTGCTGGGATGGGAGGAGATGTAATCCCTCCACCTGGTCCTGGGTCTACCCCTAGGTCTCCTCCCAGTTGGACCTGCCAGGAACACCTCCCTAGGAAGGCGAACCACCTCAACTGGCTCCTTTCCACACAAAGGAGCAGCGGCTGTACTCCGAGTCCCTCCTGGATTGCTGAGCTTCTCACCCTATCTCTAAGGAAGACCCCAGCCACCCTGCGGAGAAAACCCATTTCGGCCGCTTGAACCCTCGATCTCGTTCTTCCGGTCATGACCCATCGTTCATGACTATAGGTGAGGGTGGGTACGAAGATTGACCGGTAGATCGAGAGCTTTGCCTTCCGGCTCAGCTCCCTTTTCGTCACAACCATGCGGTGAAGGACATGCAACACCGCACCAGTTGATCCGATCCGATCTCCAGTCGATCTTACGCCCCATCATCCCCTCACTCATGAACAAAACCCAGAGGTACTTAAACTATTTCACTTGGGGCAAGGACTCATTCCCCACCCAGAGTAGGCAATCCACCTGTTTCCTACTGACAAGGGCGTAACCATGGTATAGATATTGGGGGGGTCCAAATGAGAGCCCTTTCCCTGAATTTTTTTTTTTTTTTTAAGTACATTTCCCACAATTCTATGATATTTTATATATGAAAATTTGCACATTTAGAAGTTTTGAGGACAACATTGACCATTTGAATTCACATGTAAAGGAATATTCTGTGAAATTGCATGGATTCCGACAGAATCAAGATAAAGCTTCTCTTTAAATTCACATTAAATGAAAATCAATATTTTTATCTCAAAGGTTTTGCTCTATATCTCACCTATATGCCAGTATCATGCCAAATGTTACTAGTTTTATTTACTGCTGACATGTAGGCCGAGGTTAAAACTAATGTTATCAAGCTGTTTAAGTTCTCGTTCAAATTTCTCACCTGATCATCTGTATCCCCAGAGCATGTCCTTGCCTGGCCACTGCTTTCACCGTGCCTCTCCCTGTCCCTGTGTCTCTGTGCTGCCTACATTGTTACCAGATACCATTATTTTACTTTGATGATCATTTTAATTTGATACATTGATTTTTCTGCTTGTGTTACTAGTTTATTTGCTTTATCTATATAGTAAGTGCATAAATAACAGTGAACAATGTACAGTAGTGTAGCCCCTTTCACACATGCCCTGCTATTCTGAACTTATCTGGACATTACCTGGAGGAGCTGTATCTGTATACTGCTGCGAACCGATCCAGTGAGCATTGTAGTTCTAAAGCCGATGGTGCCATCAAGACCACATCAACTGCAAAAAGCAGTGAAGTGTCGATCTTCAGGTCACTGACCTGTAACCCCTCCACACTACGATTGCACCTCAAAATCCTGTCCATGTGTATCACAAACAGGATTGGGGACGGCCAACACCCACTTGGAACAAGTCTGGCCTAATAACGTGTACACGCACGCAGCTCTCGCTTTGAGCATATAGGGATTGGATGGCCCTGAGAAGGGACCCCCTCACCCCATACTCCCGCATGGGGTTTGGATGTATCAGTAATTAATTGCCACATAGGTGTGTTTGAACCAACCTCAATCATTATTTTGTTTTGAATCCATGCATTTTGTACACACAGTGTATTTAAGTAAAGTAAAGTAAAAACTCTTTGGGAATTTGAGCACATGCCCCTCTTACATACAGGGCATTAAACAAAACTATACAGTGGTAGTACAGACATAGAGCACACATTTGCTCTGGCCAATTTTTTAATTTTTATTCAACGTAATACTGTATTATCTCAATGAAATGTGCAGAAATTAACAGCAATTAATTTGCTTGGCTGGTGGATTTCTTTTTTATCTTCAGTTAACTGCTTACATAAAAATCATATCTTAGTGTAACACACACACCCAATGTCAAGCACAACAGTAGCCAGTGATATCTGATGGAAAACCACTGAGCATCTCCCTTTGTTTCCATGTCAAAAGGCATCATGTTAAACAGGCAGATGCTTTTCACTTGACATATCCATCAACATTAACATAATTCTGACCCCTTTGCTCTGCCTGTCTGCCTGGTCTGGGCATTTGAGCCCTCTGGAAAAAAAAGAGGGTCAGAGAGCTTTATAATCCTCACAGCCTTTTCACAATCCACAGTGAAATCCGCACCGACACGTTGTGCTGCTCTGGCTACTGAGGCAACCACTGTGATGCTGATTTAATTGAGAACTTCAAATGGAGAATATGGAAAGGTTGTTTGTTGTACAGTTCAGAAATGTTCCATTGTGTCCACATAAAACTCTCAACTATAAGCACCACAGCTAAATGTTTCATACCGTATATTTTGTGGCTTGTTCTAAGCTATCAAAGCTTTCTTCATGCTGAGATGTGAGCTAATTTGAAAATAAAACACAAAGAGGATAATTACCTGATGCCGTGTAGTACATTATTTTCTGTGACCAAAGAGGTTGGAGAGGTCTATCCTGCTTACAACTGAGCAAGTTACAGTTATCACTGTTATCAAAACATGTAACTGCTTTAACATTTTTAACATGTGTACCACTGTCTAATGCATGTTATTGGTTTACCCCGATAAGACTCTCACTATGCTTCTCACCATGAGAAAGACCAATGAACGTATCCCCCCCATCAGCTGTAAGCATATCTATAAATGAGCAGCAAGCCAGCTGCTGATCCCCACTTTCACTCCAGTCATCTTGACTGAAGAAGAAAGCCTCTTCAGTGAGAACAATAGTCCAGCATCTGGTTTTGCTGAAAGATATCACTAATAACAGGCTGGACACACTGGATGCATGTGCAGCACTGCGGAGTAGCATTACCTCTTGCTTTTCATTTTGGCGTCCATGTTAACCGGTCAGACTGTTCACACTGGACGCCTGAGATGTGCTTTGTAGTTTCTGGGCTGTCTTCATCAAAGGTGTTGGTGTATAGTTTGAAGATGAAAGAATTTTGCGGAGGCAAGGCTGGGTGGAATGATAGAGCAATCTTTATTGAAACAGATCTCAAGCCTGCGTCCGAACCAGTGCGGCCGAGCTCGATGTTCTCAAACTCTGACAAAGTTCTACCTAATGCTTTGCCCTCTGCTCTACCAGAAATCCTCTTGAGCCTTCGATCTTAGGAAATCTACAAGTTACCACCTAACCTTCTCTGCCTGTGGGGAATTTTTAGAGTCCATTCGTCTGCACCTACCTACTTTTTCTAATTGGTCACTTTGATGGATTTAGGGTCCATCTATCCAATGAGAGGAACAAATAGTTCATCTGCCTACACTCCCTATGGAATAAATCATCTTCTGTGTGTTATCTGACTCTGCTGATGTCACTTCTTAGCGCCTACAACCTAAAGTGGACCAGATTGTCCCTCTGTATTTAAATGGAAATATATATGCTTGAACATCTCCAAACATCTGGCATGAGAGATAAATTCAGTTTTAGGATGCTGTAGAGGCCTCGTCCTCTTGTTAAACTTTAACGCAAACACAGAGCTGATTAATGGCTCCAGACCAGAGCATGTGAGCGGAGCTGAGTGGCGAGAATTTCCGCTCCCCGCTTATGTGGGTGTTCACTCCTTCACTTCATCGCTCAAAGTTATACCAGACAGCTCCGCTCAAAGACCGCTCTCCGCTCACCTTAAATTTCATTCAGCTCTGGTGAAATCGCTCCACGCTCGCTCAAATTTTAAAGAGGGAGCAATTCCTGACGTTGCACCTATATGACCTGTCTGCTTGCTTTTCGAAATATTTTACAAACTCCATCTCTCAACGAATGACCTCTGACGTAGGCTAACCCTTGAAGGCACACGTGAGTCTGGACTTGTGCATGCCCTAGACTCGTGGAGAGAAGTATCGGAACGGAACTGGAGCGAAACGGAACCGTCGCTCTGGCCTTTGGATTAAAACCCGCTCTGCGCTCCAACTATATTTCACACACTCCGCTCCCCGCTCGCTCCGCTCACATGCCCTGCCCTGGACATGTAAACCCAACACCGGCCTTATTTCTTAACTCACCGCAAGGAAAAACAAACTGTTGCAGTTAAATCTTAGCTCGGAATGTGTAAGCAACACAGACACTACAGCTTCTTCTCACATGCGTGGCTGCTGCATCACTTTCTCTCCCTTGCTCCCTCTTGTTCCACTCCGGCTTTCCTGTTCTTGCAGCGGGATCAAGGAAAATCATGTTGTCATATTTATTGATAATTATCAAAGTCAAACGCCATGTAAACAGACAGGACAGGCAGAAACGCGGTCATCCAGTGTGTTCAGCCTGTAAGACCTGCCCTGTGTCATCATTTGGCTTCAACCACTGTTCAGTACACTTTATCCAAAGTGCTTGTCTGATGGTGAAACAGTGCCTGAAACAGTGCCAGGCTGTTCACCCTGCCTTCAAGAGTGACTATTCAGAACAGCTTTCAACAATTTCAGACGGTTTCAGATGACGCATGAGCTTATTTGTTTTGAGCGTGCTGCCCTGTAGAGCCACCTTTGAAACCCTGAACCAGAGAATGGATATTTGATGGGCTGGGATGGCAAGATTTGCATATACATTTGAAATTATGTCCAGGTTTCGTTGTCAAGTGCAGTTGATGTGACATTGCTTCGAAGCACTTAGTGCTTCAGCTTGCATTAACTGTATCGGGCTCAATGCCTGTTGTGTGTGGATCAGGCTCTGTTACTATTCTCGTACTTGGTCGGGTTTGGACAGTTTTCTCTCTCTGAAAACAGAACTCCTCTCTGTTATCTGCTAACAGGGTGAGAGATGTATGTGCTGGTGGCCAACACTTCACTAAACTTTCCCTCAGTCCTAACCTGAATTTCAGCAAATTCATGGGCATGAAAGAACTCAGTCAGACCATTACATCTAGGTTTAAGAACTGGATAATTTGGCAGAAATGTGGCAGGATGTAACACCTTCACAGCTGCTGTCACATCCATGTGCTAGACAGTTACCTCACCTATGTCAGCTGGGCTGAGGACCTCTGAGCAGCTGACCATTTGCTCTGGGTTTCAGGCCAAGGACTTCAGACTATTAATTGGTATGCCACCTCCATGCTGTCATACCATTAAGAAGGGATATGAGGAGGTAGTTTTCGCTCCTCCATAAGGATTGCAAGTACCCTCTTCAGGCTATTGCCTCATTTGATCGTTTTGAAAGGGAAGCACTAGCAGAAGACTCTAATTGCATCATGTTTTTCCTTCTCTGCTCTTAAGGGCAATTCACACCGATGGCCATATTGGTACTCCTCATCTTGTGTCGAATAAGTCATGTATGATTGGAGGCTGGCCAGCCCCAATGGACATACAGTGTGTCTAATAGATCTCATGATCTAATAGACAGAGTGCCATAACAGATGCTGAGCAACTGTAAGCTCTACAGAGCAAGTGCTCTGCTTTTAGTAGTCTTGGAGCCGGCCCTTGAAAAAATATCATGATTATGTATGCATAATTTTTACGTATGTATTTCAGTAGTTGTGTAAATTATCTTGGATGCTTAGATGTCACCATTTGCGGGACAATAAAGGAATTCTGATTCTGATAATCTACAAAACAGATTATGTAGCTTGTACCAGTTGCCACTGTGTATTTTGGAAGGACTGAGTGTGTTTTTATGTTTTAGCCTGTAAATCCCCACACATCTTTGCTGCTGTCCCCATGTGTTTGCCTTTTCTCAAGGATTTATTTGTTCTTTATTTATTATTTCCATTAAGGCCCATTCCAGCCAGTGTTACTTCCTGTGTTTCAGTTGGCGTGTTTTTTTGTTCGTTATCTGATAGAGGTGTGGTTAGTATTCAGACATAATTTGTTACCATTACAACCAGACTGTTGGGCATCTAGATCAATGTCATTAATATAGACAACAATAGCTTGGATATTATCTTGGAAATTGAAAGCAGTCACTCTTAAGCAACTTGTACACCAGAGTTACCATTTGTATGCAAGGTTTTTAACCACGGGTTGACCCTTCAAAAAATAGGCAGTTGACTGATTTCACAATGGCAGTGGGCGAGTTTGCTTGATTTTTTTTTTAACTAAATTTTCCAAATTTCTCTCTGGAATCTACCTACTAGTTTTAGTCAGGATTTTGTGGAGTTTTCAGTTTAAACCATACTGCAGATTTACAGCTTGAAATATTGCTTAATTTACCCTAACCCGTCAAGCATTTAAATGTAGCTTTGAATAACTGAGTGCACTTTAAGTGACAATGTAATTAAATGATTTATTAAATTGAAACTGTTCAAGGAAAATAAGTTCATATACAGCCAAATAACAAAACAATGGACAAGGATTACTATGTCACAAAGTGTGTTTTAACTTTATTGTTGCTGGTATTTTGGTCATTGTCTTCCAATTGTGTTTAGTAAAGTTAATGATTTACATGTGATCATCTACTGATTTGATGCACGGAAAGAAATGGTTTCAGAAAACGAAAAACAGGGAGAGGAGAGATGTTTTAATATGTTGGCCTCAAATCAAGAAATGTTTGTCGAGTATAAAGTGTTCTGACCCTATTATTTACACATTAGTACATTATTTGCATACAGATTTGTGCATAACCCATATCTCAAGTATTTAAATAGTTCCTCCCTACAATCTGTATCATAGCACCATCAGTCCCTTTTTATTTGCAGGAATAATGGAGTTCATTTTAAATTTTGACTAAGTCAATTTGGTAAAATCCTTTGTTAACACAGCCCCTGGCTGTGCCGTCCAGTCAGTAATCAACATAGATGAGGTGCACCACAACAGTATTAATGCCTCTTTTAAAATCAAAAATCAATTATTGTCCCATGTAAATAAAGTCTGGCTCATGTTCAGTAAACATGAGACAATATCTGCTGTATTGACCTTGATTACAATCTGTATCACATTGCCAAAAAAAAACAAACAAAAAAAAAACAGTTGTGCTCTTGTAAATACTGGAAATCTGTTTGAATGGCATTACATTGCATCCTTTCTTAGTTTTCCAGAACTGGTCTTCACAGAACATTGAATATATTTCATGAAAACCTGAAATATGTGGTTTCTGCAGTGGAAAAAGTGCTTGAACGTGGCACAGTGTGAATAGTGGTTCATTTTAAATGGCAGTGTGGCAACATGTGTTTCAACATAGAATTTGTGGGTGGGGTGAGTATCCCCCTTTGTTTGGCCCTAACGCCAATCCCCCAAATGTCTGTGCATGTCACTGCATGTCTACGATGATGGAGTCATGTCTCTCTCTCTCTCACTCAACTACACACAGTTAAAAGCCATACACTCGGGGTGCCGTTTAGCTCAGTTGGAAGAGTGGGCGTCCCATGTGCAGAGGCTTTGTCCTCGCTGCGGCGGCCTCGGTTTGAGTCCCGGCCTGGAGCCCTTTGCCGCGTCATCGTGTTTCCTATCTATCTTCAGCTGCTCTATCAATAAAGGTAAAAAATAAATACATTAAAAAAAGCCATACACTTGGGCCAATAGACCATATTCACACAGCTGCCATTTTCCTCTGACATCATACTCGGGAGGGGAAGCTCAAAATGTTATACTGCTGTGAGTGATGACATCAGTCCGATTGTCAATCAGTGCGTTAATGTCAGGATCAGAACCTGATACCAATATTGGAACAGATCGGTCCCAACTTGGCTTGCCTGTTCAAAGCAGCAACTTTCTCTAAACCGCAATTGTCCACACAGTCTACTTTTTGTTTAGTTTCTTAATATGATAATTTTAAGAATCTTGTTCTCTAGCATTTATCCATGTAACAATAATCTTACATCATATCTCTTTGATGATCATATAATATTCAAGTCCTCAGGTATACAATGTATTTTATGTAAACTCGACCCAGTCTTTTCATGCATAAGATTCTCCCTATTGCAATCTTGTCCAGAGCTTGACCCATGTCAGAAGAAAAAAAATTAAGTAAACTGGTTAATGTATAAAGTAAATTAAGTTGATTTTCATCACATTTTGATTGTGTAGTGTTATCATATCAGTGCTTGTGTTTTGTATTGTTTAGTATGTGATGTCCTGTGAGATGAGATGTGTGTATTTGTATAAACAGCCTATTAGGGACTGGTGTTGTAAACTAAGGCTGTTAATGATGTGGTGTGACACTGGTCCATGACATGTGGTCTTCCATATAAATTTAAACATTAAACACGAAATAATGGTAAATGTACTTAGCTGTTTTTACCTTAACAGACAGAGTGCTTTACTATTGGTTTCCCCTTCACCCTTTTACACACACACACACACACACACACACACACACACACACACACACACACACACACACACACACACACACACGCACATACACACACACACACACACACGCACACACAGCCACACACAGCCACACACACACACACACACACACAGCCATGCATGGCACTGGCCTGCCCACCAGGAGCAATTTGTGATTCAGTATCTTGTCCAATGTGAACCGGAGAAGCCAGGGATCAGGCTCACAACCTTGTGATTAGTGGATGACCCGCTCAGTCCTATACCATGCATCACGTCTTTAACGTACACAGATCCATAAATGTTTGCTCAAATAAAGATCCCAACAGTAAAAGTGATAAATTGTGTGTGGCTGAGCGTTAACATAAGCTTTAACATCTTCAGTAAAATTTCTCTCCATCAGCTCCTAAGCTGCAAGTTTAGGCCATGATGTTTTAGTAGATTCAGCATCCTAAGACCCGGGCGGCTATTTATTTTTGTCCTCTGTGGAGGACATGAAACTGAGTTTTGGCATTCCAGAGATATTTAATGCTACCAACGTTTGCTCATACACAGAACTGTCGCCATCAGAGTTAACTTTATTGTTGCCGTTATTGTGTCACAGTATGTCATTTTTTTTTCTCATCAGTCCTGTTCAGAGCTTGGGGTGGGACAGACTTCACCACACAGCTCAGCTGGAAAAGCTCCACTTCAGCTACACAGTAAGCGGTGATGATGAAGAACAAGCACTGATAGTAACATTTTCAACACATGTTTTATATTCATTACGATAATCATCAAACAAGATAGAATGAAATAGAAAAGCGGAGCAATTGATAATAATAATAATAATAATAATAATAACAATAATAATAATAATAATAATAATAACAACAACAACAATGTACTTTTCCTGGAAAAGATAAACCTTGACTCCACAACAAGGGACCTGCTAATAAACATAAATAAATAAATAAATAACATTTCTCAGACAAACAATTTTGTGGTATGTTTCTTATCTTATCTTCTTATCCCAATTCGATTTTGTAATAGAAAAAAAACAACTCACAATAATTAAACCCTTTTTCTTCCAGGTTATGAGGATGCAACCAAAGTATATAAATGTATGCTATTAAATCTATAAAACCTCTTTAATATGTTATATTTTTTTCATTTTTATACATTTTATGAAGTGGGTTAACCATACAGCAGCACCATCAGTCCCTTTTTATTTGCAGGAATAATGGAGTGCCTTTTAAATATAGACTTAGTCAATTTGGTAAAATCCTTTGTTAACACAACCCCCTGTGTGCCGTCCAGTCAGTAATCAACATAGATGAGGTGCATCACAACAGTATTGATGCCTCTTTTAAAATGATCAATTATTGACCTATGTAAGCCAACTCTGGCTCATGTTCAGTAAACATTGGACAATATTTGCCGTATTGACCTTGATCATCGTCACTGCTACACGTTCTCTTAGCTTGCCCAGTCCCTGTGAATGTAAATGACATACTATTAAAGGGAGGTTGACATATGTATGCTGCACTTTGCCAGCACCACACAGCCAAATTAAGAGGACATACATTTTAATAGGCACTGGCCTCATCCGTGGCAGTTACTGCTATCTGATTAATGGCTCAGTGATCTCATTTCAAAACCCCATGAATAATTCTGCACCAGTGCCAAAGTCATGATTAAGTATATTCATTGAGTAGAAAACAAGGGAAAACAGAGTTGTATGAGGGGGACACTGTTAGAGGAAAACCCTCCGTAGTAGGACTAATCTGGCAGTTTCAGTCTGATGTACCTGGTTGCAGGGGTGTGGACTCCAGTCACGTGACTTGGACTCAAGTCACAAATTTAATGACTTTAGACCCGACTTGACAGTTGCATGAAAGACTTACAACTCGACTTGGACATAACTCAAATGACTCGTGACTTCACTTGGACTAGAGCATGGGTCTCAGACTCGCAGCCCCACAGGGGCCACTCAGCCAGCTCCTGCCCACCATCCCGCGTCGGGGCCGGTGGAATAAGGCTGGGCTGGGGCCTCTTCGGGGGTCTGTACGCCTCGGTGGTCAGTGGAACATCGGTGTTGGATAGGACATACAACGCCACTAGCTTAGCAGCCATAATGTCCTAAACATCCAAAGCAGACTTACCACAAGTTATGAGATTGTGAAACGATGGTATATAATCCTGTAGAAGCCACAAGTCCGTATGATATCAACCTTGTTTTCAGAAAATCATGTTTTATTCGCGATGTCATGGAAAAGTACTACACTACCCACAATCCTATAGTGTAACAGCGACGTCTCTGATTGGTGGAGCTTGCTGTTACCATGGAAATGTTTACCCAAACCGCGAAATTCACTTCCGGAACCGGAGCCCTTTAAACAGTGGGCGGTGACTGTTGATCTGACTGAATCTGCATTCACACTTTGGCTAATTAGCAACATTAATCACTTGATTGAAACTTTATTGCGGAGTGACACCAAGTGGAACAAATTTATCTGGTCACACAGACCCAGTCATGTCTTTTTCAAAGCCTGCAGTGAAGAGAAAGGTTGGTGAAGAGCACAGACAATTTCAGGAGAAGTGGGAGACGCAATATTTCTTTGTTGAGCACAGAGGCACCCCAACCTGTCTTATTTGCACCGAGAAAGTTGCGGTTCACAAGGAATACAACTTGAAGCGTCATTACTCAACTAGACATGCTGAGGAGTATGCAAAATACCAGGGAGATGAGAGAGCCGACCGGGTTGCCAGTCTTAAAACATGTCTACTGAGGCAACAAGATTTCTTCAAGAAAGCAACCAAAGAGAATAACTCAGCAGTCGAAGCTAGCTACATGGTTAGTGAGATGATTGCTAAGGCAGGAAAGCCATTCACAGAAGGCGAGTTTGTTAAAAAGTGCATGTTACAGGCTGCAAGTATAGTCTGTCTGGAAAAGAAGGGTCAATTTAGCAACATCAGCCTTTTGCCAACACTGTGGCAGGGCGCATTTCTGACCTGTCAAATAATATTTACGATCAACTGCGTGAGAAAGCCAAATGTTTCCATGCATTCTCAGCCGCTCTTGATGAGAGCACAGACATCACTGACACTGCCCAGCTCGCAATGTATGTCCGTAGTGTTGATGACAATTTTGAACTGATGGAGGAGTTGCTCAGAGTAATGCCAATGCATGGCCAGACCACCACTCAGGAGATATTTCGCCAGCTGTGTGATGCCATTGTGGATGCCGGTTTGCCATGGAATAGGTTTGCTGGAATAACAACCAACAGAGCGCCATCAATGACAGGGAGGAAAAATGGACTGGTGGCACTTGTTCAAAAAAAACTGGAAGAGGAGGGTGTGGAGGAGGCCATTGCTCTGCACTGCATTATCCATCAGCAGGCCCTTTGCAGCAAATGCCTTAAGTTTGACAATGTGATGTCTGTCATTGTGAAATGCATCTACCAAATAAGATCCAGGGGCTTAAAGCACCGGCAGTTCCCTGTTTTTTTGGAGGAAATGGAGTCTGAATATGAGGATGTGCTCTACTTCACCGAGGTAAGTTGGCTCAGCAGAGGAAACGTCTTAAAGAGATTTTTTGAGTTGAGAGCAGAAGTGAAAGCCTTCATGGAGAAGGGTGGGGTGGCTGTTCCTGTGCTAAGTGATCCCAAATGGCTCATGGACTTAGCTTTTCTTGTTGACATCACGCATGAGCTGAATGTACTGAACAAGAAGATACAAGGCCAGGGGCAGCTCGTCAGTGCTGCCTATGACAACGTGAGAGCATTTTCCACAAAACTTGTTTTATGGAAAGCCCAGCTCTCTCAGACAAACCTTTGCCATTTCCCAGCATGCAAGGCACTCGTGGATGCAGGCACACCATTCAGTGGTGAGAAGTATGTTGATGCCATTGTGAAGCTACAGGAGGAATTTGATCACAGATTTGCAGACTTCAAGACGCACAAAGCCACTTTTCAAATTTTTGCAGACCCCTTCTCCTTTGATGTGCAAGATGCCCCTCCTGAGCTTCAAATGGAGCTCATTGACCTGCAGTGCAACTCTGACCTCAAAGCCAAGATCAGGGAGCTGAGTGGGAAAGCAGACAAGCTTGGGCAATTTTTGAGAGAATTGCCCCCCAGCTTCCCTGAGCTTTCCCGAATGTTCAAGCGGACCATGTGCCTTTTTGGGAGCACATATCTGTGCGAAAAGCTCTTCTCACCATGAACTTCAACAAGTCCAAGTACAGGTCCAGACTTAGTGATGATCATCTTCAAGCCATATTGAGGGTTTAACTGCTTCCTCCCTCAAGCCAAATGTGGCTCAGCTTTGTGAGAGGAAGCGCTGCCAGGTCTCTGGCAGCAAGGAGCAGGCAAGAAAAGCCATGTTCAGAAGAACCGTTCATGTTCTTCAATGTTCATTAATGTTCAGGACAGTTCATGTTCAGAAGAACCGTTCCGTTCAGAAGAACCGTTCACGTTCAGAAGAACCCTTCATATTCAGAAGAACCCTTCATGTTTAGAAGAACCGTTCATGTTCTTTAATGTTCATCCATGTTCAGAAGAACTGTTCATGTTCAAAAGAACGTGAAGTTAAAGAACTTGACCCAGACTCTGCCTCCAGCGGCCCCCAGGTAAATTGAGTTTGAGACCCCTGGACTAGAGTCTTTGGACTTGAATGTACTTGAAATGTAAAATGTGTTATTTATAGGGCTGTCAGAATAACACATTAATTCCAGTTAGTTAATTACAGAAATAACAACACATTAAGCTGCTGGCCTCTTAGCCAGCATTTCTGAATGGAGGCACAGGTGATTCAGTGGGCGGGCCCTCTGATTGAGATAAAGAGCAAGTCATATATAAAAAAATTTACGTTGTGAGAAATTTAAATGGAAATAGTATAATTTGAAGAAAAGTGTTAGAAAACAAAAGAAGGATTGACAGTATTCAGAGCACTGAGGAATTGACATGTTGGCTTGTTGCCGACAGAGACATTTTTTAATCGGGAATTGACATCCTGAAAGAGTAAAAATCTGGTCCACCACCAGCTACTGATAGGACATGTAGCCCAAAGTAGAGTTCACTTAATTTAATCCCATCACGGAAATGACTTCTGGGTGATGAAGCCCTCAGAGGTCCAGCAGTTACCTCTGGCCGCCATCTGCTGACCTCCAAAGCTGTGTACTGTAGTTTTACTTTTATTACGAGGAGCTTATGTGTAGAGATGCACAGATCAATCGGCAACCGATTGCAATCGGCCGATAATGCCGGTTTTGATCGGAGTTCTCAAAATAGATCAAATCAGGCCGATCAGATGACGTTTTAATATAGAGACAGTGCATTGACTGCATGCAGGGTGGGAATTTCACGGCGGCGCCGCCGTTGCCCCGCACTTTGGCCTTGATGCAGCGTGAAAAACTCATCGTACGGCCACAGTGGCCTCTGTGCCCCTGGCCTGGTCAGCGTAGCGGGCTTGCCTTGAATTACAGCCACCTGAGTGCACAGTGGTCACTCGCAGTAAGTTCAGTGAGTCCGGGGTTCGTGCAGGTGGAGTCTCATCATCACGATGATCTCACGTGAAAGCCTCTCAAACAGCAGCAGCGTCTCAAAACAGAAGAGTGAAACTTACAGCACAGCGAGGGAGCGCAGCCGGTTTTGACTTGATACGTAACTGACTTATGTGGCATGATTTAATTCGGTAAAGTTGGAAATATATTCACAGATTCGAACTTCCCGGATCAATAACTTATAAGTGAAACCTTGTTAAAACACAAATGACGGCTCTTTCCTACCGTAGTAAGGAAGACAACGAGCTACAACCGTATGTTAATCAAAACGAGCGTCTGGACATTAACTCTGGTCTCTAGGGTCAGCCGTCTGTGAGACGAGGGCGTAGGGAGCGTCTACAAAGTGCAACACCGAAAAGAGATACTACAAAAAATATTCAATAACTTCACCATTATTCAGAGTGTAGTGTCACCAAAATCACTCCACACCTCCATGGTCTCCTGCTGGTTATTCTACAATTTTTTTCTTCGGAAAAAATGTGCTTTGCCATAATGTTGGGGAATTTCTATTGGGAGAAATATTCAATAACACTAATATTCAGTGTGGTGTCACAAAAATCACCTAATCCTAACCCTACTCAACAAAAACTACTTTCTAATGTAACTTTAACTTGATTTTGGTATTAAAAAAAGTTTTAATACATAATCCATGTCTTATTATAAATTAGGATGGTATGGTATCAGTCTGAAAGGTAAATCAACACATTTTACTCAGTGGCCTTTGTGCCCTCTCATGTAGCCTTGGTGCCCCTGAAAAAAAAAAAGTGAAGGTCAAATGGACTTGCCCCTAAAATGACAAAATTCCCACCCTGACTGCATGCATTCCCACTAGTAAGCTACAGTTATTCTATGTAAGCTGAATCCAAGTTGTCTCTAAGAGAGTCTCTAGAGTGTGAAATATTGCACATTGCCTCAGCCTGCAATAAAACAGTGGTCAATTCATGATACTTTCTCATCTCCTAATTTTTATATTTAATAATACAATGTCAATGTGTTGTAAGAAGAATCATTAATTAAATATATGAAAGTTATACAAGACAACAATATAGAAGAATTTATGGATTTGACGCTGTGATCGGTGATCGGCAACATCGGGATCGGCAGATACTGCTTTCGGTGATCGGCAGCAAAAATCCTGATTGGTGCATCTCTACTAATGTGTATGACTACCTACTCCTGCTTGCACAGCTATGCCTTCAAGTGATAAATAAACTTGTGTCTTAGACATCGGAAAAGAAATCAGTGTGTTTTTTGCTGCTTAAGATATTCTTTTCTCCTCTCCCCCTACTCCTCGTCTTGATTGTTTTTTTGTTTTTTACTGTGTGTCAACTGCTGTTGCATCAAATCAACTTCAATGATAGAATATGTGTTGCTATTTAAATGCTAATTTACTTCCTCTGCTGGAGAAAAGTTTTCTTTCCCTGGTGAGATGGCAGTAAAACAGCCAGCTTATCTCTTGCTGGGCTCCATTTTATGATCAGGTAGCGGGAGTCCGTACCATACGAAGATGATGACTGCAGTGGGGAAAAATACAGGGGACAAAGCTGGTACAAGATAAGCACACCCTTCAATTAACTGTCAAAATCAATTTTCTATTGGTAAAAATAGGATATGGAATGGCCTTTTCTTTTTCTCCCTCACACACATACACACAAAAAAGCCTAAACACATGTTTTGACTTAAAATCCCAGAGAACTATGTCACCTTGTGCTAATGGCCCCCGTTTAAAGCTCAACGCACTGTAGACAATATGGTGGCAGCAGAGCCAATTAAAATCTTTGCATATACGATTCTTATATCCACAGAGATCTCACTTTGCGGTAAACTTCTGAAGGTGCCTAAGCAGTGTTGTTGAGTAGTATTTTTATTTTTTTGTTTTGTTTTGCTGGGTTGTAGATGGGACCATATGTTTCCTTCTGCAATAAGCCTCCCTAGATAAAAACATTGGAATGCAGTGATAGCGTTCTAGGCTTGTGCAGATACTGCAGCGTTACACTAAGGAATTGAATCTTTGAGCAGCTGGAAGGCATGCTGCTGAGGTGTGGTCTTCTTTGTGTGTGGGACATAGTGTGTGTTTCACTTATTTGCGAATGCCTTTTGTTTAGTTTTTGTCTTTGCTCCCATTTGTGACTAATTAATTGATGAATTCATGGAGTTAAGGAGTGGGATTTTTTAATCTGCTTTAGAGCATGGTTTGTTTGTTTCAAACTCTGTAGTTTTTCCCAAAGACAAGATGCTTTGCTGTTGTGTGTACTTGACCCAGCATAACCAACAGTCAGCCATTACCCCTGCATGTATGCTACTAATTTCATTGGCTGAATACATCATGGAGAAAACATAATTGCTACTTTAATTACATTCAGTCGCAATGTTTTCTTCTTTCTTTCTGTGTTTTTTCAGTCCATGAAATAGTTGGACGATACATCCTGTATATTAGCTCGTTTCAACCAGCCAACTTCAAATCTACCAAAATCAACACTATGTTACTCTCAACTCATCAAATACGGCAGCTTGGTAAGCGGCCATAGGCTTCAAAATATGACGCTCTACCAACCTCTCTACGATTTCACAGCAAAGGGCTCTGTGGTCAAGTTAGCAATAATGCAAACACACAACATTTAAAATGTAATAATATAACTGGCTGGTAAACAGTTGAATTTGGGATTTAAGTTAAGTAAACATCACACTTTGGGTTAAACCAACTACATTCAGTCTTGCACTCACATCACACGCAAGTTACAGTAATTTATGTAACGTAACTTAACAGCAAATCACTCTGGTCTCCAAAGGGAAAGTCCAGTTCATGATCCATTCAACAGTCACGTGACCCGGGCAGTGGCATAATATCAGCGGTGCAACCGGTGCGGCTGCACCGGGGCCCAGACGCTGTCAGGGGCCCATGAAGGAAGAAAAAAAACAAAACAAAAACACAGCTGTCCAGAATTGCCACAGGCCCCTGTTTTTGTAAATGAAATAGGTGGGGGCGGGTCGGTAAGGTAACGCTGCGTGGCTGGTAAAGGAGGAGGAAATGATAATTTGTCCAATCACCACGCCAGGTATTCTTTAGACAGACAAGCCACTGGGCCAATCGTCACCTCTCTGCTGTGTCTGCAGCTGAGCACTGTGGGCCGAGCCGATGCATGTCTCAGAGATTGTGAATGTTTGCTTGTTTTGAATCATGTCCTGATGTATTTTATTATACAGTGTATGCTTAAAATAATGAAAGAAATGATACAGGAACATGGTTTTTTGCCTTCCTCTAGTCTTTGCAGTTTGCAGTCAGGCTGAAAGTACCTGAAACTTCTCTCTGTAGGGATGCACAGAGATAAAACTAACAATGCTTACATCAGTAAGATGGAAAACAAGAGGATTTCTAAAAATGATGGACTGTCCCTTTAACTTGCTGTGCCACCAGACGGTCTATTGTAGATTTGACATGTTTAAACCTCACTGGCCTGCAAAGTTCAATCATTTTGCCACTGGTGAAGTCAGCTATAGCTGCACAGTCTGCATGATTAGATTTTGGAAGTGCACTACAAAGGATCCACAGCCGAGTCATCCTGACTGTTAACGACTCTGGCTTTTATGATAGATTTCTTCCTATTCAAATTGGGTAAACAAATGCCTGCCAGAGAGCCGAGGTGCTGTGAGATTTTTTTTTTCATCTCCTTCCATTAATGCTGTTTATATCACCCTGTTCCAATCCCCAGGAGACATCAGGAAAGCATCTCAAAATGCCTCACAATCAACATACACTATCTGCATAACTCAATTAGAGCTTCGGCATGACTTTGAATGTGCTTGGTGTGTTTATCATCCTCCCCCACTTCAATCTCCTCTCCTCACTCTCATTTATTCTTCTTAATATCAAGGGCTTGCTGAATGACAGTCCTCTCTCTGGCTTTATTCTCAAAATAGACTCAGGCAAATAAAAAATGAGCCTTGAAGATCTTATTGCAGTTGTTTGTCACGGTCATCAGTTTAGGAGACATGTAAAAATATGGAAATATAAACACATGAAGAGTATTTTTGCTGTTCGTGCATTTTTCCACATTCATACATAGGAATGAGACAAATCTGTGCAAATGTGTCTACCTGCTTCACATTTATGGTCTGCAGTGGACTGACCACTTTGAAGACATCATTAGAATTTCAACATTCCATGTAACTACCTGCAATCGGTTGCCTGTTTTTAAACTACAGAGCACAGTGAAAAAATATCATTACAGTACACAGTGACCAAGGCTCCCAAAGTGTCCTGTGTCACACTGTTACTTTTCTTAGAATCTCCTCAACTACATCAACTAGGGGTGTTCTGCTGTACGGTTAATATGGCCTGAATGAGGGCCATTATGCCCAAAACTTACTATGTATGCTACCAGTCAAATGTTTGGACACACCTACTCATACAATGTTTTTTCTTCATTTTTTCTTATATTCTACATTGTATATCAAAACTGAAGACATCCAGACTAAGAAGGAACACATATGGAATTATGTAGTAAACAAACAAGTCAAAAGTCAACTCATTGAAGGGTCATTGCTGCTATTTATCAAGGATACATTAAGTGCATAAGTGCTATGATCAGGGCTGTCTGTCTTTTTGGGGGCCCTATGCAAGATGCTGTTTGGGGACCCCTATTTTGTCAAAGTAGCAGTTTATTATATTTTAAGAGGAAAACAGGCTAGAGTTGTGAAAACCTCTTTAAAATTAAAATCAAACATCTTAAGTTGACCCACCCCAGCAAGTTGAAGTGATTGAAAAATGATACGAGGGATCCTCTCGAGGTCAATAAATGAAACTGATGCAGCGTTGCTCAAAAATGTTCGTTTTAAATTGCCCACAATGGGCCGTAGGATCTGGGCTCTCCCATCTAACCTAAATCCACATTAGACTAAACCTCAGAAATAAAGGCACGATAAGAGAACCACTGGACTCACCAACCAAACCAAGAATTAACAAAGGCAAAAGCTGAAACATAACAGAACAAACACAAGAACTAAACTGCTGCTGCTCAGGCTGGACAAAAGAGAAGCAAGAGAGGTACAAGCCACATTCCTTCCTCTTTATAGGTCCTCCCCTGAATCATCAAATTAGGGCCACCTGGGAGAAAGCACAAACAAAAGGTCAATAGAATCTCAGGTTATACGTATCCCATCCAGCAGGGGGGGATTATGTAGCAGTCCCAAAGCATGCACCCAATTTCAAACTTGTAGTTTTTAAGCAGTTTTCATCACAGTGTTTTTCAGCAGAGAAATAGTTCGCCAAACCGACGTCGTTTCGCTTCTCCCTCTTAGCTACTTTCCTGTCTTTTTCTTTTCTTGACCTTTGACGACAACTCAGCCTTTTGCCGAGAGTCGTAATCACCGTATTTACCAAAAATATTAAAGTTAATGTGAAACTCATCCATACTAGTGGCATAGGAGTAGTTTTTTTCCGATATGAGGTAGACTACAGATCAGCTGACACATCGCTTAGCAACCGAAGACGCTGGGGTGATAAGTGACCGGACCACTTTTTTCTATAGCATTTTTAAAAACAAGGTTTACAAAGTGCTTTGACAGACAAAGCAAGAATACAATATACAAATGCAAAGGACGATAAAATTGCACGCAAGAAATGATTGAAGTAACAGAGGTAATGATTCAAAATTAGTAAAATGGGTGAGATAAAAGAGATGAAAATAAATAAAGTAGGCAAAATAACAGAAATATAATAAATAAAATAAATAAAATAACCCAAAAACAAAACTCAAAGACAGTTGGAGTAAAAATAAACATACAAGGACCACATCACATAAAGGCAAGTCTATAAAAGTGAGTTTTTAGAAGTGATTTAAACAAATTTGCCGATCCTGCAAGCCTTATCTCCTCAGGCAGGGCATTCCAAAGTCGAGGGGCCCTTATGGCGAAGGCACGGTCCCCATTAGTTTTCAGTCTCGACTTTGGAACGGATAGGAGAGCCCTGCCTGAGGATCTAAGGCTGCGAGCTGGCTCATAGGGAATTAAAATATCTGTAATATAGCTCGGAGCCAGACCTAAGCGAACTTTAAAAGTGATCAGTAAAATCTTAAAATCAATTCTAAAACAGACAGGGAGCCAATGGAGGGAAGCTAAAATTGGAGTGATGTGTTGACGCCTGTTAGAAGCCGAGCTGCTGAATTCTGAACCAGTTGGAGGCGAGAGAGAGATTTTTGATTGATGCCGGAGAGAAGGGAGTTGCAGTAGTCTAATCTGGAAAAGATGAATGCATGAATGACTTTTTCCAGATCAGGGGTTGAGAGCAGATGTTTTATTCTGGAAACGGAGCAAAGTTGATAGAAGCAGGACTGGACCAGTTTATTGATATGAGGAATGAAAGTCGGCTCTGTGTCCAAGAGTACACCAAGGTTTCTTGCAGTGGGTTTTATGTTGACAGAGAGGTGACCAAGGGCTTGCTGGTAATGACTAATATTGACTAATGACTAATATTGTTAATATTGTTATTCAAATATGTGAATCAGAGGCAAAAAGGCCACTTTCCTTGACAACGGTCAAATATGCTTAGCAGCGGTCTGTTATACGAAAATAACTGACCGCCGAACGTTGGGAAGCACCATTCAAGTGAACGGAGCATTCTGCAGTATTAAGAAGAGCCGTGTAATAAACAAAGATAAATGACTGATGATGACTATGTGATATTGAAGGAATATGTTGGTGTATATTTTGCAGGGTATTACAAAGTGGACTACTTGTGCCTAACTGATGATACAGTCTTAACCAAGATTCTGTGGGCAGAACTAACGGTCATACATAGTATAGTTTACTTTAAATTTACTTTAAATTTCTGTTATTATGAATACATCTGAATACAACAAAGTAATACATCAAAACATAACTAAACTGTAGGAATGTAGGCAAATTTGCTCAAATTATAGTGTCACAATAAATATTCTAATACATGTGGTAAAGAAAGAAACCAGTAAAAAACTCATCAGAGTTAACATTAATCCATTTAGAGCAATAATCCACTGCCACAATTGTCCATAAAAATCCACAATAGGCCTCATATGTATTAGTGTTATTTAGCACACCTCACATTAGAGACCTATAAACTGAGGACACACTAAAATAATCCTAAAGTAATGTTATGTGGCAAATATTGAACACCAGAGATCTATGACGGACCAGCAGCTCCCACTGGACGAGGATACAGCAGACATGACAGACATCTGCCTAACAACACACCCTCCCTCCCAAATGTAATGCCAATGCGCTGGACCTGCTATAATTCACCAAAACGGGTGTCACTTCAGTCAATCAGTCTGATGGCATTCACATGTAACATATACATTTTATTTTAGCCCTGTCCTAAAGCAAACACTTAAGCTAGCTAAAGCTCCCGCTCCACCCCACATCATGAAAAAAAACCTCACCTTTATCCTGTGAGCGTTTTTCTTCATCATGTTTTTTCTTCTTTTCTGAACCAGATGAGTATGCTCGTTTTGAGCCCTGTTGTGAATAACCAGCACCGGCGGCTCAGCGCAAATCACCTCGCCCTGTCCTTTTTAGCTCTCTTGTAGCTCTGTTAGCTGTAAGCTATTCGCTCTGATAGCTACAAGATATTAGCTCCATAAGCTGTTAGCTACCTTAGACTTCAAACTGAGATGTTCATCACAAGTTTTCTGCTCTGACTTTAAGGCTCTTGTGGGCTCCTAAACATGAACATTCACATAAAAAGGGTCCTAATTATCTGTTATTCCAATCCAAAATATAGTTATTTACAGTTTGCAATTGTTTGCAATTTTACACCACAACCAAATCAGCCGAATGACTGGTCTCTTTCTCATTAACCCTCATAAGTAAGCCATAAGTAACCATGCTGAGACTAATCTTATCGCTCTGATGATAAGTTTGGTTTCAAAATAATCGCTCCAACCTTCTCTAAATCACTGGGCTTGAATGATCATGAGCACTTCACACTTAGAACATCTGTCACAGCAGGCTGGTCTTGAAGCGGTGAGAGTTTTAATGATTAGTTATCTGTTGATCAAGGCCTGTTTATGTTTGATCTATCAAAGTGGGAGCTTGTCTAAGATATAGGACATAGCAGAGCTGATTCTGACTGATTCCCTCTGATTAAGGGGCCACTGTGAATACCCCAGACGCATTCCTGTATCAGATGATATGCTACTAGGGATTGCCTAGATCACAAAGATGGAAATGATAGATTATTCTTGGCTCTGACATTTCTGTATATATTTCTATATATATATATATTTATATATATATATATATATATATATATATATATATATATATATATATAAAATCGTTTTTGCTTATATGAAAAAATAGCTTGTTTTGTTGTAGTTAGGATTAAATTAAGATGGTAGTATATTATATTATCACAGTAGTGAGGTAAAGCAAGGTGTTGCACCATGTGAAATTAATTACCATAAAGGAATATGTAGCATAACTAAAGAGACACTCAGCTGAAAGACTAGAGGCTCTTGATTCTCGTGATGCAAAATGCTCAGATGGCAGGCGCTCTCCAGCAGCAGTATGTAAAAACACAGGCTGAAGATACAGTTGTCTGCATGCTTACAGGTGTGCATGAGGGCTGGCTGGTGTATCCTCCATTTTGAGTGTTGGTTGTGCACGTCTTCAGAAATTAAAACGGCATCTTAAATATTCCTGGAAGCAGAAATTGTAGGTGTATTTTTGGACCTCACTGCTTCCTGGAGATTCAGTGTAGCCTGTGTGACGTCATTTAGTTGTCAGTTGGCAGCTTTGCCACTCCTCCTTAACAGTGAAAGGGAATGATGTCTTCTGAGACAGTAATTATAACACTTACGATTTACTGATTAAAAAATGGTTGCTATGTTATTTACATATATAATAATAACAATAATAATAATAATAATAATAATAATAATAATAATAATACAATAATATAATAATAAACTTTATTTATATAGCACTTTTTAAAAACAAGGTTTACAAAGTGCTTTAACAGACAAAGCAAGAATACAATTTACAATTACAAAGGACGATAAAATTGCTTGCATGAAATGGTTGAAATAGAAGGTAATGAGGTAATGATTCAAAATTGGTAAAGTGGGTGAGATAAAAGAGATGAAAATTTATAAAGTAGGTGAAATAACAGAAATGTAATTAAAAAATAGCACAAAAACAAAACTCAAAGACAGTTGGAGTAAAAATAAACATACAAAGTGGGTTTTAAGAAGTGATTTAAAAGAATTCACCGATCCTGCAAGCCTTATCTCCTCAGGCAGGGCATTCCAAAGTCGAGGGGCCCTTATGGCAAAGGCACGGTCCCCTTTAGTTTTTAATCTCGACTTTGGAACGGTTAGGAGGGCCCCGCTTGAGGATCTAAGGCTGTGAGCTGGCTCATAGGGAATTAACATCTCTGTAATATAGCTCGGAGCCAGACCCGAGCTTGCTTTAAAAGTGATCAGTAAAATCTTAAAATCAATTCTAAAACAGACAGGGAGCCAATGGAGGGAAGCTAATATTAGAGTGATGTGTTGATGTCTGTTAAAACCTGTTAGAAGCCTAGCTGCTGAATTCTGAACCAGTTGGAGGCGAGAGAGAGATTTTTGATTGATGCCGGAGAGACGGGAGTTGCAGTAGTCTAATCTGGATAAGATGAATGCGTGAATGACTTTTTCCAGATCGGGGGGTGTGAGCATATGTTTTATCCCCACATAGGGTTGGGCAATGTCTGCCGAATCCCACCGTTGCTCTGACGTGAATCTCCAACTGTCTCACCCTGCACCTGCACCTGAATCACATGTCCATAACCCTAGCAGCCTGCAGGAAAAGAAGTGTCCTGGGTTCACCTAATTGAGCTGGTTTAATAAGAAAATAATAAATGGGACATGCAGACGTAATGTTAGTGCACTGAGCAGCAACATACTTCTTTTCATTTCCTCTCCTCACATATTACAAACGACAACAACAACTCTTGCCCTACAGCAACTCTGAGGGGTCACCCGTCTTAATTGGCGCTCTGGTGGCGAGTCACCTGAATTACAATGTTACACTGGTCAGGGATTAGTAATCCATGGCTGTCAGACATCGGCTGAACCCTAGTACGTACTTACATTGTCTAACATTAGGCTAACTTATTCCGGTCATTATGATGTGAACCAACCACACTCTCTGGCTGACTAACTATTGCTGGCTGAATGCGTCACGAACTGTGCGCCACTTGCAGGGCCGCTGGAAGTGATTTCTGAACAGGGGGTGCTGTGAATTTTTTTTTTTTTTTGGTGTTAGGGTTAGGGTTAGGGTTGTGGACTGTTGTTTGATCACAAATGACGTTACTTATTATAACATAACGCACTAGCACATAGCTAGCCTCTGTACTTAAGTGAAATAAACAATTCATTCAGTGTGCAGGGCCATCGGCTAACGTTATCAGCTAGCCGTTAGCGCACCCTGCACCCATCAAACAGAGTAGGCTAATAACAGCCAATCATTTTAATACCGTTTTATCTCCTTAACAACTCCAGCACTGCTCCCTGGCTTGCTGGCGACCATGACTTGCTCGTCAGAAAGACGTCGTTGGTGTAGACACTTGTCACTCAAACATGTCTGACCAATGGGGAAGCACCCGCTCACTGCGGGATGTTTGTGTTAAAATGATTCAAAAAAAAAAAAAAAACTTTTTTCACTTCATTCAAAAAAAAAAAAAAATCACTTCAAATCGAAACAAATATTTTCAAAAAAACCAACAACACTTTTGATTGATTTTTATTTTTCCATTTGAGTTTTTTCTTTGATTGAAAACATTTTTTTTGATTGAAGCAACTTTTTTGGGATTGAATAATTAAGACACAAATGTCCCACCCATAATATGGCCCAAACACAAAAAAGATAACTTCAATCAAAGAAAACATTTTCAATCAAAAAAAAGTGTTCAAATGCAATTTTTTGAGTCTCAAATATTTTTTTGCATTCAAAAACTTTTTTTCTATGATTGAAAACATTTTTTTTTGATTGAAGTTATTTTTTTTATTGAAAATATTTTTTTTTGTTTGAAGCAACCTTTTTTTTGATTGAATTATAAAGACACAAATGTCCTACCCATAATATGTCCCAAACACAAAACAACATTACTTCAATCAAAAAAGTTGCTTCAAACAAAAAAACCTTCACTTCTATCAAAGAAAACATTTTCAATCAAAGAAAAACAGTGTTCAAATGCATTTTTTTGAGTCTCAACTATATTTTTGCATTCAAACACTTTTTTTCTTTGACTGAAAAGGATTTTTTTGATCGAAGTGAAGGTTTTTTTAATTGAAAATATATATTTTGATTGAAGCAACCTTTTTTTTGATTGAATAATAAAGACACAAATCTACCTTCATACATGTAGACAATGATGGCGTAGTACAGAGCAAACAGCAACAAAATGCCAAAAGCAAAAAACTAAATCAGTTGGTGCAGCAGGTGAAGTGAAAAAAAAACAAAAAAACTCAGGTGGCGGTACTGCTGCAGGAAATCACCCGAAGGCAAAAATATATATTTAGTAACCTTAGTGCAGGTTATACCAGTACAAACAAAAAGGAAACATGGGAGGCTGTCACACTTGCTGTGGACGCAGTGTCTGGAGAAGGACGCACAAGAGAGGAGGTGAAAAAAAAATGGTTTGATCTTAAATCTGAAACAAAAAAAAAAAACATTGCAAAATTCCGACGGGAGACGCAACGGACTGGAGGGGGAACAGCAGACACCAAAACCCTGTCTGAGTTGGACCAGCGCATCGGGGCCATCATCAGGGAGAAGGCACTCTGGATAAGGTTGCCTCATCACTCGCAACCATATCCAACACACTTGAAGAAATTAATGAGAATTTTAAAGAATAAACGTGTGAAAGATGTGCACTGAAACCGGTCTGTCTTTTTTTTTGTTTATTCTTTTTTAAGTGAAATAGATTGTTAGACTGAAATTGTGATATTAATGCATTTTCTTCACAAGCGGGCGATTAATTGCGCTCGAACATGAACAGCACACCTGCAGTCTGGTCCCATCATTGCGTCAGGACGCACATCTTCACGGTGTTGTGGCTGAGAGGGAAGTGGCACACCGCGCTTCATAGCAATGTTGTGCAAGACACTGCAGGCCATGATTATCCTACAGACCTGTTAAGGTGAGGGAGAGTCATAAGTTAAGATGCAAGGTGTTTGAATAAACGTGACCTAAGTCTAAGCAGATGTTATAATAAAATAAATCAAATCATCAGTTGTTTACCTTCTCCGGTTTGTACAGCAATTTGCCACCTGCTGTGTCCAAACACATCCAGCGCCCCTTTAAAATGCCGATGGTGCGTTCGATGGTGGAGCGAGTGTGCGTATGCATCTGGTTGAATAAAATCTCCTGTGGAGTCTGAGGGTTGGTCAGTGGTGTCATCAACCAGGGAGCCAGGGCATATCCTCGATCCCCTAATAAAATAAATCGTGATAAAATCAAATAAAAAGACACTTTTATGGGAAAATAATATAAAAGATACGTACCAATGAGCCATGCGTCACCAGCTGCTCCTTGTTCAAGGTGTGTTCCCACGGAGCTGTTTTGGAAAATATAGGAGTTGTGTGCTCCTCCTGGGAACTGGGAGACCACGTTCAGTAGGTGGTTATTTGAGTCGCAGATAAGTTGTACGTTTATCGAATGGTATTGCTTGCGGTTGAGGTATGGGAAGGGGTCTGGAGAGGGTGCCTTAATGCGTACGTGCATGCAGTCTATTGCGCCAATGGTGTTAGGGAGGCCAGCAATGTTATGAAATCCTCTCTTGACTGCGACTTGATTTTCTGCTGTGTATGGAAACTTTATGTATTGTGTGGCCATTTGATTTATTGCATCCACGACCCGAGGGAGAGCGCGGCTAATGGATGGCTGTGATATGCCCACCCTGTCCCCAGCTCCCGTTGAAATGTTCAGTGGCCAAAAAGCCGAGGTTGCACAGATCTATAAGAACCGGTCGTGGGAGCCTAAAGCGTTCAAAGAGGAACTCATCGCTCTCTGAAAAAAATCTATGTGATCCCGAAACATTCGTTCCCTCCGTAGGGTACGATCAGCAATCTCTTGCAGCAGCAATATATATGCCATTGTTTTGCGGGCCTTGGATGGAGAAATGCCACGTATAAATAGGGTGGGGGGGTTAATGGCATTGTTTCCAATTTACTTGATTGATGTTAAATCATTGGCACATTTAATTTATTTTAAAATTTAAAATTCTCTGTAAATTACCAAAAATATGAAATGAATAAATAAATATGACAGAATTATCACTGTAATATTGTATTTTATTGAACTGCACAAGAGAAGAAAACACAACCATGCCAACATGTGTGGCACTGAAATATGCGCAAGAGTACTCCTGAGTGTTCATAGGATTTGTTCTTACCTAAGAATAAATCCTGGATAAGAAAAAATTTATGAATGCCACAATCTTTGTAAAATCTTCGTAAGTGGGACTTAAGAACAAATTTGTTCGTAAGAACGGTTCATGAATGAGGCCCAATGTTTGTGTACACGGAGTTTACTAAAAATAAAGTTTTTGAACAACTCAACTCATTTTGATGCTAACATAGAATTTGCCCCGCGCACTCCCATTGAAAATGAGCTTGACCCGAAAACTTAAAAGGGTCCAGTATTACTTAGATTGAAAAACGTAACTTTGTCACTTTCGAGGATGTTTGGGGGGTCAGGATCTCAATCACTACACATTGTAACTGCATCCATATGATTATAAACAGTCAGCAGGTACATGTTTAGATTAACAGGAGGACACCAGGGAAACACACTGAAAAAAAACACAGAAGAGTCTCTTTAGGAGCCACTGCACCGACTTTCTGAGTGAATTACACACTGCTGTGTCTTTACGTCGCAGTTGCTTGGCGATAATGCTGCGTCTCTGTGTGAAAAGTGCTGTAGTGAGTTTCAGCCAGTTGCTTAGCTGTCCTGTCCACCTCTTCACTGTTTTGGTCTACTGTCACTGCTCTCGTAGTGTAATTTTCTGCTGCACCAGAACGCTGTGTTCAGCAAGAGCTCTAAAAACCTGATCAGCAGCAAACTGCATACATAGACAGAGACCAGCTGGTAAACATTGTGGGGCATTTAGCAGCTAAAGACCCACATATTTCCCCCAGGAGATGATAAAATGCCAGAAAAAAACAAGAGTGAATTTTTGAATATCTATTAAGAGGACACAAATGATGCTGTTGTTGAATGTTACTGTTGCTCTGGAACTATTGGTATGTAAATAAGCAATAGATGCCCTTCAGTATTGACATAGATTGAAAAACAAGATTTTTTTTTAGCAAGTATTTTCGTACCTCAATTGCATTGAGTTTGAGTTTGCCAAGATTCCTTCAACTAATTAATCTTTGCATTGTTTTCCAAAACAACTGACAGCTGATATTGGTCCACCTAAGCCACACGGTCATGTGTTTTACAAAGTGTCGAACCATGCCCCATTCTGCTTGTGAATGACTTTTGAGGATGCCCCTTTCCACTATCACGTTACCAGTGAACCTGTTTACCTGTGGAATATTTCAAAGGTGTTTTTGGAGCATTCCACAACTTTTAGTCTTTTGTTGCCCTCGTCTCAACTTGATACATGTTGCTGCCCTCAAATTCAAAATGAGCATATATTTTTCTTAAAATCAATGAAGTTGATGAGGTCAAACATTTGTCTGAGTTGCTATGATGATGGCCCTACATGCAGATGCAGCAGCTATTAGCTCCTTTAATCCTTCTACATTTTTGATATTGAAGAGAGGCTGCATCAGAGCTAACACTTGGGCTGGCCACATAGAATGTTTTTTTTAGTGTGTGGCGACTGTGTTACTGAGCTGCTGCTGCTGCTCACTCTTGTTTGTGTTCACATAGGCTGCGAGCCAGCTGCACCACTGCTGCAGCGCGGCTCCTGCCTCTCCTGTCTGTTTACATGGAGTTTGACTTTGATTATTATCAATAAATATGACAACATGATTTTCTTTTATGCCACTGAAAGAACGAGAAAGTGGGAGGGGTAACGTGAGGGAGGGAAAGAGAGGCAGAAAAAGAGAGTGCACAGGAAAAGAAACATCCGTCACCTGTTGATGTTTCTACACATACAGACATTAAAAACTGTAGTGAAATGCTGCTATAATGTCTGTATGACTGTGTATAGGTCACTGACAGTGTTCACCAGATGTCAGATTTCTGATGCTAAAAAGATTTCTTACACAGTCTTCCAACTTTTTGGGAGTCAGGGTTGTTCTGAAAAAGTACAATATAGCTGGGAAATCCATGTGCAATCATGTTTCCATGGAGGAACACTCATTTTATAACTAGAACACTGTCACCTGCCTTCACAGGTCAATCATCTACATATTAAGTAGTGCACTGCTCTTCAGGCCCTGTGTTTTCTCAAGGGCAGGACAGTGATATCAGGTAGATGTGACACAACTTGTTGTACAATACAAAAGTAAATAAAGGTCAAAATGATCACGAAATGTCAAACCAAACAACTCCAATGGGTTCTGACAGCCTGTAATCATTTATCAAATGTGTATGTAAACAGGTGTAACTAAAGCAACTCTACAAAGTAGATTAAAACACTGGCTGTTTCTTAAACAACCACAGCATTATTTCTTCTAACTGCACAGTGTGTGCAAAATCAAACAGAGCTGCAAGTAATCAGTATGTGCTGCATGTGGTCCAGTTGGAGCAGCAATGTTTGATTTCAGTGTCAAAACACATTAAAGTGAATGACACCAAACAAGAATGCCTGGGCATTTTATTCTTATAAATGATGTGTGAAAGTGCCTGGTGCATTGTAAATGATTGTTATGGTGGGGACCAGCTAATTAGCTAAGTATGATGGAGGGGCAGGCTGATGGTTTTAGATGGGGAGCTCAAGAAAAACAAGCGCACAGGGAATTTGGATAATAACCACTGTATGGTGGAGCAGCCTTTTCTTTGGTCCTATGGGGTCCAGACTCCCCTCACACTCATCCACACAGCCATCCTGCATATTATGCATGATCCTTACCAGCAACTGAACTTCCACATTTATTTATTAACCCAACAGCATCGCACAGACAGCTGCAAAAAGATATGAATGCAGCCAAGCAACGGTTGTCAACATTCGTTAGTCTGATTGTCAACTGACCACCAAAGATTGCCTCAAACTTGTATGTGTGTGTAAGGGAGATTTATAGCAGTTGGCTTTTGCTCTGCTCTTGTGAGGCAGTGTCCTGGCCTTTTTTGGTTTCAGAGAAATGAGCACAATTCAAAGGCTTTCTATGTTGAGGTGGTTCAAGTCACTTTGATTAGCAGGAAAGGTGGAAATGAGGTAACGTGAAACACAATGAGACAGAGGAGGCTCATCTGCTCATTTTCTACTTTGAGGAGTGTGTCCAGTCAGAGGTCAACTTGCAATTTCTGGGTATCTCTCTCTCTCCCTCCCTCTTTCTGTGTGTGTGTGTGTGTGTGTGTGTGTGTGTGTGTGTGTGTGTGTGTGTGTGTGTAAATGTTCCTGCAAAATAACCTGCATGCTTTTATTTGTTGATGAAAGTACAGTACATTAATCCAAAAAACTGCCTTCAGACCTATGGGAAAACACTCTGCTCTGATGAGCATCGCAGTGTTGAAAAGTTCCAATGTCCAACCATCAGAAAGCTCTATCAGCAGTCACATTCAAACCACTCATCTCCATTCACTTCAATACATATATATGCATCTACTCTATGTGGACACTGCTTTATCTTTAAGAGCACATATAGATGAGATCTATAGCAAGGTAGAACATTACATTAACCCTAACCCTAACATATTAACACAGAGCTGTTTTTCCAATCTATAACATACTGTAGAAGGTATGGAGTCAGTGCATATTACTAAAGTGGACGAAGTGATT
Organism: Diplodus puntazzo; assembly: GCA_963678695.2. Lineage (NCBI taxonomy): Eukaryota > Metazoa > Chordata > Actinopteri > Spariformes > Sparidae > Diplodus > Diplodus puntazzo. The sequence continues at coordinate 33,364,886 of OZ023157.1, read as the reverse complement.
AAATTGATAGTGCTACAGTCACTCACTGTCTGATGTGATGTACAGTATGTTCCTAGTATTTGATTTGTTGTTTAGTTAGTTGTTTTCATATTAATGGGAAACGGTCTCCATCCTGGGACCGAAGGCAAATATATTAAACAGGAAGTGGGACCAATACTTAATTGTGATGAGCATGAGCTGAGCATGAAATCTTTAAAAAAGCACACCTCTTACATGGTATGTCACAGAAGTTTGCACTTTTCTTATATTCTCAGGCAGTAATTACTGACTGGATCAATCTTTATGTAGATCTATTCTAACTTCCCTGAATAATTGTCATCATAACATGGCACTAAGCTGCCTGTCAAGCCCACAGCAGAGTCACCTGGAGTCCCTACCCTCCCCCTTTAGTCCTTTAAAGATATGTCTCCTCTGCCCCAGTCATGCAAATCAGCCACAGGCTAGGATTGAAGTATTTAAATATATTTAAATGAAATTGAAATATATTGAGATGAGTGGTTCTGCTGCCTGCGAGCCAAATCACAGTGATTGCTGTGTGCATTCATGAGGAGATGTAGTTTTTTTTGTGCACCCACTGGGGAGATCTGCACAGTCAGACACCTGCAGCTGACTTATCTAACAGACTTTCATTATATTTCCTTACACTGCCTTCTGACACTCTTATCTCTATCTCTGCTGATATCACAAGACCTCTGGAACACTGATGTATGCACTTTAGGATCAATGCAGTTGCACAGAAAAAGCCAGTGTGGAGACAAGACCTGCAACATCGTCCTCCACTAGGTGCTATGAGAAAAAAAAAAAGATGACAATTAATCAAATAGGCAACCAATAGGTAGAATAAATGCTGGCAGTGTACGTTTCTAGAAAACAATGGATATGTAAGGAATCTTTAGTTCTTTAAAAAGTCTTGGCTTGTTATGTTTCTTTTTCTTCAAAATTTCCATTTTATGTTGTGACAGTGCTGTGATTTTGCTCTGGTTAGGATTAGGCTAAAACAACTCTTTTAGTGAAACACAGATGTTGATATATGTCAATTTATTTAATTAATTCATTCAAACAGAAAGGCACCATGATACAACCTGCATAACTGCTAAATGCTGCTAACCAGCTGCTGTTTGCTAGCTTACTCAATTAGCTTTAAAGCTATTGTTACGGACTGGGAGCTCGGAGGCCCACCAGAGTGTTACTAGCACAAGAGCTTTGGACCTGTATAAGGAGGATGCCTTTAGGCCCAGAGCGAAGGGACTCAGTGGGCAATGTTGGTTGGAAGCAGCCAGGGAATGGGCACCAGACCAGGAGCGGGGCGAGTGTGCAACAGTCAGGCATCAGTCAACGGCCGACATTGGAGATCTGAGTAGTATTACTGGGCTGTCACCTCTTGAGGTATAAAGTGGTATAACAAGACAGAACGGGCCGGGGCCAGCTACTTAAAGGGATAGTTCGGGTTTTTTGAAGTGAGATCATATAAAGTACATATCTATAGTTGATCTGTTTCCTACCGTAATCACCGATCAGCGCAGCCTCAGTTTGGAGGAGTAGAGAGCCACTCCAGCCAGATACTCAGCTTTGTACTGCAGTGAACGGGGTCCAGAGAAAAAGCGAAATAAACCACCTAAAACAAGGCTCACCTAAAAAAATCTATATCAGTTCAAGTGTACGTTGTATAGGTAAAATTCACACCGCTTCACATTGCCGTCAGACTGCGCTTTCTTTTGGCACTACATTTTCTCATCCGCAGAACCCCCGTATCCCTACGCATTAGCGTAACTGGGCAACAGCTGATCTGTGAGCAGCGGAATACAGCGTGAGGCCTAGCTGCTGGGCGAGAGGTTTACTTTCGATAAAAACGAAACTTAACTCTCCGTATCCCTCCGCATTAGCGCTCATGTGTAGGGATACGGGGGTTCTGCGGTTGAGAAAATGTAGTGCCAAAAGAATTTTCCCTTTACAACGTACACTTGAACTGTTATAGGTTTTTTTTAGGTGAGCTTTGTTTTAGGTGGTTTATTTTGCTTTTACTCTGGACTGCGTTCACTGCAGTACTGTTGGGCCTCGCTTTACACGATGCCCGGTTAAGGAGTGTTTAACAACAATCCAAAGGGGATTTAGGCTAATTTGGCTATCAATAATAATTAATGATTATTTGGAATAATTATTAATTATGATAAATAATATGATCCAATTTGCATTAGATCACCTCGGGGCACCACCCTTGAAGAAGGGAAAAGATAGCAATTTTACTAAATCAGTCTCATAAAAATTTACTGAACTGTTTATAACTCCGGTTAATAATTAACTTAATAACTACAACCAAATTTACCATAACAGCTAGTAATGGTCAAAGGATTTTGGAGTTCTTGACAGTGTAGAGGTTGGCAACATTCACTCTTGTACAATATTAAATAGACAGCAAGAAGGTTCAAGGTCTTTTATTTAACACAACGATGGAAACACACAATCTAACTAACATGTACTATATATAAGTGTCTGTGTGTGTGTGTGTGTGTGTGTGTGTGTGAGAGAGAGTGTGTGTGTGTGTGTGTGTGTGTGTGTGTGTGTGTGTGCCTGGAGGAGCAAAGAAACAATGGCGGTCAATGATGTCACATGTGGGTGTGATATGCTCTAGGCTCAAGGAACATGTGTGTGTCCCTGTGTGTATGTGTGTATGTGACGCGATGCCATTTTATAGAAGATGGTTAGTTGCATGCAGAGACTCTGAGTCTGTGTGAAGCATAATTCGGCTAATGCTGAATTAGCCGTCTAGGGAAGCAAACTACCAATAACTTGACTTAAGGTCACAATAACACCAACAGTGAAGGAACACATATATTGAACACATTGCATTACATCAATCAGAGTTTAGTCCTGTGCTTAGCCGTGCTATGCTATGCTATCTAAGCCCAGTTCAACGTTACCAGTCTTTGAAGAGAAGGTGCTGGTGGTTGCAGGAGAAGATTGGGGCGCCAATGTTGAACAAAGCTGTTCTTTCTGTGCAAGGTTTGATGAAAGTTGGCACAGGAGGAAACTGGTCGCTCCTTTCCTTTGTAAGGATAGCCGCTCGGTGCTAACCTGCTTGGTGTTCCTCAGATCCTCAGGTTGGCAGGACCTAGTGTCGCTGCCGTGAGGAGAAGTTCTTTGGGCCTGCTGCCAATGCAGCTCGTAGCTCTCCACAGCTTGTTGGGCCCAGAAGAAGGGATCTTGAAGGCAGGCAGCCCCGTGGGGGGGATGTGGAGAGAAGCCCTTGAAGATCCGAAGTTGAAGGAGTAGAGGGCATTGAGTGAGAGAGAGCACAATAAATGCTCTGGGGTTTTGACTACCTGATCAGCAGGGGGTCTGTCAACCTGACCAATAGAAGCGCAAACCTGAATTTTGCACCTAGGTGTGAAGAAAGGGGAATTCTGGGACACTGAGTTCAGTTCAGAGTCCATTTTGAAATCCACAATGAATGACTTCATCTGTGGGTCCCGACAGTACAAAGCTGAGCGTCTGGCTGGAGCAGCTCTCTACTTCTCCAAACTGAGGCTGCGCTGATCGGTGATTATGGTAGGGAATAGACCGATTATAGACTTGTACTCGTATAATAAAGTACATGTACTTTATATGACCTCACTTCAAAAAACCCGAACTATCCCTTTAAACTTCAGTAGACAGATGTCAAAATTGTTATTTCTTTGATTGTGTTGATCATTTTACTCAATTTTGAATGATCAAATTCGTACACATTGCACCTTTAAGATACCGCATTTTGTTGCCACCAACATGGCGGGAAATTTTCCCGAGGTCTCCTTGAAATATCCAGTGGTTTCACACTTACAAATGTTGAAAGACAGCCTGCCATCAAGTGGAACATTTACTTCCCAATGCATATCATCGGGTTTCTGTGTACTTATACATTGCTTCATGAATGTATTGTAAAACCCCTAAGAAAGACAAAAATGGGTCAAAAAGTAGTAATATATATTAGTCATTTTTTTAGCAAGGTTTTTTAAAGTCTGTAATGAGCACATAAAATGTGATGCGTTATTTAACAGGGAGACATTTTACTTTGTGTAATACTCATCTAACTCTGCAATATATGACCTAAAAAAATCTCTTAAAAAAATAACCACGTTTCTGTTGTCTGAGCTACTTGTATTCTGTTGTGTTTTCCCTATAAGCAGCATGTTTTCTGAATGCAATGCATGTGATGTCTACGGAGCCCCTCTAGGGTCACATGGTAGAGAAAAAAACTGGATGTGGAAATCCGTGCCAACAGATTTGTAAACGGTGCCCTCGGATGCACAACCCGTGTGCATGGATTGCTTCTTCCCCTCTCATTTTGAGACTTTACAGTATATCACTGTAGATGTTGCAGCCCGATTTCCCTCTGTCTCCTGAGTCTCTGTGTGCCCCACGAGCATTTTCAAATGTTTGTGGTTTACCCTTCCCCATTGTCAGTCCCAGTAGTGAGAATAAAAGTGATGTGCTGTTTTCCCTAAGTCACTTATTCCAGAAGTAATTTGGCCCAAGTCATCTAATCCTCTTATGTTACATAACTGACTGAAAGCATTATTTGTCTGTCAGTGATCATCTATTGTCATAACCTTTTTGTGTAAAATGATTTATGCATATCATATACTCTATATTTGGTTCAGTTGTTTTAGTTTTTTGAAAAACTTGAAAAAGGCCATTATTTTAAGATGGTGATGGTGTACAGTATATGCTGATATGACATGTGTGTTGTAATTTCCTGGTTTTAAAGGCTGCATTGTAGTAAAGTGATTTTCTGAACCTACCAGGTACACATACCACACTACTGACGATTATTTATCAAAAATCTCATTGTGTTATACGTTGCTGAAGTACCAATAGTCATTCCTACAATACCATGGCAATATCCATACGGAGAGATTTGGTCAAAGATATTGTGATGTTAGATTCTGCTGCCCACTCCTAGCATTAGTGCTTTTAAGGAGATTTCAAAATATCAAGATATGAATCTTGTATTGTTATATAGCCTACAAATATAGATTTCATTAATATGCTTTTAAATTATTTTAAGATCATATTGCTCAGTGTTGGGAATCAATATGTATTATTGATTATTAATTACAATATTATTATTAATTAATACAATTATTATAGTTAATTAATGAAATGTAGGTAACTATGATTCAATAATGAACATGGGGCACCACCCTGAAATCAGGGATCAATAATCAAATGATATACCTTTAGTCTCAAAGCCTGAAGTTAATCAAATTGTCAATATTATGAAAATATTAGGGCTGTCAAACGATTAAGTTTTTTAATCGCGATTAATCGCATTTTGTCCATAGTTAACTCGCGATTAATCGCAATTTTTTGGCACATTTTTTTCAGTTCTAAATATATCTTAATGTATTTTTGTCATGTTCTTAATACTTTTAAGAAACTTCTCTTCTCCCAGAAGTTCACTTATGTACCTGTAATACAAGTGAAAAAGTACTTCAGTTAGGAACCTGATTCTGTCTGTCTGTCTGTCTGTCTGTCTGTCTGTCTGTCTGTCTCTCTCTCTCTCTCTCTCTCTCACTCACACACACACACAGACACACACACACACACACACACACACACACACACACACACATACACACTCTCTCTCTCTCTCTCTCTCTCTCTGTGTCACACACACACACACACACACACAATCACCCTCTCTCTCTCTCCAGGACTGTCACCAACCTCTTCAGCTTATCTGTTGTTGCATTGTGACTTTGGTCTCATGTAGGGATGAGCTTGCGTTGGTTTGCAAATGATATTTGAGACTCGACGTACTTCAATGCTAACTCATTTCATGTTGACAGTACGTGCAGATAACTTTTGTTCTATCGACCATCTGGCAGTGTTTTGAAAGTGAATTTGCCGTTCATAAGTCCTTTCTCCATTTCCTTTCGCTTTTGCTTTTCAGTCCACCGTGTTTTTCCCAAACCGCCAACCCTGCTTCTTCTTCTGATTCCCTTTCTTATTCTTCTGCCACCGTCTGGATCAAGACTACAGGTGCCAACGACGGCGTAAATCATACAATGTGCATTCTTTTTGTTTTATACCGAGCGTTAATCGCACTTTAAAAAAAATAACGGCGTTAAGAGGATGTTGCGTTAACGCGTTATTAACACGTTAACTTTGACAGCCCTAGAAAATATCAATAATTAGATAAGAGGGAGATGGCACTGACCATCTCAACCAGCTGTTATTATAATATGGGATTGTGCAAAATAATCACAGATGCTGCTCAGTTAAAATCAACAGTGTTTATTTTAGCTTTCTCCAAAATATAAACCACCGACTTTAACAAACAACAGTTGCTTTCAACAACTAGCAACATCAAAAACATAAACAAGCCAAACATATGTGGGTGGAAATATGTGTGTGTGTGAGTGTGTATGTGTGCGGGGGGAAGCAGTGAGTTCTTTGTAAGAACTACAAAGATGGCCGAACGTGACTTGGGAAGTCACGTTCACCGGACTACAAACTAGTGGGCGTGACTTGGGGAATCTCGTCAGAGAGACTACAGGAAACGCCAGACGTGACTTGGTGAAGTCATGCGAGAACACAGATCCTGAGGTGATGGTGATCATATACCTGGAATTCAAATGTGAATGTGTGAAAGGAGATCACTACACGTGTGTGAGTTTGAACAAAGATGGCTGTTACATCACAGTTTGATTGCACGCAAGGTCAATTTAGAGGGATAATACCCACAGTTCCAAAAAGCTAATCGTGCTGCCGAGAGGAGACTGCCTCTGAAGTCAGTGAAGGGGATATCGCTAGACACATGTCTTATGTTATAGCGGTGTTATTAATTATAAGTTTCAGACTATAACAGCTCACTCATAAGACTGCGTGTGTGATGTGTATGTAAATGTGTGTGTTTGTGTGTGTGTGTGTGTGTGTGTCTATGTGTGTTAGTAAAAGGAAAGAAGCTAAGCCGGCGCTTAGCTGTCAACAAAAGATAACACAACAAACACGTGGTACACAGCGGTTGTTTCTCCCTTAAACAGTGGCCGGCAAGCAAATAGATGTTCGTTTATTGTCCGCTGATCGAGCCAAAATATGACATATTGTGATCACACACACGGCGGCAAGACTACACAGGCTATCCGCTGAGTGGATTAGCCTGAATGAGCTCCTAGCAAGCGTAATAACACAGAACAGTAACTCCAACTTGTTTTGGAGCGAACGCAGGGTCAGCTGAGCATCCTAAAAGCTGACTAAGGCAGGTAGCGATCACACTGTGAATAGAGCTGATGAAGGACCGGACTTGGGGTTTCGTCTCCTTCTGAAGATAATCTCTTCCTTCTGCAGGCGGTGAGGAACGACTGGGTTGTGCAGTGTTCCTCTATGGATCCAAAACGAATATTTAAACAAAAACCAAACTAAAACAAAAACACTCTCTGTCTCGTCCAGCGAGGAGGGAACTGAAGCTTAGCTCAAGCTAAATAAAAAATGTTTCTCAAAGTTACGCCCTTACGGCAGCTGCTGCATGAAACTGGAGTCTCTCCACAGCTTAACGCTACCTGGGAATGCTACGTGATTTGGGGTCTCCTGACCTTTAAACTGGGGGTGATGTCATTGTGATCCTGGTGAAGTTTCCTGGCTCACAGCCAACAGGGACTGGGTGAAAGTTTTGGGGGCAGGTCGTACCTTGAGTTACAGTTTTTCACACCTTTTGGGCTTTGGTCCTGTTCCTTTGTTCTGCAAATCCTCATGTTGATAAGGCCCTAGTAGTTGGTTTTTGATTTCTCCTAGAGGCCTTCTCTTTGTTTGAGGCCATGTGGCACAAGGCCCAACATCAGCCCTATGACATAGTTATAGTCTTGTACCCATGGTAAAGGGCCTAGTTTAAGTTTTTAGTACGTTTTTTAGTGATTTCCTGTTGACCAGTGAAGCTCCGCCACAGCACCAGTGTGGAGTAAAATAAAAGCGGTTTGTTAAGCTGTTGAATCCGCAGCATTAGGAACAGGTTGGTGGCAGGACCTGTAATTGCCAAGTAATGTTTTAGTGGTTGCTGTTTGGGTCGTGAAAAAAAAGACGCTTACAGTGCACAGATCAAACATAGAATTCAGCTCAATTCATTAACACGAGTGAATCCAAATAATGCAACACAGCATGAGTGAGTGGGAAGAGGCACTTCAGGGTTTAACTGATACTTTGGATAATTACACTGGTTCTGCTGCCTTTTTCTCAATATGCTTATATGTGATGTTGCATATGAAATAAACTCACTCAAATGTGCTTGTAAAGATGTGGTGAGAATTTGTTTGTACTGGCTGTATTGTGGTTGAGTATACTTATGTAAATTGTCCTCTGTATGAAAGTGCAGGTACTTGCGTGTGCATAATTTCTACATGCTGATGATTTCATGGTCACAAAAGGTCTTAGAGGACATCAATTTTGTGCTAGCCTCTTAAACCAGCCTGAAATTAAAGCAACTGCAGAGTGGTGAGTCTGGACTTGGAATTCTAAGGATGAAGACTCAGCTTTATTAATATTGCAGCTTTAATACAGACACACAACCTAAAGTGCTTTCCACAGCAATAAAAGTGGTTTTAAGTGTAAAAAAAAATGACAATGCAGCTTAGATAAAATCCGGTATAAAAGGATTTGTCTTGAAGTTGAGGTCTACAGAGGAAGATGCATGAGAATTGTATGATTGTCCATCAGCAGAACTGTCCAGACCAAATATATATATACTGTTTATATAAGACCACATTTGAATGAGAGGTCGTGAGTCACCTCATCATCAACAAACTCCATATTGTTCAGTGATTGGTTTGACAAGTCTGAAAGCCTTCATTTACTGAGCTACTCTACTATATAGATGGTGGAATGTGTCCAATTCTGGTAACTTGATGAAGTTGTCATCTATCACACCCTCAAAAAAGACAGAGACACAGGAAGAATAAGACAGACAGAGATCTCAATTACAACAGTAACACACAAGAAGTCATACAAGTGGGCGGCAATAGCTCAGTCCGTGGCTTGGGTTCAAGTCCCACTCAGACCAAAAAAAAAGAATGATGTTGACTAGTGGTTGGAGAATGCTAGTTCACATGCTGGGGATTGCCGAGGTGCTCTTGAGCAAGGCACGGCCCCCTAACACTGCTCGTTGGGCGCCGTAGCATGTGTGGCAGCCCCTTCACTCATCTCCTCTATACATTGCATGTGTGTGTGCGCCTGTGTGTGAGTGGAAAAAAGAATTTCCCTTGTGGGATTATGATAGTAAATAAAATAGAATAAAAAATAAAGTGTCAGCTCAACAGGCCTTTGTGTGAGCAGGTTAATATCCTGTCAGGATTGGACATTCAGGCAATTTGCTGCATGTGATTCACCAGTGCGCAGATGACAAGTCCTATGGGTACATGTCTTTGAGGCCTGCAGAGCCTAAACTATCTATGAATGCTTGACCACTGGCAGTAAACAGCCAGATTTTCACAAAATACAGTCGAGCTTCCAACTTCTGATTGTACTTGCTTGGTCTTCAAACAAGTCATTCGACTTTTGACATTTTGGAAACGACATACTGAAATGACTTTCTTTATGCATTTACTCTAACTGTCAGAAAAGGCAGATTTCTTCAATGGGAAAAAAGCACACGCTCAAATCCCTAAAAGTGAATACATTTGGCTAAACTTTTATACTGTTTTGCCGAGCTTGCTCAAACTTGTAAAGAGAGATTTCAACTCACAGTATTTATTATGGAAAATGCTTTTTTGCTCTGGTTTTGTCAATCGTGCTTGCTCAATCATAAAACTGTGTAATTGCTCAATCATATTTCTATCTTATCATTGAACTGTATGTAGTTATCATGATACTGTATCTAGCTCTTAGCTCTATTGATCTTTAGCCTGACCTATGGTACTGAAATAAAGATAGTTTATTAAATAATCCAAATTTTGTGACAGCATGTTTGGTTTACTGCTAACCCCCAGACATTGTTCAATGTATTCCAGGCACTGTAGAGGTTTGATGTGTTTCCTGACTTTTAGTTCCACCTTGTCTGTGCTCAGGGACCTTCTGATTTACAAATGAAGCACTGCCTTCGCTCCACCCAGCTCTCCCCACACAGCACGCATCAAATATCTTTTGTTTTGTTTAAATAGAGAGTAACTACAAACAAAACTCATTCAGTCAACAATGTCATGTGTAGAAAACGTGTATGCTGACGTAAACGTCTGTTACACTGGGATCTTTCCCTCTCACTAAAGTTACATAGTGCAGCAACAAGTGACAGAGACACCATTCACCCTGTTACAAGACACTGTACCGGCAACATGATTTTGACACCTATATTTCAAGGTAATACCTGTTACATAACGTTGCTTTAACTTAGCTGTGTGGCAACGCTTATTACCAATAACCTGACTACACAGAGGTCAAATAAACACTTAAACAGTCTAACATGTGATTTACATTTACCAATGTAAAACAGTTCTGTGCTTAGCCGTGCTATGCTATGCTATGCTGCATTCTATCTAGGCCCAGTTCTACCTTACCTTACATTTACAGGATCCATTTGGACGATCAGCCAAAACGATGCACAATGTGCATTTACCCACAAAAGCGTCTCCATGTGGATGGCCCCTAAACTTGAATTTGTTGCCCTGGTCAGGGTTGTCAGACACTCAGACCAATGAAAGCTAAAAGCAGGGCAGAATTCACACCTCCCACACTCTGACACTGAACAGCTGTGTATCCAAACTTAGTTTTGCTGATTTTAATGAAAGAAAAGCATACATGCTCTTCTATGGGTTACAGTTACCCCTAGGATCACCAACCTCATGAGGAGACCTTTGGGTTAATGCCAAAGAACCCACTGTCATCCGAGATTTACTCACAGCAGTGCAGTTGACTTATAGACTGACCTGTAAACGCATGACAGTGTTTTGCTTATTCATCCTAATTAAATGACTTTTCTCTGCAGACAAATGAATGCATTTGGATATCCACCTATATATTGCTTCTCATTTTTCTCATTCTCATCTTTAGTTTGCACTATCTGGACAATATACCCATATTTATTATTTGTAAATAACAATACACTGCTACACTGTGTATAATTACATGTTCATATTGTACAATATTATGTAGATATGTGTATACGAGTCTATTCTTTTTCTTACCTTTTTATAATATTGTTTATGTTCTACTACTATTATTGTTTATTGTAATATTATGTCCTTTAGCTGCTGTGGCAAAGAAATTTCCCCGTTTATGGGACAAATGAAGGAATTCAGACCAGTCATTTAATATACTCAGTTGAAAACAGCACAAAGACAAAACTGGCAAATCCAAAACTACCATGATTACATCCTAACTGATTGCCAGGCAGAGCTCAACCCTGACTGACTTACAACACTTGCAAGGAATTCTGAAAACATATCTTATAAAGACGAAGTAGAGGAACTTGGCTGAAGAACCCTGCCCAACGGGAAGGTGGTGGCAACAGTCACTCTGTAGTATCTGGTGAATGTGCTTGATGATGTCATCTCAGGATATCTCTCTAATGATCGCCCATGACATAGAGACTACTGAGCTTACTGCACATTTCCAACTGTATTTTTATCAGCAATTATTGCATTCAAAAAGGTCATCAATTTAATGATTTGACAATAGGGGGATACATTGGACAACTAGGATACCATATAGCTATGTTTGGCATCATTACCTTTGGCGTAATTATACCAGCCAGCAATAAATAACAGCTGTGAAAGGAAGAGCATGTGCTAACAAACCGCTGGAAAAATAATGCTAAACTGGTTCTGTGCATTTTTCCACATTTTGTCTCCACTCTTTAGCATTACCTTAGGGAGAGATAGAGCACAAATAGTAAGCAGTGACAGTCCAGTGAGGTTTGCATTGAAGAGTTTTTAAAAGTAGCAGAGTTTGGGAGAAATGGAAGAAAAGTTTTTCCTCCAAACTCCTGGTATAACACGGGGGAAGACAGACAATGAGATCTTAACAACCATTGTTCCATCTTTTTCTCCCACCTGGGGAACAGGATTTTGCATGGTGTCATCACATGTGTAATCTACGGACCCCCCCGGTGACATTGGATTAAAAAAAAATAAAGCGTGGCCACGAGATAGTTAATGCGTGGCCACGAGATAATAACGCGTGGCCACGCATTATTTTTTTTTAAAGTAAAGGATGACGTGAGGGAAGAAAAAAAATCATAATACACCCATAATAACATATACATATACTTTTAAATAATCTTATAAATCTATCACTGCGAAATCATTAGCTTTTATTAATAATGATTTCGCTACATTATAGAATTGCAGTGTGAATTCTGAATGACTTGCCGTTCATGCCGGTGTTATGGGCAAGGGCGTAAGTTTGGTCTCAGCTTTGGTAGGGACAGTAGCTAACTAATGTTAGGCTAGGAGCTTCCTTGTTGTGTGTGTCTGTTGCAGTGAGGGGAGATTATTTTAAGACATATATACAAAAGTTTGATAGAGAAATCTTTACCAAATAATCACAAACTCATACAAATATATTTGAAGTAAAAACAGTAAAGAGGGGGGAGAAGATCAAACGAACTATGTGGCCACGAGTTATTATCTCGTAGCCACGCATTAACTTTCTCGTGGCCACGAGATAGTAATTTTTTTTTTTTTTTTTATCCAATGTCACCAGGGGGGCTCTGTAGTAATCCACACCGCTAATGACTTTTAACTACTGGACATGATTATTTATGACGGGCAACCTACACTGGATATGTTTTTAAACTAATTGTGTTTGCAGTTTTAAACTGGTTGCCTACATTAAATTTAAAAGTCAAATGACTGTTTATAGTGTAATGTAGGCAAAGCAAAATAGTTCTGTGTTTACAGTTTAGCAGACTGAGGCTCTGAGGCTGTTTGCAGACACTGAAGACTTCTTGAACTTTTAATGAAAAAGCATGTTGCAATTTGTGTGATTGGCAGGTAGTTTGTTGGTTTTCCCCTGCCCTGGGAAGATTAAAGGTGTATTGTGTCTATTTGCGATGGGCTCTGTTTGTCTTCTTGACCACACAATAAGCCAGAGTGAGTAATAGGGCCCTGGGCGAATTAAGCAGCTTGATTAATTCTCCAATATACATTGTGTCTTCGCAAATGGTGTCTTTCTTTGCTCTAATGGAGTCTCTAAAGAGCATATGTGGATAGAGTTTGTGTTGAGTGTAGCCTAAAGCTTAGAGAGGTGTTTGCTATGAAGAGAAAGCTCTGTTGAGAAGATGCCAGAGCTGAACTGCAGTTAATGGCTTGGAAGGCATGCTCATTTAGTCAAATCTGCAGCTTCCATGCTTAATAATGATAATACCAGCACTCCTGGCATTACTGCTGGCCTCAGAGCTGTACACAGTGGCCTGTGAGAGAAAAGATGTACACATCGGACCACACTCCATTATCACATAGTTCCATTTAAAGTCCCCCTCCCATTTATTTTGATATTTCATACTGTTATTTCTTGACTATATTGATGAGCCAAACTGGGCTATTTTTTTTGGAAACAGGGCAGTGCTCAGTGTACGAGTAGTCGAGCAAGAGACTGAGAGAGAGCTCCAGTCTCCAGTCCAGTCAGCATAATCATCTTGGAAGAGAAAGATGGCGCCTGTGACTGGCAGTGCCACGGCTCGTCTCCTGCTGTATAGTTTGTTAATGGCCATCTTTACAACGTATGTGATCATATCAGCCCGTATTGCAAATGGTTGTGTCTCAGCCTTGCGGATCTATGATCGGGACTCTCTGTTAAGCATCAAAGAGTCGATGGAGGGCCTGTTCTACACACGAGGCAGGTACAAACAAGCGTTCCCTCCTCCCTTTATCATCGACCCCGACTCACCTGAGTACTTGCTGCTCTATCGAGCGCCGGGCAAAGTCCGCAGGAAATCGAGGAAAAGAGGCTCGCGTTCCGGAGCCCAGGTCAAGAGAAGACGCGCTGCAGCACGCCTGGGCTCTGCCATCCTCCGCCATGGAGAACGCGCAAGGTGTCTACGCCGGATCCCTCTCCTCAGTGTGTGTGGCAGCACATCCACGCTGCCGTCTGCTTGGGCCACAACGGAGGTCCTGGAGCCCACACAGCGCTGGAGTGGTGGTCAGTGGCTTTCATCGCCTCAACGCTCTTCCGTGTTTACACCGGTTCTGCCCGCATGGTCCAGCTGGAGCCCACGTGACCGTTGGACATGTCTTCGACCAGTCCCGCTGCGTTCCGCGGACACAGCCTCCGTGACGTCATCAACCTTGTATATCGGCCTGTTGATTGCTCGGTCCATTGCAAATAAATCCTTCTCTCTGAACGATCTTTTCACAAGAGAAAAGCTGGATTTAATGTTTCTTTCGGAAACATGGCAGAAAGAGGAAGAGTTTATTCATCTCAATGATCTACGTCCACCTGGCTGCTCTGTTGTCGGGAAGCCCCGCCCCTGTCGTCGTGGGGGGGGTCTGGCTGTTGTATACAGGGACAGTTGCACCTGCAAAGTGATTCAGACACAGGAATACACTACATTCGAGTCGCAGATGGTCAATGTTGGTTCTTCAAGTCCATTCTACTGTGTGTCAATCTACCGTCCTCCTGGTCCTGCCACTGTGTTTTTGAAGGATTTTAGTGACTTTTTATCCTCCATAATAAAGTTGGAATCCGTTCTTATTCTTGGAGACTTTAACCTTCATGTTGATGACAGCTCATCTTGCTCCGCAAAGGAACTTTTAACTTTGACTGATGCTTTTAACTTTGAGCAACATGTTTCTGAGCCCACACACCAAAAAGGCCACATTTTAGACTTAGTTTTTACGCTTGGCCTAGACATTTCAAATGTGTCTGTACAGGATGTCCATCTGAGTGACCATTGTCTTGTTTTGTTTGATCTGCACTCCAGCCCTGAACCTAAGGCCAGAAGTTAGGTCTCAGAGGCGTCTTATCACTGCTAATACTGCAGACAGTTTTTCTGCAATGTTTGACCCTCTTTTGTTCATGGACTACCTCGATGTGGACAATTTCATTCACTGTTTTACCAGTCAGTGTGTTGAAATTCTGGATCAGGTGGCACCTGTTAAGTCGAACTTCTCAATACAGAAAAAAGTGTGCCCTTGGACAAACGAAGACACCCTGAGTCTGAAGAGACTATGTCGAAAGACTGAGCGTCTGTGGAAATCCACCAACCTTGAGGTGCACAGACTTTATCTGAGGGATCTTGTGTCCTCATACAATGGTATGGTGGAAAATGCCAGATCAGACTATATTCGTCAACTGGTAACAGTAAACAAGAAAAACCGACACGATAAACTCTCTTGTATGTCCTGCTGCTCCAATTACCCCTGTCTTTTGTGAAGCTGACAGCAATACATTGTTGAGATTTTTCACTGACAAAATTAAGATGATCAAGGAGAAAATCCCTCCCCTTTTGTGTGGAACCCCTGCTGTCATTGAGCCTGTCTCCTGCTTGTGGTCCTCATTCAAGGCTGTGACTCTGGCTGATATCTCGGCACTGGTGACCAAGATGAAACCCTCCTCTTGCTCATCCGACATCCTTCCGTGTAGGCTCTTTGTGAAAGTGTTTGATGTAATTGGCCCCTGGGTTACAAAAATGGTTAACCTCTCTCTTACTACAGGTGTGTTTCCCAATACATTTAAGCATGCCATAGTGGAGCCTTTACTCAAAAAGACAGGCTTAGACCCGACTGACCTCAGTAATTTCAGGCCTATTTCAAAACTCCCACTCCTGTCCAAGATCCTAGAGAAGGTGGTCTCTGAACAGCTGTCATCATTCCTGGATCAGAGCAACATCCATGAGACGTTTCAGTCTGGTTTCCGCAAACATCACTCTACAGAGACAGCCTTACTGAAAGTGTCCAGTGACATTATGATGTCTGCTGATTCAGGAAAATGCACTGTTCTAGTTCTCTTAGACCTGTCCTCAGCCTTTGACACCGTTGACCACCAGATCCTACTGAGAAGACTGAGGGACAAAGTAGGACTGTCAGGATCAGTTTTGCAATGGTTCTCGTCATACCTATCTGGCCGTAGCTTTAGTGTCACAGCTAATCAAATAAGGTCTGAGTCAGCCGATCTGCTGTGTGGAGTTCCTCAAGGTTCTGTTTTGGGTCCTGTGTTATTTTTGTTGTATTTGATCCCCTTGGGGAAAATCATCCAGAGATTTTCTGATGTTTCGTACCACATGTTTGCTGATGATATCCAGCTTTACTGCTCTTTTAAGCCAACTGAGCCCCAGAGACTAAATTCCTTAGTTCATTGCTTGGTGGAGATAAAACAATGGCTAAGTGATAACACCTTGCAGCTAAATGTGGACAAAACAGAAACACTGGTTATCGCCCCTGATGACTCAATTCCAGGGTTGAGCCACTTGGGTGACTTAGGCCAGTCTGTTAAACCGAGCCTAAGAAACCTGGGTGTTGTCTTTGACAAAGACATGTCATTAGTGCAACACTGCAAACAGCTGACCAAAAACTGTTTTTTTCAACTGAGGAAAATCTCCAAACTAAGGAAAATGGTGTCACAACATGAATTGGAGCTGATCATTCATGCCTTTGTGTCTTCACGGTTAGACTATTGTAATAGCTTGTTTTCATGTATGAACAAGAAGGAGCTGTCTCACCTGCAGCTAGTGCAAAACTCTGCAGCGAGAATTCTGACCCGCTCTAATAGGTGGACACACATATCCCCTATACTTAAAGCTCTTCATTGGCTGCCAGTATCCTTTAGGGTAAATTTTAAAATTCTGGTTTTAACTTTTAGAGCTTTGCATGGTCAGGCTCCACCCTATATCAGCGATCTGATCCAGCCTTACACCCCAGCTCGGGCTCTGAGGTCTGTGGATCAGAGTCTGCTGATGGCCCCACGCACTCGTTTCTGGACCAGAGGAGATCGATCCTTCCAGGCCGTTGCTCCCCGGCTCTGGAACAATCTTCCGCTCGCTCTGCGTTCAATGGAGTCTGTTGACTCCTTCAAAAGCCAACTCAAGACATATTTATTTGTGCAGGCTTTTTCTTAATTGTCTTGGGGCTGCTATGATTTACATTGTATAGTTGTCTTGGCCTTTTTAATTTGTATTTACTTTTTAACTGTGTATTTCTGTTTGTCAAAGCGCTTTGTGACCCTGGTCTGTGAAAGGCGCTGTAGAAATAAAGTTTACTTACTTACTTACAGTAACTGGGTTCAGAGCAGACCAGTATTAGCAACCTGAGCAGAGGGCGAGTTTAACAGGAGAAAATGTCTAGTGGCAATAAACTGTTACGGCCAGCAGGTACTGGCCTCTTCCTCCCCCTCGTCTTTACCTGCAGGTGGAGGTGCACACCTGTTCCTGATCTCCATTTAGGCTTGGCGATGTTAAAGCTCTGTTTGACTTAAAACTGTATGGAATTAGATTTGTGCCAAAAGAAACAAACAAAACTTCTTAAATCTCAAACAAAAACAAGAATTTGAGAGAAGATAAAACTCATTTCAAAAATAAAACTTAGAACTTGCAATCAAATAATTTGTCAAATAGTGTAAAATATTGGTCTTTTACTCTTCTAATAATGCATTATTTTGTTTACGGCTCCCTCGGCTGGTCTCTCTCCGCTCAGACTTTTGCGCTGACTCTCAGCTTTGCGGTCTCTCTGCAGCTCTGTCTCGTTTGCGCTCCCTGACTTTTTGTTTGCAGTTTTGGCACAAACCTCTCGGGTGGGCGGGCCTTTTCAGCAGCGCGTCCCCATTGGCTAATTAGTTGTTGACTGACACAGCTCAGTACCTATGTGTAGGTAGCTAGCACACTAAACGACCCTGGCTTTAAAACTGAGAGAAGAAGAGATGACGACGACGACAATAACAATGAAGAACAATATATGTATGTCATGACTACATACATTTCATTACTTTTTCTTGTTGTGGGTTGTTACTGTTGTTCTTCGTTGTCGCCGTCATCTTCAGTGGTGAATCCACAAAAAAAGAAAAAGAAATATGCCACGGAGTGTATTAACAAAGTTACTTGGTGACCGAGTTCAATCAGAATTTAGTCTCTCAATCAATAGCATGGTGTTTATTACTAAATTCAGAGTGATTGAGTTTGCTGCTGTTGCTAAAAAATCTAAGATTGCCTCTGTGACAGGTATTATGTGACGGAGAAGAGAAATTGGTAGATTGAATAAGAAATATTTCATTAGATTAAGTTTATTTAATTTCCCCTTGTAACAGTTATGGCAGTATTATTTGTTCATGATATGTCATCTCATTATTGGTATTGGTGGTATTGTATTTCCAAGATATTCAGCCAGGGGGCTAAAAAGAGGAACGCAGATAATGAAACTCCTTTCCTCCTTTGAAGGGATGGGCATGGATGAATGTGTCATGCATCACAGACTGAAGAAAACAATGGGCAGATTGTCTTTTAGAGGATAAACTACATGTCTTACTGTGTGAGAGAGATGGGAATTTAGGTTACTGCTGCAGAAGTCTTTTAGTGGAGGCTGAAGCTCTGTCTTCATTCCCAAGAACTTAGGGGTCAGTTTGGAATTTTTCCCACCTTCCCATTGGAAAGAGAGGTAACTTTTAATAAGGGAGGAGCGTAAATTGCAGTAACGTGAATCACATCACATCTGCACAGAGACTTCACCAGTGTTTTGTTATTGTTGCTGTGTTCATTGCCCCAGATGCAAACTCAAAAAAGCACAGCAGTAATTGTATGATGTTATCAGCAGCAACATCAATGCAGCAACTGGATGGAATTTCCATTGTAGCTGGTGATGTTAATGAAAGAAACCTCAAATCTGTTTTACCTAAATTCCACCAGCATGTCCAGATCCCCAGATCCCACCAGAGGAAGAACCATCCTGGACCATGCGTATTCAAATCTCCTGGCAGCTACAAAGCCCTCCCAAGTCCTAAACTGAGCTTTGATCTCCTCAACAATGACTCAGCTGTGAAGTCTACAGAGGACCAGCCACTGTCAGTAACCACAACTGATGTGAGATAAATCCTGCTGAGAGTGATTATAAATAATGGTCCAGATAATAAACCTGGCCAAGTAGTAAAAACATGTGCCAATCAGGGGGTTGATGTTTTTACTGACATTTTTAACAAATCACTCTCACATGAGACTGTTTCCTCAAGAAAGACATCATCGTCCTGTACCTAAAAAGTCTGCTGTGCCTAGTCTAAATGACTACTGCCCTGTGGCTCTCACCCCCATCCTGATGAAGTGCTTTGAGAAACTGGTTCGCCAGTACATCAAAGACAACAACCCTTCAAGCCTGGACCCTCAATAGTATGCTTTGTGAACCCACAGATCTATGGAGTCGGCCAAATATACTGCACTTCCCTCAAACTTCACACACCTAGAAAATAAGAGCAGCTACATCAGGATGCTGTTTGTTGACTTCAGCTCAATATTCAACACCTAACACACTCTGGGCTTGAGTACAACACTCTGCAACTCGATATTAGACTCCCTCACAAGCTGACCCCAGAGAATTCGGATTGGCAGTCACTTCTTCTCTGTGTTAGCACTCAACACCACAGCAGCCCAGGGCTGTGTGTTCAGCCTCCTCCTGGTCACATTGTACACCCATAACTGCACTCACAAACATCAAGTGAACTCTACAGTGAAGTATGTGCCACCATCACCACCATCACTGGCTTTATCATAATCAGTGATGAGGGTTCATATCAGGAGGAAATCAACAGTCCTGCAGAGTGGTACACATAGAACAATCAACTGCTCAACATCAGCAAAACCATGGTTCCTTGAAACTACCATCACTGAGAACCTATTTTGGTCATTACACATCACCACCCTTGTCTACTTCTGACTGACGCTAAATTCCAGACGCAAATTTTGGTCAACTTTTACTTAGGAGCAATAGAAAGCATCCTAACTGGAAACATTACAAACTGGCATGGTTCTTCATGGCCCAGGACAGGAAGGCTCTAAATAGCAGATGGCTTTCTTATTAGTTGCCTGAACTTCATTGACGAGACAAGCATTTCAAACTCAAAGAGATTCTATCTCCTTTTCTAAGGCCGGTTTGCTTTGAAAGGCTCATTGTTGTGTCTGGAATGGAGAGTGCTGTTAAGAAAGTTGTCTAGTGTAATAAATTGATGTGGCTGGCTATGGTATTGTGTTGGCAGACACTTTGTAATGTAGTTTAGGCAGTATAAGAGCATGATCAAATAATTTGCTGGCCTGCACTATCGAGGTTTCTTTCTGGTGAGGAGGGGTAGCTACAGCAGATTGTAGTGGCTCTAGTGAGGTACTGGGGCCAGAAACGTTAAATGTAAAAGAGGAGCATTTTAACTAACATCAATTTCTGATAGCTTCACTATTGCATTGAATATGCAGTATTCGTATGCTGAGCTAAAAGTCTTACAATTCCTACATATGGCTTTCAGTTTAAAATTTAAGACTAGCAGAGTTGAATGTTAAGACTTTTGGTTAAGAGTTCAATATGTAAATTTAAGCCTGGCCACAATTGTGCTGTATATTACAAATTATTCTTACAGTATAATGATTTACACTGAGCAGTACGTATGTAGGGCATTTATGAGGAATTTACATTAAAATTTACATCAGTAATATAGATTGTAAAATGTAATAATTAATTATATTCAATCATTTCTAATTTATATTAGATTGCCTTGGGAGCACCATCCTTGAAGATGGGAAAAGATAGCCAATTCACCAATGTAGTCTCATAAACTGTCAGTTTCAAACTCTGTTTATTAATCAACTTAATAACTCCATCCAAAGTCACACTTGTACAAAATGTGATAGACTGTATATAGTTCCAAGGCTTTTTATTAATTGTCACAAATCTCGCTAACGCTAACGCTAATGCTAACGCTGTCTCTCTCATTGCCTTATAATTTTTTGATTGGTTGATGAGGTGCATTTTTCCCCCAGTAGGAAAGGGGGTAGCCATGTTTTTGTGCTTGCAAGCACTTTCTGCTTGCGAACGCATTTCTTAGTATAGTCCGTTTTTACCGTTTCTTCATGCACCAAATGTGACGACTATATTCAGGATAAAAAGCATGGCATAGGTGTTTTATTTTGATTTTAAGTCTGGTTTTACTTGGCCTATCAACACAATTTAAAAACTGGTATATAGTCCGCACATTCGACACAAGTCTTGCTGCTATGTCATCTTAAATTGTTCATGTGGTTTGGACGCGCCAGTACATAACATCGACTTCAGAGAGTTAACACAGTGATAAAAATATAAAATCTAATATACTTTATATTGTACTTTACTATACTAAACTCAGTGCAAAGTGGTGCATGGTGCAGTGCAAATATAGAGCCACAAAGGCCCCCAAAATACTTAATTTAACAGCTATAGTATCAGCAGTGTATAACAGGCATGGCAGCAAATCAGGACTAAGCATAAAAATGTAATCCAAAGTGGTTCCTAGTTGCTGTGTCTTTATCGTGGTTTTAGTGTATATACTGTGTAAAACTTGAAGTCAATATGTTAATATTATTAATATTATTATTAATATGTCCGGATATAAATGGGAGAAAAACATTTCTGCATCACCAACTGAATGCATGTAGGGTCCTGTGACAAAAAAAACAAAACACAATGCAATGTATACAGTTTGCACTGCTGGAATCACTCAGCTTTGTTTGATTACTTTACTATGCCTGAGCATGTTTGCATGCATAATGTATTCTGACTGTATTCTAATATGTCACTCATAGAGAAGAGAAGCAGGAAAAGAATTAGTGAAAGGGTGGAACTTTTTGTAGTTTATCTAAATCTTCTCTACTCATATTCATAATCTTGTTCAGACTAGCATAACATTAAAAAACCTTTGCTTTAAATTCAACATACCTCTCATTAATAGCACAACCCTCTGGGTGCATTTGACTTACTTCAAAAATAATGCCTCACAAACATGTCAGCAAGTATTAGATGCTGACCCAATTGGCACCTGCGGTCATGGCAATATATCGTAAATACCAGTAAACCACAGCTCTGACATTTTTCTCTTTGTGTGCATCAGGATTACGGAGCACAAATAATTGCACTAATTTTGTCCTAGAAGAAGCCTATTACAAAGCAGACAAAAGGCTGGTGAAAGGATACCAATTATCAGATTGAAAATTCCTGCTGAAGTAAATGGTCTTAATTTGACGTAATTACCAAGTTCATCAGCAAATAGGAAAATTGAAGTTTACAGGCATTTCAAAGGGCCCTCTTGTATTCTCCCTCTGCTCATGCTTCTGTAGACATCATTTTGTCCATTATTGCTGTAATTGACACAGTGTATTTATAAGCAAACAGATGTTGGCCTCTTTGTCAAAAAAGACATACAAAGAGCAGATTAAATATTTTATAGTCCTGCAATATGAAATTCTCTTGTGTTGAGCAGTTGTCTTAACAAGTACTATGGCATTTTACTTCACTGAAGTTTAATTTTATGTAGGAATGAGGCAGGAGGCTGTGCAGCATCCAGTCGAGAACAACCAGAATGAAAAACAGCTTCTTCCCGGATGCTGTCAGGCTGCTAAACAGCTCAACAATGCCGCACCCTTGATTGCTGCATGGTTTTATTGTCCATTCTCTTTATGGCACTTCATGAGGTTGCACTTGATGCTGTTGCACTTGAGTTATGGGTTATGACTTGAAACTTTTAGTCTTAGTCTGGATGTTAAGTTTTCTACTGATTTGTTTATATTTATACATATTTATATGTTGTTGTTTTTTGTCACATATTTATTTATATATTTTAACTTGGCACCGGGACCTGAACACTGTGTTTCGTTTTTTTTCCATGTTCCTTGGCGAAGAAATGACAATAAAATGAAGTCTGAAGTAGTGCTTTTTTGTCCTTTCAGCCCAGAGATTAAAAAGCAACAAGAGGCAGTTCCATTTGAACACCACAGTGGCCTTTTTGCAGTGGCATTATGTTACAACCAGACTGAATCAGCAGGCTGGATGAGGCCACCGCCATTGAAATTAACTAATTAACTATGACAAGCACCAAATCGCTTGCATGGAGCATGACAGAGACATGTGGGCAAGCAATAGATGGGAGGTATAGCAGGTTTAGTTCAAAATTCCACTGAGACCAGGAAGAGGTGGAAATTGAAGTAGCCAATCACACCTGAGATCTCTAATGTATTTAATATAGATGAATGTTGCATGATTTTCCAGTTTAAATGAAACTCAATTCTGAAACAGCTTTTGATGGATCCTGATTATGGAAGATGTCAGCAGTGCCAGCCACATCCAACCTAGCTGCAACCATAGCATTACAACCGATAAACAATACTAATTATTGAGTTATTTAATTAGCTCTCCCAACAAACTATTTCAACACATCTTACCTGTTGAACAGTCTCTTTCCATCTTCCATCTCACTCCTCCAACTTCTCTTCTTCAGTGAGTTCTAGCATTTGTTTTCTGTGCCCTTTGTTTAGGTTTGCGTGGGTATATTTGCTCAAAAGATTTTTGCTTTGTGTCAGCCAGCTGTAGTGGGGTTCTACATTAAACTCCTCAAAATGAAAAAAATAAAGGCACAGTCGAAAAATTATATAGGAAAAATACCCTTTAATTATACCAACCTCCACAATGCAGCAGTGCAAATATTTACACAAGTGAAAATAACAAACTGCACAATATCTAAATAAAGTGAAGATTGAATTCTGCAGTATCCAATAACTTCCAAGAAACAAAACAAAGTTGAGCAATACAAGTAAACTTCTCTGTCTCAGACGTTACCTTCTCTGTAAACACCATAGCATGGACTCATAGCCTCACATTACCACTTATCGCCACTGACTGGTTTTGAATCGCCTACAGGAACACTGAGCATGAGTCCATTCTTGATTGAGAACTGTTTTCATTGCCCACTTTTTCTCTTTTAAGAGCACACTATGTAAAATACCTCCTCTAACTCACTTATTATTTTGACCGTTCTCTCTCGTCCGTGTGTGTGTGCCACACTTGCATTCAAATAATGTATCAGTTTCCTTGGCTGCAAGGCCAGTGCCATAAAGGTTTGAAAATCTGTATCAGTGAAAATAGAAATGTTCCACCAAAATCTATTTGTTCTCAATAATTTATGGGTTGAAGATCAGGTTCTGGAAAGGACAGTATCTGAGTCCAGGACTGTGGTGCACCTATTACACCTATTATACATGTTTTACATTTTTTACCCACAGATGCTCAATAGGGTTTAGGTCTGGAGACATTCTTGGCCAGTCCATCACCTTTACCCTCAGCTTCTTTAGCAAGGCAGTGGCCGTATGTTTGGGGTTGTTATCATGTTGGGGATCATGCTCTGCTTCAGTATGTCACAGTACATGTTGGCATTCATGGTTCCCTCAATGAACTGTAGCTCCCCAGTGCCGGCAGCACTCATGCAGCCCCAGACCATCACACTCCCACCACCATGCTTGACTGTAGGCAAGATACACAAGATACACCACGTCTTTGTACTCCTCACCTGGTTGCCGCCACACACGCTTGACACCATCTGAGCCCTTGGTCTTCTCCTATCAACCTGTTGTTAAGTGTGCAAAATCTGTACTCTATAACTTCACAATAAAAGCCCCCTGTGATCTAGTAATTTTAAAGCTTTTATTATGAAACAGCATTACAGGAAACATTGTGTTTTCAGCAGCAGTAACTAAACATAACTCCTGAAACAGCTGACAGTGAACACATGGAACAGTAAAACACAGCAGATGTTTGAAATTACACATTTCAAACATCTGAAACTAAAGAGATTCAGTTAGAAGCTATAAAAGTACTGATAGCTGAACACACTGACTTTTCAAAAGCTCTTTCTCTCAGGATTCCTGCACAGACATGAGTTGAGAATTAATTTTAGGGCGAGGCAGTGCCAGTGGCGCTGTAAAACTGGTGATGGAAAATCATATCGGCACGCCTCTGTTTGACTCGAGTCAAACAGCGTAGCCTGACGTGCAGGTCTCTGCTCATCAGCCCCTGCTAATACACTCTTTTTGCTGCAGGACAGTCAGTCCAGTCTGTTCTGATTAGTCAGCTGGTGCAGGCCTGAGCAGACACCACCAACCACTCTAAAACTGGCCACTGCTTTTGTTCAAAATTCTTACCAATTTTTTTTTTTACCAAACTATTGTGCCTTTTAGTCTGCTTTGACAATCTTGTAACTAGTACTCACACATCATGTGCAGCAACTCAAGTGTGTAGGCAACGTCTGCATGACAAATTAAAAACAATTTCTACAAGATGGAGGTTAAAATTGAACATTGAAGTTAGTCGTACAGGAACCAATTTTATATTTGCAATGATAATTGATTGATAATGTAATTGTAATTGAATGATGCCTATTATCAATATCCTTGTGCTAAATTGGTCTCATGTAGCACACATGTTTTGACAGCTAATTTGTTATTAATCACAATTGCAGTTTTGTTTAAAAGCTTCCATATCATATGGCTCTGAGTGACTAATATCAAGTTACATTAATACACCAGACAAGTGAGACGTACCATTTTTGTTTATTTATCATTTTAGTTTTACTTATATTTCATGTGAATCATTTAGCTGTATCCCTAGCCTACACACCTTGCTCCAGACCGGCATATTTTTTTTTATTTGTCTGTTTTTATACTCAAAACACAACATTACAAATATTAACATATTAAACACACACATACAAACAACGCTGATCAGCATAAGACATTCAAAATGATAAAAATTTTCCATTTCTTCCCCTCACATATTTTTCTTATTTGGACTAACAACACAGTTGCTGGGTAGGCCTAGGCGGAAAGATACTGGACCTAGTTCAGTATTCATCTTTTAAATCTTGCCTATTTTCCCAAGGATACTCGACCAATACCCCTGAAGTTTGGGGCATGTCCAGTAACAGTGGGTGAGAGTTCTGGTATTTAGCTTACATTTAGAACACATTGGAGGGTGTGAAATTTTAACGATCTGGAGTCAGGTGGGCTCTGTGTAGAATTTTGAGTGGCAGTGCTTTAGTTCTATTACAAACTGAAATATTTGTTGCATTCTTGCAGATGTTTTTCCATGTTCCAGCTTTGGTTTTTACCCTCAGCTCTCTTTTCCAGATGTTTTCTAACTCTTCCGTCTTTCCACAAGAACAACCCCTCAGAGTTCTGTAAAAGGTACTTAAGCAAACTTCACCTTTGGAATAACACTTTGCTCTCTATGTCAGAGCACTAGAAAGCAGTTATCAGTAATATTTTTTCTCTGATAAAATCTTGTATTTTCAAGAAACGATTAACATCTTCGTAAGGTGTATTACATTTCTGTACTATTTGGTTGAAGGACATCATCATTGCTTTATCAAATAAATATCCTCAATATAAAATCCCTTTCG
This sequence comes from Diplodus puntazzo, assembly GCA_963678695.2. Classification (NCBI taxonomy): domain Eukaryota; kingdom Metazoa; phylum Chordata; class Actinopteri; order Spariformes; family Sparidae; genus Diplodus; species Diplodus puntazzo. The sequence goes on along the minus strand of OZ023157.1, from coordinate 33,338,546 downwards.
AAAATTCAGCATTTAAATCCATGGTCTAGTATGCCAGGCTGGAAATCCAGATGGCCAGTTATTGGGCTGTAGTGTGATATTTTCATTGCATTGCCTTCAAACTGCCTTACTGCCCTCCAGCCCCTGACTGTATTGATTGTTATTAGATTATGATAATAATCCCTTAACTGCTTGTATCTTACTGAAGAAAAGCAAACCAGTAAGACAGCATTTTGCTTGTGAAGTTTCAATGTCTAGCCACACTGAATATGGATCCTTGTAAGCCCATCAGTGACATATGAAAAAGAGGAAAGCAGTTGATATTTTTCAATGTCTGGAAAATCTAAACCCCTAGACATTTTAATGTGTTATGTATATTAAATGTGTTTATTTTAGTGTTTCTGATGCAAGAACCAAACCAACCTTTATTTTTTTTGCTGGGTGAAGATCACTGGAATCATTTGTATTGGGTAGAGCAACAAGAATGTTCATTTAGAGCATGGATATCCGACCAAGCCAGTAAATGGGGAGAGTACTCTATCGTTCAAGATCCTGTTTGATTTTGTCAAACAGCTGTGTAAAATTTGCTTTATACAGCTGATCAAATGTAGGTGTAATGAATATGCCTTGGTAAACAAAACCTGTCACCTACCATTTAAAGGTGAGTGTTGAATACCTGCTGCAAATTCCCCAGAGGCAAAGCCACTGATTTACTACAATTTTATAACCTAAGAAAGTAGACTGGGAAGGTGCAAGTGGGTTTCTAGGATCAGACAGTGATTGTTCTAAGGTGAAACCCCAGCCGCTAAACTTTAGCAGCCACCGCGTACCAGCTGCATCCAGGACGGCTGGGTCCATGAGTTGGTCCGGTATGGAGTGGACCTATAGACCAGGCTTAAAATTTACTACTGAAAACCCTCTAAAAAGAGACAAAAATGTAATGAATGACACTTAGCGCAGTCTTGTGACTGCTGCTGTTCAGGGAACAGATACATTTAGAGTGCACATAGTATATATCATGAGCCTGCGCTACAAGGCTATTATGAATTAGTCACTTATCAATTTACATACCTTTAGCTTTTGATTATCTTATGCAAACTGGGGCACTGCCTCTGGATGAAATGGCAAAATGTATGGATAGTTTTCCTCATGCCACTATAGCCAGATAAAGTATCAAGCCATCTGTCAAAAGCACCAAAATACATGAAATGAAATCAACTCTATTTCATAGAACACATTTTAAATTATTCCTATGCCCACAAGTAGTCAATCACCTATTTTTGTTGGGTTTACTTAAAAAAACAAAACAAAAAAAAAACATGCATAAATGTGCTTATGTTTGTGTTATAATGGTGTTTCTTAAACTGGGACAGCCAAGTGGTATAATGGTACTAACACTTGAGAGTTGTAAACAGAGATTTTTTCTCATTACTGTCATACATATCTACTTATGATATAAAGGTGGAAATACAATTCCTTATAATCTCAATGTGTTATTTTTAGATTGTCTTTACTCTGAATTTCTTCTACTTGTGTAAACTACATCCCCTGCTCTCACTTTAAACTAGGGTAAACATAACCTGCTGCAGATAAAATTGATATTGATCACATCTGTCACTCAAAAAGTCTGAGTGCTCTAGTAATTAAAGCACAGTTTACCACAGTGGAGTCCTGCAAAACTGGCAGTTAGCAAATGCAACATATCAGTATGTTAGGTATCTAATGCCAAACAAACTGCACTACAACAGCTACAATACATACATAAGCAACGCAAGTGTTTAAAAATGTTTCAGCTCTTTCTGTAACAAAAAAGAAATACTTGTGAAAAATGTAATTAAATAATAACTTAATGACATAATGATACTTTGATTACACATGGAAACCAACAAGAGACAAACCAAAAAGTGAGGTTACATGTTGCTACGGTGGCAACATGGAAATATTGTCTAACAACTGCTAAACTATAAAGCGCTTCAACATCATGTATCTCCCCTCTCTCTGTCAAGTGACTGGTATGTTGCTAGGAGCAGATCACCTCACAGTTACCAAAAATGTCTCCCAACAATAATGTGAATGGATCTTCCTGGCAGCTTTTGAGAGCTGACCAAAATGAGTCATCTTTCATACTGAAAGAGATTTATTGATTGTGACATCAGCACTTTTTCTCTGCATTCCCTCTCCCTTCAAATGCTCATTGTGGACCAGACACCAGATGGGGGCAAAAACACAAACACCAGGAGCCATTTACTTATCCTTCACAACTGCCATCTCCAGAACAAATGATGGATTTAGGTGTGTTATCAAACAGGAAACACACAAATCAAAGTGACAATTTTTTAGTAAAAAAAGATGCTTCAGATCAGAGGGGGACAATAATAACATTTCAAATGCTGGTCATTCCTCGGAACATACCGTGGCTGAAACGCCTCCAGGCTGCACTTAGGGGGACATGTTGTAGTGTCTGTGTGTTTCTTACACATTCTGAGCTCTAAGGCAATAGTGACAGGACAGATGCTTCACTTTAAGTAAGTGTGGGAATGCAAAAATGCAAAGGTCCCATGTCCAGGAAACATTAAACAGCCCTGTAGTGTGCATCAGAACTGAGGATAGCCTCAGTTCCGAGGTTCGGTGTTGACTCAATGTATACATTTCAATGTATACAGTATAGAGAGACCAGCCGGTCCACTTTAGATGACATGAACACAGCGCACCAGAGAGCGGGGGTGATAGTTTGTAGATTGCCGAGATCGAAAGTGATAGGATTTTTGATCGAACAGAGGTCAAAGCATTGGGCAGAACTTTGTCGTAGATTTGCAAACACCAGAGAGCGGCCGCCTCCGGATGCGGGCTTGAGATCTGTTTCAGTAAAGATTGCTCTATCGTTCCACCCAGCCTTGCCTCCGCAGATTCCTTTATCAACATACTACACGCTGACACCTTTCATGAAGAAAGCCCAGAGACGTCAATGTCAAACAGGGCCACTAGAATTACTTCACAATGCTTGATCTTGCCCACACTGGTCCGCTGCTCTTACATCCATTAAAGAATGTTGTGTTAAAGGAACACTTGCACATACACTTAAATTAGAGTCAGAATAAAATGAATGCATTTGCATGCAGTCACCAATGGGGCAGTCTGGTTTCTCTGCAGAGTCTCAACTGGTTAAACTTCTGTTCCTGTCTCTTTGTCTACCTGCTCTTCATCATCATGTGTAACATCTGTTCATACAGCTAAATGCACAATTTGCTAGTTTTCATTTACACATTCCTGTTTTTGTCATCAGACGACTAAAAAGGTAGATTTAATCATGGCTCATATGTTACTGAACAAGTAAACAATGATTTAGTTAAACAAAGAAAGCAGAAACACTGCTGTGAGACTTGGATTAAATGACCATTTTATTTTTGTTTTGTGATTATACTTTTATTTTGAAAAGATGCCATTTCAGCATACAGTTTAGACACTTTTCTCATATCACTCTCTTGCAGTTTTTCTTTTTTACATTTATCTGCATATGTACAGGAAAATAATCTGGAAGCCACATTCCTCGTGAGCTGTAGCTCAGTACTTAGACACCATACAGTCCTTCTCTTCCAGAGATGTGTATTCCAGAGAAAATCATCACATTCTTTCATCTGTTTACAACTAAATAGCATCAAATATATATATGTATATATAACTATATAATCGTATGTTCTCTGCATTCTGTCATGAATAAAGTGAAATACTCACTCTCCCCTTCTATATAAATAATAAGTGGTCCCTTCACATCGAAACAACAGTAAACCAAACCAAAACAAGAGCATTGGATGTTTTTAACCAGGAACATTTTAAAGTGAAACTCTCGCCAAAATGTAACCTAGGCTTTTTTGTGAATGTATATTAGTCAAACCTTCGTGTAAATGCATAATTACGACGAAAGAGGCACTTTTAAGTTTGACTGTATTTTTCTTTTCGGGTCAAACTCATTTTCAGTGGAGTGCTACGGGTACTTTTACGATAGCATCAAAATCACTATTTTTAAAACACTAAGATGACGTGACACAACATGAAACTTTGCTCGTAGTATCACCAAGGTCCCTACACATGAACACGAGCATTGAGAACATTGGGCCTCATTCACCAATATCTTCTTAAGAATCTTCTTAGATTCTTTCTTAAGTGTTGTTCTTAAGAGGTTCCTTAAGAAAACACTACATCAGATTCATCAACGCGTTCGTAAGCCTCAGAATTGTTCACAGCTGTGTTCCTACATTGATGAATGCCACCTCCTCATAAATTGAAGGCGTGTGACAGGTTTTGCGGACCTTGGCTGGAGAAATGCCACGTATAAATAGGGTGGGGAGGTTACTAATTGATGGCATGTTTTTTTTTGGCATGGATTTGTTCTTACCTAAGAATAAATCCTGGATAAGAAAAAAGTCATGAATGCCACAATCTTCATAAAATCTTCGTAAGTGGGACTTAAGAACAAATTTGTTCGTAAGAACGGTTCATGAATGAGGCCCATTGTTTGTGTACACAGAGTTTGCTAAAATAAAGTTTTTGAACAACTCACCTTAGCAGTAGCTTGTTCCGCTCCCAGTTGCCATGGCAGCAGAGAAGTGTCGATCTCAGAATGCGACGTAACCTGGAGGACAGTTATTGGGGAGCTCAAGACGCACACATAATGTAGGAAGCATTGTCATTTTTGCACATGGACTTAATTAATTTGTGAAAAAGTAACAGAAAACTTTTGCATTGACTCCTGGTATATTGGGGCTCAAGGCAAATGCTTACCTTTGCCTAATGATAAGTCAGCCTCTGGCCTTGAAAGCATAGCATGGACCATAACATTGAGACTCTGCTCGACCCTCTCTAGTACATTACTACGCATTTGCAGAGAAAAAACAATTTCCAGATCTTAATTGTCGTTAATGTAGAAGGACAATGTCTGACTTTGAAGGAGTTTGTGTCATGCAGCATTGAGGGTAAATTAGTCATTTATTAGCTTGAGGGGAATAATACATCAGACTCTGGAATTTCTGTGTTGTGCTGGAGGCCAGTCATTGGTTTATGTTAATGGACTCCATTTTTAACAAACATTACCTACTGTTGCTCTCTGTTGGCTCAGTGGAGAGAGGCACTTGGATAAGGCACTCAGGAACATGTTTAAAATCACTTCCTGTTAAGAAATCTACACTCCAGCCACTGCATGAAAAGTGGGATTTTCGTCAGTATGCGGCACTGTAGATTGACGTGGAATTTCAGGTTTGCGACTGCACGCGGCAATTTGCAGGCAACACCGAAAACTGCTGTGAATTGTCGGAAATTGACGTGGGCCTTGCTTGGCAGTTGTCCCCCCATGACCCCCCTCCCCCTGATTCTAGGGGAGGCTTTAACATGTAAATGAAAATGCTGGGAGCTAAACAAATGCAAATCAGGGTAGCAGGGGGAGTTTTACCCCAGGTGACCTTTTTCTAAAAGGTGTTAACTTCATTTTGAGAAAATCTCTGGTATAAATAGATCAGGCCCAGTATAGCCTAATTATAGACCCTTCAATTTTAGCTTGAATCGATTTATTTAATTAAAGTATGCTGGATTAATTACTGTGTATGTCATTAGCAATGGCCAATGTTATGTAAAAAAGATTATTTATTCTTTTTTTTCTCTCACTCTCCTGGGAACAAGAAGTTAAAATTTGCATGAAATATTTTGGGATAACTAAGACATTAAAATGTATAAGTATTTCTATAATGTCATGGGTTCTGAATGTTTTAAAAGAAGCTAAAGTAATTCGTATTACGTGTGAGAGTTTATGACCTTTAAAGGGATAGTTCAGGTTTTTTGAAGTGGGGTCATGTAAAGTACATATCTATAGTTTATCTGTTTCCTACCGTAACTACCGATCAGCGCAGCCTCAGTTTAGAGAAGCAGAGAGCCGCTCCAGCCAGACGCTCGGCTTTGTACTGCAGTGAACGGGGTCCAGAGAAAAAGCTAAATAAACCACCTTAAAAGATCTATAACAGTTCAAGTGTACGTTGTATAGGTAAAATTCACACCGCTTTACATCGCCGTCAGACCGCTCTTTCATTTGGCACTACATTTTCTCAACCGCAGAATCCCGTATCCCTACGCACTAGTGTAACTGGGCAACAGCTGATCTGTGAGCGGCGGAATACAGCGCGAGGCCTAGCTGCTGGACGAGAGGTTTACTTTCAATAAAAACGAAACTTAACTCTCCGCATCCCTCCGCATTATCGCTCATGCGCAGGGATACGGGGGTTCTGCGGTTGAGAAAATGTAGTGCCAAAAGAAAGAGCGGTCTGACGGTGGAGGAGGCCTGCGCTGACGGGAGGAGCTTTGCCGGGTCGCCATGGAGCGTGTCGCCAAAGAAGGGCGTTTCGCTGGCGCAGAGGGACACGGAGGTTTATCGCTGCGAGCATTTTGTTTTCACAGCCTAACCTCGCCTCATAACAAGGCTGTGACCTCCTATTAGCTCGGAGCTATGTCTGCAAGTCCAGATTTACATGATGCCATCGTGTGTTTCGATTCCGAAATACAGGGCAGTGCACCACAGATGTCTGCAAAAACCGACACTTCGCGGTGCTGCAGGATTTTGGGCATCTCGTGAGCTTCATTCATTCATGTCCTTGATGATATCATAAATATATATAAATAAACACATTAATAAATAAATATATATATATATATATATATATATATATATATATATAT